>CM057157.1:21074207-21112306 GCA_029962745.1 Echinometra lucunter
ATCATTTTCTATAATTCCTTTAAAGAGAAAAGATGCATATTCCGTCAATATAGAATATTCCTTTGGCCCTTTTTAAAGGTGACTGCGGCACCCTTATACCCTATTGGCCGGGGCAAGGCTGAGTTGTTTTAGGTTTGCCCTGATGCTCCTTGACCCTTTGGGACTGGTGGTGGCCCGGCCAAAGCCTTCAATCATTTTCTATATTCCTTAAAAGAGAAAGATGTATATTACTTTAGATATAGAATATTCCTTGACCCCTTTTGAGGGTGATTGCGGCACCCTTATACCCTATTGGCCGGGGCAAGCTGAGTTGTTTTAGGTTGCACTGATGCTCCTTGACCCTTTGGGACCGGTGGTGGCCCTGCCAGAGCCTTCAGTCATTTTCTATATTCCTTAAAAGAGAAAGATGTATATTACGTCAATATAGAATATTCCTTGGGCCCTTTTTAAAGGTGACTGCGGCACCCTTATACTCTATTGGCCGGGGCAAGCTGAGTTGTTTTAGGTTGCCCTGATGCTCCTTGACCCTTTGGGGCAGCTGGTGGCCCTGCAAGAGCATTCAGTCATTTTCTATATTCCTTTAAAGAGAAAAGATGCATATTCCGTCAATATAGAATATTCCTTTGGCCCTTTTAAAAGGTGACTGCGGCACCCTTATACCCCATTGGCCGGGACAACCTGAGTTGTTTTAGGTTGCCCTGATGCTCCTTGACACTTTGGGACAGGTTTTGGCCCTGCCAGAGCCTTCAGTCATTTTCTATATTCCTTAAAAGAGAAAGATGTATATTACGTCAATATAGAATATTCCTTGGCCCTTTTTAAAGGTGACTGCGGCACCCTTATACCCTATTGGCCGGGGCAAGCTGAGTTGTTTTAGGTTGCCCCGATGCTCCTTGACACTTTGGGACAGGTTGTGGCCCGGCCAAAGCCTTCAATCATTTTCTATATTCCTTAAAAGAGAAAGATCTATATTCACTCAATATAGAATATTCCTTGGCCCTTTTTAAAGGTGACTGCGGTACCCTTATACCCTATTGGCCGGGGCAAGCTGAGTTGTTTTAGGTTGCCCTGATGCTCCTTGACCCTTTGGGACCGGTGGTGGCCCGGCCAAAGCCTTCAATCATTTTCTATATTCCTTATAAGAGAAAGATGTATATTACTTTAGATATAGAATATTCCTTGACCCTTTTTGAGGGTGATTGCGGCACCCTTATACCCTATTGGCCGGGGCAAGCTGAGTTGTTTTAGGTTGCCCCGATGCTCCTAGACCCTTTGGGACAGGTGGTGGCCCTGCCAGAGCCTTCAGTCATTTTCTATATTCCTTAAAAGAGAAAGATGTATATTCCGTCAATATAGAATATTCCTTGGCCCTTTTAAAGGTGACTGCGGCACCCTTATACCCTATTGGCCGGGGCAAGCTGAGTTGTTTTAGGTTGCCCCGATGTTCCTTGACACTTTGGGACAGGTTGTGGCCTGGCCAAAGCCTTCAATCATTTTCTATATTCCTTAAAAGAGAAAGATGTATTTTACTTTAGATATAGAATATTCCTTGACCCCTTTTGAGGGTGATTGCGGCACCCTTATACCCTATTGGCCGGGGCAAGCTGAGTTGTTTTAGGTTGCACTGATGCTCCTTGACCCTTTAGGACCGGTGGTGGCCCGGCCAAAGCCTTCAATCATTTTCTATATTCCTTATAAGAGAAATATGTATATTACTTTAGATATAGAATATTCCTTGACCCTTTTTGAGGGTGATTGCGGCATCCTTATACCCCATTGGGAGGGGCAACCTGAGTTGTTTTAGGTTGCCCTGGTGCTCCTTGACCCTTTGGGACAAGTGGTGGCCCTGCCAGAGCCTTCAGTCATTTTCTATATTCCTTTAAAGAGAAAAGATGTATATTACGTCAATATAGAATATTCCTTTGGCCCTTTTTAAAGGTGACTGCGGCACCCTTATACCCTATTGGCCGGGGCAAGCTGAGTTGTTTTAGGTTGCCCCGATGCTCCTTGACACTTTGGGATAGGTGGTGGCCCGGCCAAAGCCTTCAATCAGTTTCTATATTCCTTTAAAGAGAAAAGATGCATATTCCGTCAATATAGAATATTCCTTTGGCCCTTTTTAAAGGTGACTGCGGCACCCTTATACCCTATTGGCCGGGGCAAGCTGAGTTGTTTTAGGTTGCCCTGATGCTCCTTGACCCTTTGGGACTGGTGGTGGCCCGGCCAAAGCCTTCAATCATTTTCTATATTCCTTATAAGAGAAAGATGTATATTACTTTAGATATAGAATATTCTTTGACCCTTTTTTAGGGTGATTGCGGCATCCTTATACCCCATTGGCCGGGGCATCCTGAGTTGTTTTAGGTTGCCCTGGTGCTCCTTGACCCTTTGGGACAGGTGGTGGCCCTGCCAGATCCTTCAGTCATTTTCTATATTCCTTTAAAGAGAAAAGATGTATATTACGTCAATATAGAATATTCCTTTGGCCCTTTTTAAAGGTGACTGCGGCACCCTTATACCCTATTGGCCGGGGCAAGCTGAGTTGGTTTAGGTTGCCCCGATGCTCCTTGACCCTTTTGGACCGGTGGTGGCCCGGCCAAAGCCTTCAATCATTTTCTATATTCCTTATAAGAGAAAGATGTATATTACTTTAGATATAGAATATTCATTGACCCTTTTTGAGGGTGATTGCGGCATCCTTATACCCCATTGGCCGGGGCAACCTGAGTTGTTTTAGGTTGCCCTGGTGCTCCTTGACCCTTTGGGACAGGTGGTGGCCCTGCCAGAGCCTTCAGTCATTTTCTATATTCCTTTAAAGAGAAAAGATGTATATTACGTCAATATAGAATATTCCTTTGGCCCTTTTTAAAGGTGACTGCGGCACCCTTATACCCTATTGGCCGGGGCAAGCTGAGTTGGTTTAGGTTGCCCTGATGCTCCTTGACCCTTTGGGACTGGTGGTGGCCCGGCCAAAGCCTTCAATCATTTCTATATTCCTTAAAAGAGAAAGATGTATATTACGTCAATATAGAATATTCCTTGACCCTTTTTGAGGGTGATTGCGGCACCCTTATACCCTAATGGCCGGGGCAAGCTGAGTTGTTTTAGGTTGCCCCGATGCTCCTTGACACTTTGGGCCAGGTGGTGGCCCGGCCAAAGCCTTCAATCATTTTCTATATTCCTTAAAAGAGAAAGATCTATATTCACTCAATATAGAATATTCCTTGGCCCTTTTTAAAGGTGACTGCGGTACCCTCGTACCCTATTGGCCGGGGCAAGCTGAGTTGTTTTAGGTTGCCCTGATGCTCCTTGACCCTTTGGGACCGGTGGTGGCCCGGCCAAAGCCTTCAATCATTTTCTATATTCCTTATAAGAGAAAGATGTATATTACTTTAGATATAGAATATTCCTTGACCCTTTTTGAGGGTGATTGCGGCATCCTTATACCCCATTGGCCGGGGCAACCTGAGTTGTTTTAGGTTGCCCTGGTGCTCCTTGACCCTTTGGGACAGGTGGTGGCCCTGCCAGAGCCTTCAGTCATTTTCTATATTCCTTTAAAGAGAAAAGATGTATATTACGTCAATATAGAATATTCCTTTGGCCCTTTTTAAAGGTGACTGCGGCACCCTTATACCCTATTGGCCGGGGCAAGTGAGTTGTTTTAGGTTGCCCCGATGCTCCTTGACACTTTGGGACAGGTGGTGGCCCGGCCAAAGCCTTCAATCAGTTTCTATATTCCTTTAAAGAGAAAAGATGCATATTCCGTCAATACAGAATATTCCTTTGGCCCTTTTGAAAGGTGGCTGCGGCACCCTTATACCCTATTGGCCGGGGCAAGCTGAGTTGTTTTAGGTTGCCCTGATGCTCCTTGACCCTTTGGGGCAGGTGGTGGCCCTGCCAGAGCCTCCAGTCATTTTCTATATTCCTTTAAAGAGAAAAGATGTATATTCCGTCAATATAGAACATTCATTGACCCTTTTTTAATGTGATTGCGGCACCCTTACACCCTATTGGCCGGGGCAACCTGAGTTATTTTAGGTTGCCCTGATGCTCCTTGACCCTTTGGGGCAGCTGGTGGCCCTGCCAGAGCCTTCAGTCATTTTCTATATTCCTTTAAAGAGAAAAGATGTATATTCCGTCAATATAGAACATTCCTTGACCCTTTTTAAATGTGATTGCGGCACCCTTACACCCTATTGGCCGGGGCAACCAGAGTTATTTTAGGTTGCCCCGATGCTCCTTGACCCTTTGGGGTAGGTGGTGTCCCGGCCAGAGCCTTCAGTCGTTTTCTATATCCCTTAAAAGAGAAATATGTATATTCCGTCAATATAGAATATTCCTTTTCCCTTTTTAAGGGTGATTGCGGCACCCTAATACCCTATTGGCCGGGGCAACCTGAGTTGTTTTAGGTTGCCCTGATGCTCCTTGACCCTTTGGGACAGGTGGTGGCCCTGCCAGATCCTTCAGTCATTTTCTATATTCCTTTAAAGAGAAAAGATGTATATTACGTCAATATAGAATATTCCTTTGGCCCTTTTTAAAGGTGACTGCGGCACCCTTATACCCTATTGGCCGGGGCAAGCTGAGTTGGTTTAGGTTGCCCCGATGCTCCTTGACCCTTTTGGACCGGTGGTGGCCCGGCCAAAGCCTTCAATCATTTTCTATATTCCTTATAAGAGAAAGATGTATATTACTTTAGATATAGAATATTCATTGACCCTTTTTGAGGGTGATTGCGGCATCCTTATACCCCATTGGCCGGGGCAACCTGAGTTGTTTTAGGTTGCCCTGGTGCTCCTTGACCCTTCGGGACAGGTGGTGGCCCTGCCAGAGCCTTCAGTCATTTTCTATATTCCTTTAAAGAGAAAAGATGTATATTACGTCAATATAGAATATTCCTTTGGCCCTTTTTAAAGGTGACTGCGGCACCCTTATACCCTATTGGCCGGGGCAAGCTGAGTTGGTTTAGGTTGCCCTGATGCTCCTTGACCCTTTGGGACTGGTGGTGGCCCGGCCAAAGCCTTCAATCATTTCTATATTCCTTAAAAGAGAAAGATGTATATTACGTCAATATAGAATATTCCTTGACCCTTTTTGAGGGTGATTGCGGCACCCTTATACCCTATTGGCCGGGGCAAGCTGAGTTGTTTTAGGTTGCCCCGATGCTCCTTGACACTTTGGGACAGGTGGTGGCCCGGCCAAAGCCTTCAATCATTTTCTATATTCCTTAAAAGAGAAAGATCTATATTCACTCAATATAGAATATTCCTTGGCCCTTTTTAAAGGTGACTGCGGTACCCTCGTACCCTATTGGCCGGGGCAAGCTGAGTTGTTTTAGGTTGCCCTGATGCTCCTTGACCCTTTGGGACCGGTGGTGGCCCGGCCAAAGCCTTCAATCATTTTCTATATTCCTTATAAGAGAAAGATGTATATTACTTTAGATATAGAATATTCCTTGACCCTTTTTGAGGGTGATTGCGGCATCCTTATACCCCATTGGCCGGGGCAACCTGAGTTGTTTTAGGTTGCCCTGGTGCTCCTTGACCCTTTGGGACAGGTGGTGGCCCTGCCAGAGCCTTCAGTCATTTTCTATATTCCTTTAAAGAGAAAAGATGTATATTACGTCAATATAGAATATTCCTTTGGCCCTTTTTAAAGGTGACTGCGGCACCCTTATACCCTATTGGCCGGGGCAAGTGAGTTGTTTTAGGTTGCCCCGATGCTCCTTGACACTTTGGGACAGGTGGTGGCCCGGCCAAAGCCTTCAATCAGTTTCTTTATTCCTTTAAAGAGAAAAGATGTATATTCCGTCAATATAGAACATTCATTGACCCTTTTTTAATGTGATTGCGGCACCCTTACACCCTATTGGCCGGGGCAACCTGAGTTATTTTAGGTTGCCCTGATGCTCCTTGACCCTTTGGGGCAGCTGGTGGCCCTGCCAGAGCCTTCAGTCATTTTCTATATTCCTTTAAAGAGAAAAGATGTATATTCCGTCAATATAGAACATTCCTTGACCCTTTTTAAATGTGATTGCGGCACCCTTACACCCTATTGGCCGGGGCAACCAGAGTTATTTTAGGTTGCCCCGATGCCCTTTGGGGTAGGTGGTGTCCCGGCCAGAGCCTTCAGTCGTTTTCTATATCCCTTAAAAGAGAAATATGTATATTCCGTCAATATAGAATATTCCTTTTCCCTTTTTAAGGGTGATTGCGGCACCCTAATACCCTATTGGCCGGGGCAACCTGAGTTGTTTTAGGTTGCCCTGATGCTCCTTGACCCTTTGGGACAGGTGGTGGCCCGGCCAAAGCCTTCAGTCATTTTCTATATTCCTTGAAAGAGAAAGATGTATATTCCGTCAATATAGAATATTCTTTTTCCCTTTTTTAGGGTGATTGCGGCACCCCTATACCCTATTGGCCGGGGCAACCTTAGTTGTTTTAGGTTGCCCTGATGCTCCTTGACCCTAGCTTTGGGACAGGTGGTGTCCTAGCCAAAGCCTTCGGGCCTTCATTAAAACACGTGACACGTACACTCTGAATTATAATTTTTTAATGCATTAGCTCGGGCTTTTCGACTTATTTCCAGTTGCCCTCGGTGTTATTTAATTCCGTGGGCTACCACAAGCCCGAAAATGCACATTAAATTCCCTAAAAACGTTTATTTTTTGAATATCAAATATCGAATATAAAACTAACTTCACACGCTGAATCTAGCGAATATCGAATATGTAACCAACTTCACACGGTGAATATCGAATATCGAATATGTGTCTAACTTCACGCCGGTCTTCCGTGGTCATGGTGGTGTCGGGCTGTAAGTAAGTTTATTACCTTTCTTTTTAAAGATATCTTCCTTTTTTAGTAATTAACTTTTGTAAAGTATGATTGCAATGTACGTAATCAGTTCATAACATTTTCTTGCAGGATAATTAAAGTATTGCCGGGAAAACGGTCGAACTTTGGCACCTATTGACATGAGTTCCACCAGCGGGATCCCAGCGTATTTTATCGGGGTAGATGTGGGGACATCGAGTGTTAGAGCTGCGCTGGTGAGCGAAACTGGCCAGGTTGTTCGTGTAGCAGTGGAACCGATTAAGATTTGGAATCCTTGTGAAAGTTTTTACGAACAGTCATCAGATGATATTTGGAGAGCTTGTTGCAAGACTGTCAAGGTATAATAGACTTAAAAATTCGTCTGATTTGTGTTTTCTTTTCAAACTAGTTTATCATTAAATCTTACTACTAGATCTACTGCTGGTGTCAAATTAAATGTCACAAATTTAAGATGTTATCTTCTCTCTCTTTTTAGTTTCTGAAGTTACTAAACTCAGATTATGTGAGCATTTTTTCTTCAAAACTCAACATGTAATGAAATAATATCTGCATATTAGTTGTTGATGTGAAAAAGATCTTCTCTCTTATAAGAAAACATTTTCTTTTGGAGAAAAAAACAAGAGTTACAGCTTACTTTAGAGAATCTATCTCTCCTTGTGTGAATGTGTTTTGTGGGGGGGGGGGGGTGGGGAGACGGGCATAAATGGATAAATATATATTTTTTATGACTGAGTGCAAATAAGTAATGAGATATTCACTTGCTAATATGTCATTAGTAATCTTGAACCTATTAAATTTGACAATCTCATATCATATCAATGTTGTAACAAGCACATATCGTCGCCGATATCACGAACCGGCACAATAACCATTTTACGTGTAAATTTTGGGTTTTGAGGTTTTTACATATTATGAAAGGCAATGTAAAAATCTACATGATCACCAAATTTCAGTTCCTGATCTTGATTATTTTTCGAGATAAAGGCATTGTTAAAAATCACCTGTGTCCAAAATATCCCGATTCTGCGAAATTTGGACATCACGAACCGGCACTCTTAACTGAGTGCCACTTCGTGAAATCCGAACAGCAGCGCGCGTATTTTACGTTAATGCGCGTAGATGCAACATGTCTTCTCTACATTTGGAGCTGTGGTTTCACGAACTGGCACTGAATAGGAATTATTCCCGTTTTCATCGTTTTCACTGATGTAGAAGTAAGTAGAATGTCATTTTAAGGTATTATTATATTGAAGGTGTGATGATCTGCCCATAATATGTTTCTTTTTAACCTAGAACCGAAGCAAAACACAAAAACAAATCATTTTTCCCCCAAGCGATCCATGTAGTCCCGCACATTGCGAATAATGGCTTCCTCGAGGATGGGTTTCATAATCTGTCTAAGAGTAAGACTCAAGAGTAAGACGCCTCGTACAATCCACATCATTGTGATTCATGTACTATTGAATGATAATATAAGATGATAATGATGATAATAATACTGATGATAACGATAATGACGATGATAACCTGGCCGTAGTCTAGATCCCTGCAGATTTTTTTTCGGGGGGGGGGGGGGCAAGAATATAACAACAAAGGGGTTTAAACAAAGAAGTATCAAAAGTATCTAAACAAAGGAGCCAATGATGGGCATAGAGAGATTTGATGCAATCTTTCGGGGATTTTGGGGGAATTTTTTTGGTAAAGAATGTAAAGTCTTAAGAATTTCTGGGGGATAGGAGGCAACACTGCATGCCCCTGTTACCTAGGCTATACGGTCATGGATAATGAACAAATCATAGATCTGCTAGCTTGTAGGCTTATTAACTTCTAAGTTCTGGCATTACTAGGTTTTTAAAAAATACATGTATGGATATTGCTGATACTTTGTAGGGCCTACTGGAGGTCTTAGTTACTTTAGTAATTCAACATCTACTTCAGATTGACCCCTCTTTTTGAAGACAGATCTGTATTCTGTAAATCTATATTTTCTTTCAATATGACAGGGCTTGGACCAATTAAATCGTCAGAGTGAGAGCTTATCCTTGGTCAGAACTTCTAATACGCATGTAATTGGACTGGGGAGGGGTGTTCATGGGAACAGTTCACCAGAAAATGTGAAACCACTGGATCTGATAATTATTTCTTTGCAGATTGGGAGGTCTTATAATTGTTAGAGATGTAATAAAAATAATTCGATATCTTATCCACCCAAAGAGGATTTTAAAAAATACATTTTGTTCTCTTACCACAGTAAAGAATAAGCAACAGTCTAAAGGTAGGCTTGTTCATTGTTCAGTCAAAAATATTATGAACATGTTTTGTTTCTTTCTTTCACAGAGTCTGCATAGTGTGTGGTCTTTTATCAGAAAGGTGAAATATGAAAATGGGGAAAAGGTAAGGTCCTCTATTTACTTTGTTGAGTTTTTTTTTTTTAATAATCTAATAAAAAAATCAATCACCCTCGGCTCTTTTCTTAATTTCATTTGGTCATCTTAATGTTAACAGCGGATAAATCTTTTTCATAAACTGTTTTTGCTCATGATTCGTAGAGTAAAACTATAGATGTAAAGTTGGAAAGCTTCAGGTGTAGGACTATATACTTTCTGTGAAAGGTTCGTCACCTGAGATGAAAACCTCTGTTTTTCTCTCCCATCTTTATTTCCAAAATAGAACATTTTTATGTACTTGGCAAGTGGAAAAGAGATGGCTGCCTATGTTAATGTTATTAAAAGGACCTCATGTGTCATCCAAGAGAAAGCCCACTCCAAAGATAAGAAAGGGAACACTAGTAAGGTTGAGAAGAAGGAATAGATGGTGGACGGGAAAGTTCTCAACGTTGTCATCATGATAGGCCCAACACAAACCACATTTTCAGATGACAGTGATGATGACGATGATGACAAGGATCACATTCAGTATCATATCAGCAATTGGTAAGCAAATATAATTCTCTGTAATAATGATATACAAGGGTTATGCTGTGATGGTAACCCCTTGTCTATTCCATTCTTCCTGTTACTTTGAACACGAAAATAATCGTAATCGAGAAAAAAAAAATATTGTGTTCATTCACTCATCTTGGCAAATAAATTTTACGGCAATTAAATAATCATTTCATCATTTTTATGCCTCCGCCCACCGTAGGTGGTTGCCGGAGGCATTATGTTTTCGGGTCGTCCGTCCGTCCGTCCGTCCGTCCGTCCGTACGTCCGTCCGTCCGTCCGTCCGTCCGTCCCGTTTTCGTTCTCGCGATAACTTAAGAACCGTTTGACCGATCAACTTCAAACTTGGCTCGTGTATGCATATGGGAGGGACAATGATCTGATTAGATTTTGGAGTCTCAAGGTCAAAGGTCAAGGTCATAGAGGTAATAATACACATAAAAATGGCTCGTTCTCGCGATAACTTAAGAACCACTTGACAGATTGGCTTCAAATTTGGCTCATGTGTGCACATGGAAGGGAAAAGGATCTGATTAGATTTTGGGGTCACAAGGTCAAAGGTCAAAGGTCATAGAGGTCATTATGTACATAGAAATGGTTCGTTTTCACCATAACTCAACAACCATTTGACTGATCAACCTCAAACTTAGCACATGTATGTATATGGGAGGGACAATGATCTGATTAGATTTTGGGGTCTCAAGGTCAAAGGTCAAAGGTCATAGAGGTCATTATGTGCATAGAAATGGTTCATTTACACCATAACTCAACAACCATTTGACCGATCAACCTCAAACTTAGCACATGTGTGCATATAGGAGGGACAATGATCTGATTAGATTTTGGGGTCTCAAGGTCAAAGGTCAAAGGTCATAGAGGTCATTATGTGCATAGAAATGGTTCATTTTCACCATAACTCAACAACCATTTGACCGATCAACCTCAAACTTAGCACATGTATGCATATGGGAGGGACAATGATCTGATTAGATTTTGGGGTCTCAAGATCAAAGGTCAAAGGTCATAGAGGTCATTATATACATGACAATTGCTTGTTCTTGTGATAACTTAACAACTCTGTGACGGTTCATCTCCAAACTTGGCTCATGTATGCATATGGAAGTCTCATAATTGTCTCATTAGATTTGGGGGTCACAAGGTCAAAGATGTCATTTTATACATGAAAATAAAAAAAATCAACATAAATGTGCCATATATTTCCGATCTGGCAATTGCGGAGGCATAAATTTCGACCGTGCGCGGTCGAAGATTCATCTAGTTTTTATTTGTTTCTGTTCTAAGGTCGAAAGGTTGAGAGGTATTATTATGTAAGCCATATTCTTGGTTATATATTTCTGAAAAGCAATAATCTAGAAAATGATGGATAAAACTGAAAATTGTATTGGTTTCCTTTCATATTGCCATCAGATTATGTATCACTTTTTCCCCCACTTTCATTCTCATTTGTTAGGTTGTACCGCCAACAAGGTCGTCACTAATGTATCTCTACCTGCTGAGGTTTGTGCTAGGAACATCAATGCTTATAATGGAACATCCCTGCTGATAACGAAATATCCAGGACCTAGCAACATCCCTGCTAATGATAAAACACATCCAGGACCCAACAACATCCCTGCTAATGGTGAAACACATCCAGGACCTAGCAACATCCCTGCTAATGGTGAAACACATCCAGGACCTAGCAACATCCCTGCTAATGTTGAAACACATGGTGAAACACATCCAGGACCTAGCGACATCCCCGGCAACATCCCTGCTTATGGTGAAACACATCCAGGACCTAGCAACATCCCCGCTAATGATGAAACACATCCAGGACCTAGCAACATCCCTGCTAATGATAAAACACATCCAGGACCTATCAACATCCCTGCTGATGGTGAAACACATCCTGGACCTAGCAACATCCCTGCTAATGATCACTCACATCCAGGACTTAGCAACATCCCTGGTAATGGTGAAACACACCCAGGACCTAGCAACACCCCTGCTAATGTTGAAACACATGGTGAAACACATTCAGGACCTAGCGACATCCCCGGCAACATCCCTGCTTATGGTGAAACACATCCAGGACCTAGCAACATCCCCGCTAATGATAAAACACATCCAGGACCTATCAACATCCCTGATGATGGTGAAACACATCCAGGACCTAGCAACATCCCTGCTAATGATCACTCACATCCAGGACCTAGCAACATCCCTGCTAATGGTGAAACACATCCAGGACCTAGCAACATCCATGTTAATGATGTAACACATTCAGGACCTTTGACTTTCCAAGTTAATAGTAACAGTTAGTTTTTCATATTTAATAACATCAATGAAACAGACTATAACATTTACAAAAGGGTAACTTCAAGCTGATTTGGAATTTCAGTTGAATTAAATAAGCTTACCAGCAGCACTGCTCACCAGCTATAAGTCAGGACAGGGTTTTATCATGGACCCTAGTATGGTTTTATTTGAGTGCAAACAGTTTGATTCATACTCTTAGATATTAATACCTATTCATTTATTTCAAGTTGTCCTATTCTTTTACACCTTTTTAAGTATGGATACATTGACTTCATCATAAACCATATCAGAAGAAAATTCACAAAAAGAAGGAAAATACTCTCCAACAGGCAAATGAAACAAGTCATTAAATTTTCAGAAATGCGGAACTTCTGCGTGGACATGGTGTGTTATCTGACAAGGAATAGGTAAATGATGAGGTTATTTAAGCTATTAATGCACAGGGTTGCTTTTGAAAATATCTAGAAACCTTTGAATTCAGCTAATAATTTAGTTTTGTCACAGTATATACAGCACTGCAGAGTGATTAAACAATCAAATCTGATCTTAGTGATTTCAGCGTTTTACATTGATGTTTTGAAGATTACAATTTTGGAAACTGTGTCCCCTGCAAGTGACAAAGTAATGTACAATTTTCTATTTGATTCATGTCAAACTTCATGAACATGTACTGTCATGACTGCAATATCTGCCATTGACGAAGAGTAAATTCAGACAAATATCAAAATGATTTTATAACTTTGTGATTTAACAACTCTTGCATATTAATGTGTGAGCTTTGTTATGATGTTCAGAGGGGATAGAAGGGATAAGCAAACACACAGGAATATTTTTCGAAACCAGAAAACTGTCAAGATATATAAGCCAACATGTATAATGTACATACCGCCATTTATGAAACCGTACTGGGGTACACTTAAACATCAGTCTATTAGGGAAACAGTCTGGCCTTGCATTTCGCTCACTATTTATTATTTATTTTATAAAAAGCTCATGATGATGCATTTGAGTTGTATTTTCAGGGTTTCATTTTATAACATAATTACATGCCTTGACAGCATGGAGGCCATAAACTTCATTTTTTTTTTTTAGTTACCAAGTCCCCTTATGATAAAAACTTTCCTTTTCTAGTACATGTATGCTAGTGATCTGTAAATGAAGTATGGCATTAATTTGAGACAGACATTTAAATAGATGTCAATAGAATGAACCTAATGGACTATTATAGAATCGTTATAACGTACGAAATGTAATGCAATGTGTAATTTCTAAGATCCAGTGTACCAGTGCATTAAAAAGACCTTGGGATCGATATAACTTCAACCATACACATATACATGAGATATTTAAGACTTGAAATTGCCAGACTTAAGATAAAATAGCATTAGGATGAACATGTTATATCAAAATATATCATCGGTTATATTGAGTAAGGTTCGAAAATGACATTCTAATTACGCGTATATCATTCCTTTATAGCTTTCATTGATATTCTGTTGCCTTATGTCTTAGTATTTGTTTCATGAATTTAGTATCTAAATGGATTAACATATTTTCAATTACCAAATTTCAGATGTGGAACTAATGTAAAGCTGATTGCTAGTATTTGTATTTCAGATGCAAATTACATTGCATCATAAAATCGGACTTCAGTCTAATTTTTGCAACAAATTGTTTCCATTGTTATTGCTGAAGCTGGTTTTTAGTATACCAGAAATGACTATTAAAGCTTATTGGCCTATACAGTCACACACCGGCGTAAATCCACTCTGAGGAGTGGGGGGGATGATTGACTTTTTTGACGATTTTTTTTCTGTCGATCTCACACTTAAGTATAAGCACACACCCTCACTGACCCCCACAGACCACCTACACACATTTTAATATTTATTTTGCGAGCGAGCGAAGCGAGCGAGCCAAAAATAACCACTTTTTGGGTTTTAAATCGCATTTTCAAATAGAAATTCTAAAATATGATGGTTGTTTATGACAGATATTCAAAGATTTTACTAACGGATTAATTAAAATATATTTTCTTTCTTAAAAAGTGGGGGGGATATTTGTACACGCCATCCCCCCCTCTCCAAAAAGTGGGGGGGATATATCCCCCCCATCCCCCCCGGGATTTACGCCAGTGCAGTCACATGGAATAATCTGAAATCATATAACTTGTTAAGTAGTATGTTTTAGCCATGTTGTTTAATGAACTGATATGCAAAATAATTTCTTTTGAAATTAAAGGCTTAAGTCGTCTGAAGTACTGATTTGATGTTTGAAGGAAGTATTATGATTAAAGAGAGCATGTTTCACTGAGACAAGAATGGAGGGTATGTTTTTTTGTTGTTGATATGATAATGTATATGTTCATGTCATTACATAAATATAGATCATGTGCAAAGAAAATCAAAATCAAATGGGGCAAAGGAATATGAATATAGGACAATGAATGTAGCTTTGAAATGGGAGAGAGAGGGGGTGAGAGAAAAGGGAGGGAGAGAGAGAGATGGGAAGATAGGGGAAGGAGGCTTGACAAAATAATATATGAATTTCCCTATTCATGATTCATGCCCGCTTCACTGTCATATTCAGGACTTCATATGGGGGAGGGGGTGGGAGGGGCACAAAATCTTTTCCTAGTGACGCCCCTCGGATCCCCCTCGAAAACGAAAAACAAAATTATTTTTGAAACTAGATATACTGGTCCGTCCGTCTCTTTGAAGCCTAAAGTCGGAAGGACTAATACAAGAGCAAACACCCTTTAGCTCTATTTTTCAATCCAAAATTCATGGAGGGGGAGTGGCACATTTTGGAAGCATTTTCTGTTTGTACATTTTGGTTTTAAATATTTTGTGGCCATGATGATTATGGGCATAGTAGGCCTACTGTACTGGGAAACAGCGTAATACATACATGTATTGAAAGTGCAGTGGTTATTGCATAAAGTGCCGGTTCGTAACGCGTAGTGCATGATTAGTGCATAGCGCGTGCATTGCCTAGATGGCTTTCACGAACCGACACTCATGATACTGTGCCAGTTCGTAAAATCTACGCTTAGTACACAACAAGTGCGCGTTCAGAAAAAGGCGGATTTCACGAACTGGCACTCTTAGTAGAGAGTGATTATTTCATAGAAAAAAGGAGTTATATGGCAAAAATATTAGCAAATCTTAAAATTCAGAATCTGTACTCATCACATGTGAATTTTTTCGAGCATCCGACCACGATAGCCTATAAAAGTTGGGGTTTTAAAATGTTAAATTCTTTAAATGCGATTATCTCGAAAACAAGTTTTTGCACCGAATGCTAAGTGTGCCGGTTTGTGAAATCGGCGACGATATTTGCATTATATATCAATAAACTATATAAATAGCCAACATTTTGGGTTTTATTGTTTATCAATCTGATTTTGTGATGTTGACTACACATTGCATAATAGTTTTCACCAAAATAACTGCAAAAATAAAAAAGCAATATTGCTTTGGCTTATATCAATGGCAGAGCAGTGGTCTGTGGTCCTAAACTGGATGGTCCCAGATGAGAAACCAAGATGATATGCTAGGAGCCTTTGGTAGTCGACTAATGGAGCAAGCAAGCATTGGGCTGTCGCATTCCCCTCTTGGCTCACAAACTGTGTATGTCTACCATACACTTCAAATAATATGGCAGTCCTGGGATCCATTTCATAAAACTTATTATCAGTAACAACTGCCACATTTCTATGACAAATTGGCTATCAGCCAGTCAGATGCAAGGATTTCAGTAGCTTATAACAGTTATTTCAACTTGTTATTGATACAACTTTAACTTGTATCAACTTGTTATTGATACAAGTTCAAGTTTTATGAAATGGGGCCCAGGGTTTCAATTCATAGTGAATAAAGAATTACTTTTCATTAACAAGTCCCTTGGAAAGGACAGCAAGCCACAGGCACTTTTGTGGCTTACCATTACTTACAACAACAACAAAAAAACAGTCCCTTTTGAGCCTTCATCTAACCATCCATGCATCATTTGATTTTTCTGCCCCTTATGTTATTGGTACATGCCTGATCAACATTTGTTATTATCATTTATTATTATCTGCCCCTTACGTTATTGGTACATGCCTGATCAACATTTGTTATTATCATTTATTATTATCTGCCCCTTACGTTATTGGTACATGCCTGATCAACATTTGTTATTATCATTTATTATTATCTGCCCCTTATGTTATTGGTACATGCCTGATCAACATTTGTTATTATCATTTATTATTATCTGCCCCTTACGTTATTGGTACATGCCTGATCAACATTTGTTATCATCATTTATTATTATCTGCCCCTTATGTTCTTGGTATATGCCTGATCAACATTTGTTATTATCATTTATTATTAACTGCCCCTTATGTTATTGGTACATGCCTGATCAACATTTGTTATTATCATTTATTATTATCTGCCCCTTACGTTATTGGTACATGCCTGATCAACATTTGTTATTATCATTTATTATTATCTGCCCCTTATGTTATTGGTACATGCCTGATCAACATTTGTTATTATCATTTATTATTAACTGCCCCTTATGTTATTGGTACATGCCTGATCAACATTTGTTATTATCATTTATTATTATCTGCCCCTTACGTTATTGGTACATGCCTGATCAACATTTGTTATTATCATTTATTATTATCTGCCCCTTACGTTATTGGTACATGCCTGATCAGCATTTGTTATTATCATTTATTATTATCTGCCCCTTATGTTATTGGTATATGCCTGATCAACATTTGTTATTATCATTTGTCATAGCAAGTGACCTCAGATGACCTCGTGCTATCGGTCCAAGGCATTGGGTTTGATGCTACATGTTCACTGGTGGTGCTAGACAAGGAACTGAAGCCATTGTCTGTAAGTCAGTCAGGTACAGGAACATATCATACATTTACTTATGCACTAAAAACCATCACAGGTGACTATTCCAGAACCAGAAAAGATTGCAAAAGGAAACTTCATTGATGAATTTCTCAAATTTGGTGTTGTGATAAATGTGGCTTGTGACTTGAAACATATGCAAATCTTGACTATTCACAAAATCCATTGAATGTTTATTACATTCTATTAAAGTTTCAGGTTTAATAGCTTTATTTATCTCGCAAGTTATTTTTGTTTATTTGCCTGCCATACTGGCAGTTTTCAAGCCTCTTAAGGTCGGTTTATTTTATGATTTGATACCTGAAATCAGTACTGCAATTCCAACCCTATATCCTGGATTAAGTGAAGCATAGGGCTGATATCACCCGAGTAAATGTTGGCTCCCTTATGCAAATCTCTGCCATTGCACTGATATTCTTTGGAAAGGCATTACTCTGTATTTGCCACTCTCAACCCAAATGAAGTAAATAGGTACTTGATGGGGAAAAATGCAATAAATACTTGAGAACCTTATGATGGTAGCTCAGCTAAAGCTGGGTTAATGGAAGACGATCCTGAAGAACATTGTTAGACTGATGTTGAGATAGAGACCACAACTTAATATTATCAGTATGATTGTGGTCATCATTATCTTCATCTTCATTATCTTCATCATCATCATCATCATCATCATCATCATCATCATCATCATTGTCTCATCATCATCTTCTTCATCATCATCATCACTATCACCATCATCATCATTTTCATCATCTTCTTCATCATTGTCATTATTATGCAATATTCATCTTGTTGCCTAGGTGATGATGAGAGGAACATTATTATGTGGATGGATCATCGTGCTAAGGACCAAGCAGAGAGAATCAACAAGATGGGCCACGAAGCACTTCGTTTTACGGGAGGAGAGATATCACTGGAGATGGAACCGCCAAAACTGCTCTGGTTGAAAGAGGTGAAGGGACAAGTTTATGATATTTCGTCTCTGCTATCCTGTGTGTTACCAAGAATAACAAAAAATTATAATCAGACTGTTAGAAGGATAAATATACTAAAGCTACAATTCCCCTTGCAGTGTCAGAGTTGATTAATGTTTTAGACACCAAGCTCTTTTCCCCCTGAATTATGGTAACTTTGGTATTCCAACTAAACATGCTCCTAACTTTTCCGTAGAAGAAGATTTCATGTCCCTTGCTTTTTTCTAGTAGACCAGGTGCAGGTGGTTCTTCTTGAAAAAAAAAACTCTATTCAGAAGAGATTTTTAGGCATCAAAGCCTGTTCTCTCTTGCCACTGTAAACTGCCATACCCCCCCCCCCCAAGTGCAGTTTCTTTGTGTGTTCGTAATGAAGGCAAGTGAGAATATGTGATTCAGTAAAGGTCCTTCATGCACCTACCAGAGTGATGTATGATGTAAAGGATTATAAAACATGAAGTGCAGTCTCTCTCTAAGTGCCATATCTATAAACGTTGGTGATCATGTTGTTCCACAACCCTCAGTTCCTAGCCTTCTCTACAAGCACCACTCCCTGGTCTTTTGTAAAGGATTATAAAACATGAAGTGCAGTCTCTCTCTAAGTGCCATATCTATAAACATTGGTGATCATGTTGTTCCACAACCCTCAGTTCCTAGCCTTCTCTACAAGCACCACTCCCTGGTCTCCTCTAACCATTCCTGTAGACTGTTCATCCAGGGTATCCTTCTCCTTCTCCTACCCCTCTTCCCCTCAATCTTCCCTGTCAAAGCAAAGTTCTCTCAGGCCTAAGCCTTATTTATGTATTAAATGTCCCATGAATTTCTACTGCCTAATCATTAGCTCTCATATCAGTTTCCATTTTCATTCCAGCTCTTCTCAGATCTTCCTCAGTGCAGTATGCTTGAAAAATCCTTGTGTTGTTTTTGTTTTGATTTTTATGCCTCCGCCCACCGTAGGTGGTTGCCGGAGGCATTATGTTTTCGGGTCGTCCGTCCGTCCGTCCGTCCGTCCGTACGTCCGTCCGTCCGTCCCGTTTTCGTTCTCGCGATAACTTAAGAACCGTTTGACAGATCAACTTCAAACTTGGCTCGTGTATGCATATGGGAGGGACAATGATCTGATTAGATTTTGGAGTCTCAAGGTCAAAGGTCAAGGTCATAGAGGTAATAATACACATAAAAATGGCTCGTTCTCGCGATAACTTAAGAACCATTTGACAGATTGGCTTCAAACTTGGCTCATGTATGCACGTGGAAGGGACAATGATCTGATTAGATTTTGGGGTCACAAGGTCAAAGGTCAAAGGTCATAGAGGCCATTATGTACATAGAAATGGTTCTTTCTCACCATAACTCAACCACCATTTGACCGATCAACCTCAAACTTGGCATAGGTATGCATATGGGAGGGACAATGATTTGATTGGATTTTGGGGTCTCAAGGTCAAAGGTCAAAGGTCATAGGGGTCATTATGTGCATAGAAATGGTTCGTTTTCACCATAACTCAACAACCATTTGACCGATCAACCTCAAACTTGGCACAGGTATGCATATAGGAGGGACAATGATCTGATTAGCTTTTGGGGTCTCAAGGTCAAAGGTCAAAGGTCATAGAGGTCATTATGTATGTAGAAATGGTTCGTTCTTGTGATAACTCAGTAACCATTTGATGGTTCAACAAACTTGGCTCATGTATGCATATGGAAAGGACAATGCTCTCATTAGATTTGGAGGTCACAAGGTCAAAGGTCAAGGTCAAAGATGTCATTGTATAAATGAAAATAAATCAACATGAAGTGCCATTTATTTTTGATTTGGTAATGGCGGAGGCATAAAGTTCGACCACGCGTGGTCGAAGATTCATCTAGTTTTGTTTGTTTGTTTTGTTTAGTTTACTGTGGTATTCGGGAACCAGCCTTCACTTTTCTTTCTTTGCATGTTAATTCTATTTCTGTTCATTCAGAACCTCTTCGAGATGTGTTGGCAGAAAGCTGGTGCATTCATGGATCTAGCCGACTATATGACATGGAGATCCACAGGATCACAGATACGGTATCTTAAAACATTTTACTATACCTTTTTACTCCTGTGGGCAGTTTTAAGCACTTAATTTTGAGCTTATATAGACTTGTCTCAAGATATTAACTTTTTAAGACATCTTAGTAAACTTGATAGATATTTGAAGGGTTTATCATTTTCATTGGCCTATGCACTTTGAGAAAAATGTTTACAAGAGTTCCATTTGGGATTCATAGAAAATGAAAGGAGAGTTTATTTTCTCCCCCAAAGCTTATATTTATGTTTAATCACCCTCTTTCATTTCATTTCATTTCATTTATTTTTTCCATTTTCAACTCAGATATAACATACATAATTTTCAACTCAAAATAACATACATGGTTGTATAACATACATAATTGTTTATACAAAATAATTACATAATCATAACATAAGAAATTGTCAGAGTGAAATTTTACAAAGCATATAAATAAATGTTGAAAATGGAGGGGAATGCTAAAAAGCCAGGCTTGTATTGTGCAAACCCCTCAAAAGAAAATACATGTGTGAAAATATGAATTGTACTTATCATAAATTTTTATTTTTGAAATGGTTACAAGGGATTAAATAAAAAAAAAAAACTAATTAAAAAAAGGATTAGAAAAGGGATAAATACAAAGACGAACAAAAGGAACAAGCGAAACAAATCGAGAAACACGTACACACCCTCTTTAGACCTTTCCTTTATCAATTCTCTGCTTCTACGTGTTTATGTATATTGATGGAAACCAAGTTATTTGCTTACAGTTCTCTATTTGCAAATGCTTGATTGATTTGTCAAGTTTATTGTTAACGGCAAATGTTCGTTTTTCAATTCTCTTTTATTTCCTTTCCATTCTCTGTATTTATTTAGATCTCTATGCACTGTGGTATGCAAGTGGATGTTCCAGGCAAACGACAAAGGACTGCGAGAATGGGACTCGTCTTTCTATGGGAATCTAGGTCTAGAAGAGCTCTTAAAAGATAACCATCAGAAAATGGGTATGTCATTAGCCCCCCCCCCCCCCCCCCCCCCCCCTTCTATGCCATCTTGTACCCTGTTACCAATATTCTGTGGAATGATACAAACAAACATTTTGTGATTGCCAGTGAAGACTGGTGAACTTTCTAGTTAGGTTTTACAATGCATCGTTTCCTCTCTTAATGAAATCAGTGTCAATATCCTCTGTAAAGAGATTGAAGGTGGCAATTATGATTGCAGCCTTTGAAAGCGGGTTTGATAGCTGTTCATTCCGATGCAGAAGGAGGTGAGTCAGGTAAATCATAGATGCAGGCCGTGTTGCAGTGGAAAACACCCATCCCTCAGATAGGATGTTAAATGGAGGCTCTATGTAGAGGAGAGTCATTAACTTTGCATGTTGCACTTTTTCGAAGAAGGGTGGGGGAAATCCCAGTGTCACGACACACCTGCACATCCCATTCAGTGATACTAGGAGGGGATACCAGAGGGTCACGGTGATTAAGTTCGCTTTTCCCCTTCTAGGCATAGATTGTACCATATGAATAGTAATGATAAAAATGATAATGCATAAAAGCCAGCTAGTGAATGTGTTAAAATCTATTGTATAACATGAAATTTAGCCATGATCCTACTTATTGTTGCTAGAAGTCACTGTGCCATGCCTGCATATATTGGCACACTCTCATTTGCTTTATTGTTTTAACTGCTTTGTTAGGAAACAATTTCCAGTTTCCTGGGGAACCATGCGGAGATGGTCTAAGTCTTGGTGCTGCCGTGGAGCTTGGTCTTAGACCTGGGCTGCCAGTAGGAACAGGAATAATTGATGCTTATGCTGGAGGCATAGGTGAGCACTAAAAATCAACAACCACATTAAATTTAGCTGTAGGATATTTTGAATTTTGAGTATTTGTACAGATTAAACTTGAATCATGGTTATTGTCAAATTGATGCATTTCTTTCTTAAGTCCTATTTTTACAGTGTGTCATCTGGATGAACTGTTGAACATGTCATTAATCCATTCATAATGGTCTGCAGACCTTTTACTTGTTTTATGGATTACCTTTAAAGTGATTACACAATGGTAAATTTTTTTGATATATGATTGAGAATAGAATTCTAAGAAGAATAACATTAACAATTTGATGATTTTCAATCAAAATCCATGCATTTTGGCTAATTTTCTCATAAAAAGTCAAGAGTCGATCAAAGAATTTGAGTATGAGGTATAACGTAAAAGTGGGTACCCAGCTTCGCGCATTGCAGTTGTGCTGCACACTAGACTGTACAATATGTATTATACCTTGCACGCATTTTGCTAGAATTGCACAACAACGTAGCCACTTTGACGTCATTTTGACATCAAAGTGGGTACCCAGTTGAAACTGGGTCACAGCTGAGGGGTCAAAAATATCCTGAAATCTTACCACATTTTGGGGTTTCCTTGGCAACACGACTTTTTAAAAAAAAATTAGGCAGATGATTTTCAGCTGTAAGAATTGTTGGCTGTAGAAAGTTATTGTCATGTCTTTTTTTCTTTCCAAGGAATGTTGGGTGCAGATGTATCTGAGTTGAAGCTACCCTGTGAGAACCAACCTTTGACCTCCAGGCTGGCTCTTATCTGTGGGACATCAACGTGTCATTTGAGTGTAAGTTTACCATGATTCATCATCATCATCATCATCATCTTCATCTTTGAGGGCCATTTTCTCATACTGTGGGGTTAGATGTCTTCCTTTTTTTTTTCTTCTTTTTTTTTTTTGGCAAGCAGCCAAAATTGACTATTTTTGCCACTACTTTTCTTACATAATTTCAATTGTATATATTATATTTTCAAATGCTTCATTTCCTTGATGATCTTTCTCCAAGACATCAACTGTTTAGCATCCATCTTGGTTTGCCATAATTACATATGGCTTATCACTTTCTTTAGACTAACTAACATGGCTACAAGCCTGCAAGACCAAGAACTTACAAAGAGTTACAGTTCACAAGACTGGCAATATTTGTCCCATGGGTTTTTTAACATGGCTACAGCATGCAAGAAAAAAGAGCTTACAATGTATTATAGCCCACAAGACTAGCAATGTTAAAGGAGAAGTCCAGACGATTTCATTAAAATTACACTATAAAGCTTAAAATTCACGCTAACAGATAATGCTACTTTCTTTTATCAAAGTGATTTCTGTGATTTTTAAATTCTGATGAAATGTTGGCTTTTTTACTCTGAATAATTGAATTTCCCACCGAAACCCAAATATGGTCATTGGTCGTGTGACGTAGGCGATACATTTGCACTGCGCATGCGCACTTATTCTCTGCACATTCTCTATGCAATATGCCGATATGTCTAGCTTTTGGGTGTACAAATCAAACCAGTTCTGTTCCAAAGAGAAGTTTTTTGCAATCCCGAATCCCCTGACAAACAGAGAGGTGTGCCTGATGGATTAATGATATTAGAACGGACAAATTCGCCTTCAAAACTTAGAAATTTTCGAAGTTAAAGAAAGTGTGTGAAGACCACTTTGAGCCTGAATGTCGTACACGCATATCGCTTGCATCGCCTGGCCTGCCTGCGGTGCAGTAGCTACGTCACTGGGCCCGGGTGCGAACTGTATTGTGGATGAAAATGGGCTCGTAATAGAACTACTGTTTATACAAGTTAATTGTTGATTACTCGGTAATCCTAGGGTATGTCGTGTAAAGTAAGACATTTTCTAGCTGCTGAATTTTTTATCTTTATGATCCATGCTTACAAAAATCGTCTAGACTTCTCCTTTAAGCTCACAGGCTTTCTAAGATGGCTGCAGTCCACAAGATCAAGAGCTTACAGAGAGTTACAGCCCACAATATGGCAGTGCTAGTCTTATAGGATTTCTGATAGCTATGCTGTGATTTCACTGGGCTTTGTGTGTTTCTTTTCCTTTTCAGCTGAGCGAGAAAGAGACATTTGTCCTAGGTGTATGGGGTCCATACTACAGCTGCATGGTGCCTGGCCTGTGGGGGAATGAAGGAGGAGAGAGCTGTACAGGCAAGCTCATCGATCACATCATAGAAACTCATCCTGCCATCGGACAACTCAAGGAAGAGAGTCAGAAATGGTAGGCAATGACTGGAGAGTCAGTATAAGTTTCACAGTTATAACTATGAACTTTTATTTGCCATTGTAAATTTGCCATTGTAAATTTGCGTATTCTATTAACATACATGTATGTCAACCAATGTTCTGAATAGACCACCTAAAAATCAAATAATTTTGCACAAAAAATATGAAAGAAATCAAATGTTATTTAATGTGCAATGCCAAGTATTAAGAAATGATACAGTGGCGGAGTGCAAAGCAGAAGCTCAAAACAAAGAGTATTAAGCAACACCAGTGCAGTGGTATTCCTGCACATCCCAATTAGATAATATCTGTACAGACATCAACAATTAAGAAGATAGTCACATGATTTTCAAACAAAAGCACACTCTGTTGTGTTTTGTGTACAGTTATGTGTGAGTATGTTCATGTCCAGCAATAATTGTGGAGTTGTAGGTGCATTTTGAATAAATTGTCACTGTCAAAGGTCTGAGCAGTCCTCAGTACCAAAAAGAGGACAGGTGATGCCAGTTAAATAATATTGATAATAACACCACGTCCTTAGGCGCTTTCACACCTACCCGATCAGGAAAAATACCTTTTTGATTTTTGATTTGATTTGATTTGATTTATTTGTCAAGTTCAGATACATAGTGATAAAGAGCACATGGCATACATAAAGAAGAAGTTCTTTAAAGCTTGACAGGATGACCCATGAAAGCTCAAAAGCTTATTTACAATGGGGTCCTAAAGAGAACAACAACTTGACTGCTAATAACGTGGCTGGAAAGTATTTAGCACTATATACATCATGAAACATATTTACAGGAGTTTAACAGCAACACATTTAAAACGAAAAAAAAATCAACATACAGAACGAAATAATACATATGATATCGATAAGTTAGAGAAAAGAATACTGATCTGTATGTCTAAAGCATATCAACAAATTGTGTAAATCATGTCACTTGTTTCTTTTTTCTTAGACTCAAGTGATAGGAACTCTTTTAGTAGTCTTTTCAAGTGTGCAAAGTTTCCAACTGCTTTAATATTATTGGGGAGAGAACTCCAGTATTTGATTGCGTTATAATAAAAGCAGTTGCCAATACTGCCTACTCGTTCGGGCAAGATAAAATTATATTGACTATATCTTGTATCATAATTATGTAAGTCTGTAACAAGATTAAAATTGCGGCCAATATAATGATTTGCCCTCGAGTTATATATTTTGTGTGCATGGTGCAGTATAAGTTGTTTTGATCTTTGATTGACATCAAGTAAACCGACTGCTGAGAGCTTGTTATAGCCAACATGCGTTCTTGGGCCTAAACAATGAATGAATCTTACCGTCTTATTTTGAACGATTTTCAGCTTCTTTTGATCTGACTTGCCTAAATTATTATACCACGCAGCGTTAGCATAGTCAAATAAACACTGAATAAGAGCAAAGCATAGTATAGGCCTTGCATGTAAATTCATGCAATTTTGGTATCTGTACAAAAATTTCAAATGGGAGTTGGCCTTTTTTACTATAGATTCTACTACAGATAAAAAAGAAACCTGGCTGGTTAATTCGATGCCCAAATACTTGACAGATTCTTTTCTCTGAATTATTTGATCTTTGTAGGCTACTTTGAAATCACCTGATTTTTTAACATTACCTTTGCTACAAAACAAAATGCTTTCTGTTTTACCCAAGTGTAAAGAAATCAACACATATTGACAGCTCTTCACTGAGTTTTTCCTCAACAGATTTTGGGTTAGACCTTGAATAAAGTAATACACTGTCATCAGCATATAATAATAGTTTACAATCATTTACACAAATACACATATTGATATAACTCGTAAAGAGGATTGGGCCTAGAATTCTCCCTTGTGGAACTCCGCATGTTATTGGTAGTAGTGTGGAATGAATATCATGAATTGCTACCAGCTGGTGTCGATTGGATAGGTATGATCTGAACCATGCAAAACTTGCCTTACTGAATCCCATTATTTGTAATTTTTTCAATAATATCTCGTGATTAACAGTATCAAAGGCTTTTTGCAGGTCAAGAAGCACCATACCAACAAAGTGCCCTTGTGAGATTTCAGTCCTCACAAAATCTGTTAAGTGAATTAAACTTGTTTCTATCGAATAGTCGTGACGAAAGCCAGACTGAAAATCATAAATAATATTTTTTTTCTTTGTAGTATCTTTCAATTTGAACATGAACTGATTTCAATGGGTTAATGGGGACCAATTGCCAATAGAAAATACCAGAGGCCTGAATAATGTTTTTGCACCATCTGGTATTTTCTGATCCAGTATTTTACCTCGATCAGAAAATACCGGTATTTTGCCAGTGTGAAACGAAAGTTCTAGTAATATCCCCAAAGAAAAATACCTGTAGTTTAGTAGGTACTTTCTCCAGTTCCAGGTATTTTCTCCAAGGTCACAGGGATATTTCCTGATATATGCAATGTGAAAGCAAATTACGAGAACTTCTATTGGCCTTATGCATATGCTAATAAGTACTAGAACTTTCCTGTGAAGGTCTGTTTCAGGGAGGTGTGAAAGCACAAAATGATTATTGGGTATTTCAGGGCATGAAAAAGTTCCTGTAGTTTACAGGTATTTTTCTTGATCAGGTAGGTGTGAAAGCACCTCTTGTGATATTTTCACCTTTCCACAGTGGTTGTACTATGTATACATGGTTAGATGACAGACTAATGACCATGGCCAAAGAAAAACAACTCTCATCCCCAGCCACTCTGACCAGAGATCTCCATGTTTGTCCTTATTTCTATGGCAATAGATCACCGCTTGCTGATCCTACATTAAAAGGAATGGTTCGTACTTTTCTGATCAAAATTTGGCAATTTCATATGAGTTAAATAATTTTAAATTAATGAAAAGTAACATAATTGTACATTGATCATGAATAAAATGATCACAGGTTAATTGAGTACTAGTACATTAAATGTTATTCAATTTTAGTTCACTCTTTCATTGTCAGGCTTCCTGACTATACATAAGAAACTCTTCTACAATGTTAATTGAGTTCTTGATGTTGATCTTACTTAAAGAAGCTAAAATTAGAAACTCAAACAGGCTCTTATCCAAGTATTATTTCTTGTATTATAAAATAATTGCATTCTGAAAATAATTTTTTCAGTATTTTAATTATACAAATATTTAGCCTTTCATGTGGTGATAAATTTATAGTCCTGTGCCATGCTTTACTTGTAAAGTGATTGCATTGAACAGCTGAATTAGATTATTTTATAAATTTTACTATTAAATTCCTTGTACAGGTAACAAAAGTCTTGTAACCAGTTAGGATTGTAAATGAGTTAATACCACATCTTTAGAATTACATTGTGACATTCTTTTGTTGATTGATACTTACAACTTTTTACCAGTCTGCACTTGTGATACTTGCATGCAGTTGATATAAATAGATTTAGTCAGTTGAACTATCCTGGAATAGACTTTGACTTTCCCTGTGATGTTCCCTAATCTATAATGACTGTTTTGATTCCTGGTCAATGGAAGATCAGAGGTGTAGTTGGGATCCAGAAAGTAGGGAAGTTAGGGGAAGATCTAGGAGTGGATTGTGTCTTCTTTTTTTTTCATGTTGCCTTCCCCTCTCAATGTCTTGCTCATTCTCTGTTTTGTGGATAACTCGCCAGGCTACAGATAACATGGTTCACGGTTCGAGTCCTGCTGTGGCACTAATGCAAGACACTAATCTACAATTGACACTCTCCTCCCAAGTGTAGTAAATGAGTACCCATAGGAATACATTCCTCAAAATGCTAGAGCGCCATAGTAGCAGCCATACATGTAGTAAAGCCTGGGTAATAACAGTGGAGCGCCAGAAGTGTCAAGTTTGGCAGACATTAGGGCTATGCAAGAACCCACTATTATTATCATTATCATTATTATTAGTTTCCCCTTTCTCCTCCTCCTTTTTATAGCTATTTGATTGAAGGGACATGTACCCTTGAGTTATGCCACTAAAACTGGGCTACCCTTTTTTTTTTCCTTATGCAGATTTGTGGTTTGACATTGTCTTTCAGTGTGGATGATCTGGCACTTCTCTACCTCGCTACCCTTCAGGCATTAGCAGTGAGCTTGGTTTAGATTTTTGTTATGATGGTCAGAATATGACATTCACTTCATACGTGGTCATGTCAAGTCAGCACTTGCGCCAACTTGACAATGTGTTCTAACAAGGTTTCTCGAGAGTTAAAGCTCAAATTACACACAGGACCACTAAATAGCTATACATGTTCAAGTTTTATAAAACTTTACCTCTTGAAATTTTCAACATTACCTTTTAAGTAAGGCTTTTTATCTTTATGTCGTTGTGCAAAAGAATGTGTCCGGAACACAAAATACAAAAATGCAAAAATTAAAATGTCGATTTTGACATTTGGGAATAGAATCTTAGCAAAGATCATGCCACAAGAAGATTGTATATCAACTTACAAGGTCTACATGCTACCCGTGATATTATCAATCATTATTTGAAAAATTTGATTTTCAGCCATTTTCATTTTTCATTCCGGACGCGTTCTTTCGTACAACAACGAAAAGATAAGACGCCTAAATAGTATGCACATTTCCGTCAAATTGTCCTGAATGTGGGAGGTCAAAAAGACATTTTGAATGCGAAAAAATGGATTAAGTATTTGCAATCAATTTCAATTGGCTATTTTTGCTAACTCAGCTATGATTTTCACTGCATGAAGAGTTATCCCTGGTGCAGAGTTAGTCTGGATTTACCCCATGCATAATGGGTTTTTTTTTGGTTTAACCTAATTGGCTACAATAGGGAAACAAGGATCAATGCTATATGCTGAATAGATATAAATTGTGATAACATTTAAGAAAATAGTACCGGTAATGAAATATATTCTGACAAAGTAGTGGACTTTGTTTAAAGTTGATGAATACAGTGGCATCATTTTGAAAGATTATTAGATAAGATTATTGCTTATTTTACTATTTAGCAAAATAGTACATGTACAAAATCTGTGCATGACAGAAATACTGATATGACATGAATGACCCGAGGACAGTGGTCAAGTCCATGGAGAGTGTAAATGGGAGTGTTATGGGGACTGGTCGGCCAGGCTAGCACTGCAACATTGAAACTGGGAATGGGGAATTCAGGCATGGTCAATGTAATGAGTGTAGCACCAGCTATAGTGGACATACAGAGGACACACTCTCATTATGGCAATCTGCTCATTGGCCTGAAACATCTGCATTCCAGATATTAAAGACTTCTAAAGTTGTTGTAAACTCCGAGTTATGTCTCAATTTATTGATGTCTACATAGTAAGACACGTAAAACAGTCAATATCAACATCAATTTGCAACTTCAATATGAAACAGAAAAGTGTTACAATTCAGAATTCAACTTTTAATATATCACACAACATTTGGGGTTTTTTTCAGGGGGGGGGGGGGGTGGGAAATGGATGTAAAAAATAGACAAATGGCTTTTATATATAATTAGAAGAGATCTCTTTGTACTAAGCAAATGTATTGTTTCTTTGCCTAATTATATATTATATGTCTTTATCCTAATTATATCTAAATATGTTAGCATGGAACACTACTTATAGTCCAGCAGATGATCAAATCTGGCTATGATATATCAACTCTCTTTGCTTGTGGTGGTCTGTGTAAGAGTGAGCTGTTTTTGCAAACCCATGCAGATATCACAGGTGAGATATCATAAGAATTCATACCTCATTCAAACCTGTCTAATAGCATCCCCTGGGGTATCCCAATAGCATCCCATGCAACAATAGTAACGTAATAAAGGTACCGGTAACATTGCAAAGCGCACAAGTATTCATGTAATGTAAAGCTGGGGTAATAATATGCTTGCAGGACCCTCTGGGAGGACATTACATAGTAGTGAAGAGGCTACCCTGGATAAACAAAACATATTGTAATTATTGTTGCTGTTGTTATTACTTTTATTATTATTATTATTATTATTATTATTATTATTATTATTATTATTATTATTATTATTTTATTATTATTATTATTATTATTATTATAATTATTATTATTATTGTTGTTAATATAATCATTGTTATTATTATTATTATTATTATTATTATTATTATTATTATTATTATTATTATTATTATTATTATTATTATTATTATTATTATTATTATTATTATTATTATTATTATTGTTATTATTGTTATTATGATTATCATTATTATTATATTATTATAATTATTGGTGTTGTTGTTGTTCTTATATAAATACTAGCTATATTTAATTTTGTCTGACCCTTATTTGAGTAGGTTTACCTATAGTCTTGCCTAAGGAATCCGAATCAGTATTAGTTGGAGCAACCATCTTGGGAGCAAAGGCTTCTGGGAGATTTGACCTCCAGGTAAGTTCGTAACCAACCAGAAGAGGCCTTTTTGTGTGTTGTGATGGTTTATCCTTCAATCAGAAAATTGATTATTTCATAAAGAGAGCAGTTATTTTTTTTTTCCTATTATGTTTTGTGATTTTTCTGTTGTTTGTTGTTTTTAGAGGGGATAGGAGTCGAGGCATTTGCAAGGCCCCACATTCTAAAACCCATGCATTTTTTTTCATCGGACTGCAGTACTGTTCATGCTTGTCTATCTTTACACATCTATTTCTTTCATGTGAGCAGTACAATTCCTATAAACATATCAAATTAAGAGGTAAAAATAAAGGAAAGGGATATGCTGCGGTTGTAATGGTATTATGTCAATTTTAGCTTTTTATGTCATGTCTTCACAAGTATTTCAAACCACAAGTATTTCAAATCTTGGTTTTGTTTGTTTTAGTGGAATGTAATGAAACTGAAACCTGCAAACAAGAAAAAATTTAAAGGACAAAAAAGACCCCATCTATTTCAACTCTACCCTGTCTAGTATTGTAAAGAGAAAAGAAACTTTGCCTTTTCCTTTGTATGCCTATCTCTCCTCTTGTACATTGTATGTAGGGGGCTATGAGTCGCATGTGTGGTGTGGGTAAGGTTGTTTGGCCAGATGAACAACAGAGGGCATACTACAGCAGGAAACATGAAGTTTTCTTGAAGCTCATAAACTACCAGAGGGAGTACAAAGGTATCATGGAACAGCAGTGACAGATGTCAGTTTGCCAACAAGGACAATAAACACATTGAACACTGAGCCTGAGATAACTTGGACTAGGGTCTGTGGAAATTGTGTATTATATTGAAATCAGATTGTATTTGACAGGTTAAGGCAATTACTGATAGCTTTGTACAGTGATGTCTGTGTGATCAGTATTTTCCGTAGTCCTAACAAACCTCAAATATAGATGTAGTTCAGGGGACTGCAATATGGGTTAGTTATGTACTGATTGAGATGATATTCAAGTTATACAACGCCATTTGCCTGCATGGATAGACATTATGAAGTCATTCAGCCTCTTTTACATTGGTACATCATGTCACGGACGTTATGTTAACAAGTTACATGAAAAGGTTTTGTCTGCAATAACCTGCTCACACCCCCCCCTCATATGCTAAGGAGCAGCAACAATTTGAAAAAGAAAGAGGTTTTAAAATGGAATGATACTTGATGGAGACACCCCACCCCATCCCACCCAAGCTCCTCTTTCTCTCTCTCTCTTCCTCCTTCCCTCTCTTTTTCTCCCCTCTTCATCTTTCTCTCTCTACTCTTTCTCTTTGTCTTCCTCCCTTCTCTCACCCCCCTCTCTCTCCCTTTTTTCTCTCCTGTTTTTCTCTCTCTGTCTCTCGCTTTGTGTCTGTCATCCCTCATTCTCTTATTCTTTCTCCCTGTGGCTGCCTCCTTAAAGCTCTTGTTTCTTTGTCATTGTTCCTTGTCTGCTCCTGCTCTTCCTACGTTCTCTCACCTTTTTCTTTTCAAGCTTTTTTTTTTTTCATTTTTCTCTTCTTTCTCAAGAAGAGGGGGGGGGGGGACCACTCCATCGCCCCCTGGCTACCACGGTGCTTTAAAAGAAATGCTCTTCAAATGCCCTCATATTTTAAATATGAGTCCCATATCCCTTTATCTGTGTGTAGTACATATGCTTTTCAGTAAGATGAAGTTGTAATTTGTAAACAAATTTTCGGCATTACTCCCAGTGTTGAAGATCATATGCTCAATCTGTAATGAAAATCACAAGTCAGAAAAAATTAGAACCCGCGGGATTCGAACTTGCCATCTACTGCTTGCTGGGCAGCAACTTAACCACCAAGCTATTCTGGTTCACGGCGAAGTCACGATGAACTGGAATCAAGTACCTAAGATCCTCTTCTTTCTGACTCATTAATATGCAATAATCCACCTTGGACAATAGATAGTAAGTGAAGAAGCTTAATGGGAGGACTTTATAATTTGTAAACAAATGTTTGGCATTATTCCCAGTGTTAAAGATTGTATGCTCGATCTGTAATGAAAATCACAAGTCTGAAAAAATTGGAACCAGCAGGATTCAGACCCGTCATCTACTGCTTGCTGGGCAGTGAATCCAATTTTTTCTGACTCGTGATTTTCATTACAGGTCCAGCATAGATCTTTAACACTGGGAGTAATGCCGAACATGAGTCTTTCTGACTCGTATCAATGCGTCATGAAGAAGAGGATCTTGGGTTTTTTATTCCAGTTCGTCATAACTTGGCCATGAACCGGAATAGCTTGGTGGTTAAGTCGCTGCCCGGCAAGCATTAGATGACAGGTTCAAATCCCACTGGTTCCAATTTTTTTAGACTTGTGATTTACATTACAGATCGAGCATACGATATTCAACACTGGGAGTAATGCCAAAAATTTGTTTACAAATGATTAATTCCTTCCATTAAGCTTGTTCATTTACTAAGATGAAGTTGATTTCTTATAGATAGATAGATAACATTTATATAGTGCTTAATACATTTTGTTTCTAAGCGCTTTAGCATAACAATTAACTCAATACAAACATGGAGAAAGAAAGAAACATACATAGAAATACAATACAAATATAAAGTTATGATATGATAAAATTAACTACTGGGGAGGGGGGAACAAACTACAACTTACATTATACTTATCAACAAAAACCTAGAAAATTACAGGGTGAAAAGGTAGGTTTTTAGTCTATTTTTGAAGGTGGGAAGTGTTGGTGAGTCACGGACATGTACAGGGAGATTGTTCCATAGCCTGGGAGCACATACGGAAAATGCACGATAGCTATAGCGAGTGTGAGTACGGGGGCCATGAGCAACTTGAAGGTGGGCAGATGTGGATGAACGAAATCTGATGGAGGAGGTAGGTACCTTTGATGAGATGAGATCTTTGATGTATACAGGAGCGAGTCCATGAAGAGCCTTATAAGTTAGGGGTAATGTTTTGAAATGGATGTGTTGAGGAACAGGGAGCCAGTGAAGAGAACAAAGAATTGGTGTTATGTGTTATTATTATTTCAAAACCACACCTAAGGTATGCACCAGTTTTATGTACCACTATATCAACCTTTCCCAGTTGCTTTGAAACAGTTTCTTGTTATCAATAACAAGTTGCAATAACTGTTATAAGCTACTGAAATCCTTGCATCTGATTAGCTGAGAGCAAATTTGGCCCCATTTAATAAAAATTGTTTATCAGTAACAACTGTCACATTTCTATGATAAATTTGCTCTCAGCCAGTTAGATTCAAGGATTTCAGTAGCTTATAACAGTCATTGCAACTTGTTATCGATAACAAGTTTTATGAAACGGGGCCCAGAACTCGATCTTTGATGCCATTTCAATCGTACGCCAACCTCTTGTGCAGCAATAAACTCATCCCACTTTAGTTATACATGTTTATTCATAAGATGTATGACTTTGGTTAAGTGATAGTGCATGAGAGCTTCTGCCTGTTATGCCATACATGTATATGCGTGTATAAGCACCCATTAATATAATCTCACTTGATGTAGACATGCTTTCTTTGCTGAAAATGGCACCTGAATTGTAGCTAAGATAAATTATACCTATCATCCTACCATGCCTTATATGCAAAAATACTATATAAGCATCCATTAATATAATGTCTCTTTGCATAGATATGTTTGTTTTTGTTGATCCACCGAGGTGGAGTGAAACTAAGGGATCCTAAGTGGCGTCCCTCCGTCTGTCGGTCGTCCATCTGTTCATCCATGACACTTATGAAACTTGATAACTTTGTAACCATTTGCCTGTGTTTAACCATACTTGGATATTAGATGCTCTGTAGGGACCTCTGTTATTGAGGTCCCTTTGTCAAAGGTCATGTGTGTAGGTCAAAGGTCAAATGAGGTCAAATGTTAAATTTACTTGCTAGTTTCTACTGGGGATAGTAACTTTTGAGCCACTAACCCGTTTGTAACCGAACTTGGATGGTAGATGCCTTACAGGGACCTCAATTTTATTTGGGGATCACAGGTCACGTATGTAGGTCATAGGTCAAATGAGGTCAAATGTTAAAATTTACCTACAAGTTTCTACTGGGGTTGGTAACTTTCGAACCATAAGCCCATTTCTAACCTAACTTGGATGGTAGATGGCTTACGGGGACCTCAGTGTTATTTAGGGTCAAATGTCACATATGCAGGTCAAGGTCAAATGTTACAATTTACCTCCAAAAATGAGTGCACACAAATGTGGCAAGACACATTGTGGCTATTGCTTTGTACGGAAAATAGCATGTGAATTGTAGCTAAAATGAAATATACCTATCATGCCATATGCCATAATAGTAAACATCCATTAATAATGTCACTTGATTTTAGACATGTTTGTTTTGCATTTGCTGAAAATGAATCAATCAAGCCATATGCAAAAATACTAGGCATCCATTCATTAAATGTCACTTGACTTTAGACGTGTTTGTTTTGCTGAAAATGGCTCATGAATTGTAGATAAAATGAAGTATATCTATCATGCCATATGCCATAATAGTAAACATCCATTAATAATGTCCCTTGATTTTAGACATGTTTGTTTTGCATTTGCTGAAAATGGCTCATGAATAGTAGGTAAAATGAAGTATAGCCTACCTATCATGTCATATACCAAAATACTAAGCAGCCATTGATATAATGTCACTTGACTTTAGACATGTTTGTTTTGCTGAAAATGGCTTATTAATAGTGAGCAGTGGCGTAGACAGGTTCTCACACCTGGGGGGGATGATATGCCGTTCACGAGAAATCAAGAATTTTTTTTTTTTTCTGTCAAACTCACACTTAAGTATAAAAACACGCCCTCACCCACCTGCACAGACCCCCTTACACACAATTTGATTATTATCTTGCGAGCGAGCGAAGCGAGCGAGCAAATTTTTACAATTTTTCTGATTTGCAATCGCATTTTCAAATAGAAATTCTATAATATGATGAGCGAGCCAAAAATAAGTGCTTTTCTCGTTTTAAATCACATTTTCAAATAGAAATTCTAAAATATGATGGTTGTTTATGACAGATTATTAAAAATTTTATTAACTGATTAATTCAAATATCATTTCTTCCTTTAAAAAGTGTGTGGGGGATATTTGTACACGCCATCCTCCCTCTGAGAGAAGTGGGGGGGGATATATCCCCATCCCCCCCCCCAGGATTTACGCCAATGATGCACAGATATGAATAGAAAATATACGCACCGTGACAACCAAATATAGAATATGGACTGATACACATTATTGCATATTTGCATCACGCCATTTATCTTTTTTTTTTAAATTTTGTTGTTACACCACTTCAAAAAAACTGTGACGGCGCCGAATTTACCCAAAAGTAATATAAATAACTACATAAATCAGAATAATGGTCGTTATAGTTATGATAGTAATTTTCATTTCAGTCACATTAACGATGATGATGATAACTATTATTATCATAAGCAAAATATTAATAAATTACTAATCATCATCATTTATTATTATCATTATTATTATTATTATTATTATTATTATTATTATTATTATCATTATCATTATTATTATCATTATTATTAACATTATTATTATTGTTATTATGATTATGATTATTATTATTATAATTATTATTGTCCTTCCCTGAAACCTGGGGGGGATGATTGTACATGTCATCCCCCCCACCTTGTGAGGTGGGGGGGATGCATACCCCTCATCCCCCCCACTGTCTACGCCCCTGATAGTGAGCAAGATTAATTATATGTGGCTCAATGGCTCATTAATTGTGGGTAAGATTAATTGTACAGTGAACAATGCTGATGCAATCTTGTTATTGAAACCTTTTATTTTACACCCACAAAGTCAGGACTGGAAGCATTTCTATCACGTGCTTTGTTCCGCTTGGAGTCTAAATCTGAATCATGTTTACTTTATTACATGTATGTGCAAGGAGTGTATTGTTGAAAGATATTAAAGTACATTGGGTGTTGGTAGAGAGATATTTGTTTTTAGGAAAGAAGACATGTTATGATTGAGCCAACATTGCCATATGTTTTTAAGATTGTTCAGCTGTAGTTGCAAGTTATTTTAGTATATTTCATGTCGGCAGGGAGTAGGAGAAAGATTTATATTTCATGAGAGATGACATGCTATGGTCATGTCTGTGTGGCCGTTTTAATGTGTTTTCAAATTTGCATGTAGATTCAACGTGGTTTTGGTTTAAATCTAAACATTTGCTCAACAGAATAGCCTAGAGACTAATAATTTCTTGTTTACAAAATATACATTACAATTATAATTGGGTTTTTACAGAGATGTATCAATCAGATATCATTTAGATCTGGAACGACGTTTAAAGGTCACCACAAGTAATTCAGCAATATCCCACTTTGTTGTTCTTGTAACTTGCTGGGATTATTTCCGCTACGTTTTGAGACGAATGAAATAAAGTGATTCAAACAAAATTAGAAAGCACTTTATCGTCTATGTCACGAAACAATTATAGCATGCAGTGCATTGAAACAGAACCGGCAGCGCTCAACCCCATCATGAAACGATCACCAAACCATGACCGTCAAATCGGTTGCGATTATCCCTCTACGGTCAAGACGAGTGCATATAAGGAGTTTGGTGGAAATTCGTCCCCTAGTCAGTGCAACAAGGCTTCGCGATCGCTCGAGCGCGAGGAGTGATGTTTTGTTTTTGATCACGTAAATAAACTACGTCCTTGAAGCGAAGGAAAGCATATACCAGTGCATGATCATGTGCCTGAAATGCCTTGAATACATAACTACAAGGTAGAAATGTCCATAACACTGAGGAGTATTAAATAATAAAAAAAAAAGCATCATGAGTACAGTATGTTTGTGTAAAGTGGATCACCCTGCTCCTCGGCCTTGCTTATTCCAGTCTCCAAAGTGCTCGGTTTTTTTAAAGTTTCTTTTAGGTCGTCAATGAGGTTGGGGCTATTAATTGCGTGTTTATGTAGTAGGGTTGGTGTCACCGGCAATCCTTGGGTTTATTTTTTCCATCTCGGAGATCCGCTCTTGAACAATTTTTAACTTGTTATTTTTAATATGTTACTTAATGTTCTGGCCTCTTTTTTTAAACTACTTTTTTTATGTTCAGTGATTTTGTATTTTGATCATGTAAAAATCACATGTAAATATTATGATTATCTATGATTTTTCTAATAAATACATAAATATTTAAAAAAGCATCATGAAGTTTCCTAAGAGTTGTTTTGACGATACAAAAATACACAAATAATTTTTTTGAAAATAGAATAAATAAATTGAAATAAATAATTTGATAGATAATAAATGATTATAAAATAGCAATTAGAAATAAAACAAATACCAGGAGGTGTCAATTTTCATGTTGACCATGCATGAATTATGTAAGACATCAGAATAAATATGAATATATCTGAAGGGAAATGACGTTTTGAAGACCTCGGACACTTTGTCCTAGGTTTTATCGCATTTGGCAATCAGGGCCCCGTTTCGTAAAGCTTACCATTGATGGTAACCTTGAATTTGATTGGCTATTGAGCAATGTTATGGTAGTTACCATTGATGGC
>CM057157.1:21112806-21151220 GCA_029962745.1 Echinometra lucunter
CTTGAATGGAATGTTAAGGGACCTCGTTTTTTGTTTTTGTTTTTGTTTTGTTGATGTTGCTTTTTGTTGTTGTTTTTTTTTAGTCGACACTTCTTGAGTATGAACCACCCTGTTTCTTATTTTGCGAGCGATCGAAGGAAACGAGCCAAAATTCCAAGTTCTTGCTACAGAAATGTTATTTTGCCATCAAAATACGCTCATGGCCTATGAAATTATTTGAATGGTATATTTTGCAACGTTGCTGCCAAATTATGACTCAAAGTGCCGCCCGGTGCACCCCCCCCCCCCCCCCCCGTAGATACGTCACTGGCGACCACTGATTGGGATCAGGCATGTATTACGTAACGCTATACATATAGACAATTTGTACCATCCAGTAGAGTCGTCAAGGTCCTCACATCTTAGAGTCTTGCTCGCTTCAACTTGCTCATCTTTATCACCTTGGTAACCTTGCTAACAATCTCCCGTTCCATAATCTGATAATATAGTATAGGTGCACCAAAATCTATGTGATCACATTCTTCCTCCCCCCTCCCTCCCCTCCCCTCCCCTCCCCTCCCCCTCCCCCTCCCCTTCTTCTCCTCTTTCACGTGTAACATTAACACGTTGCAGCAGTCTTCTGTATCCGGAATAAAACCGGCTCAGATTATTGATCGTGTTTATGTAAGACTGAGGTTTGGCTACATTTCAAGACATTTGAGATGATCACCGTGGTAAGATGCCTATCATGACCACCTTCTCCCTATCTTTTCCGTTCTTTCTTTTCCTTTTTGCTATTTATCCTACTTCTAATCTTCCTTTTCCCTCCTTCCTATTCTTTTTTTCGCTTGATCATTCTTCATCACCATCATTTTTTCTCCTCCCTGTCCTTTTCCCTTCTACCTTGCCGTCATCATCACAACCACCACCACCACCACCACACCATCATCATCACTACTACCACCACCACCAACACCACCACCACCACCACCACACCATCATCATCATCACAACCGCCATCACCACACCATCATTATTACTACCAACATCACCACCACCACCACCAGCGTCATTATCACTACCACCACCACCACCACCACCACCATCAATCACAACCACCACCACCGCCACCACCAATCTCACTACCACCACCCACCACCACCACCATTATCACAATCAACACCACCACCACCACCACCACCACCACTACCACCATCTTCATCATGATCATCGCCACCACCACCACTATCATCATCACCATCATTATTACTACCACCATCACCACCATCACCACCGTCATTATCACTACCACCACCACCACCATCAATCTCACTACCACCACCACCACCACCACCATCATCACAATCAACACCACCACTACCACCACCACCACCACCACCACCACCATTATCACAATCAACACCACCACCACCACCACCACCACCACTACCACCATCTTCATCATGATCATCGCCACCACCACCACTATCATCATCACCATCATTATTACTACCACCATCACCACCACCACCACCGTCATTATCACTACCACCACCACCACCATCAATCACAACCACCACCACCACCACCACCACCACCAATCTCACTACCACCACCACCACCACCACCACCATTATCACAATCAATACCACCACCACCACCACCACCACCACTACCACCATCTTCATCATGATCATCGCCACCACCACCACTATCATTATCACCACCACCCAACACCACCATCATCATCATTATCAGAACCGCCACCACCACCACCACCACCACGATCATCATTAATAATCAAACAAAATAAATCAACCATTACTTCTGCAATAGAGGGGCTACACATAACACATCTTCAAGCCACAATATTTACATCGCAGTAGTGAAATTCGAGGACCACATCTCATCATCAAAATTCGACCCACATTTTTTCCAAGTCATTGGCGAGTTACGTCATGCAGTAGCTGGATCCTCACTGTGTACTTAGCCGTTCTCGGTTATTCGGGCAGGCAGAGTGCCAAGTTTTGCTGAGTCACTACTACAGTGTTATGCCGTTGATGTCGATGACGTCACCATGAACGGGCAATGTTTTCGTGACGTAGTCGGTCGTGTGACTCGGGTCATGATAGCGCGAGACATTTTCTGGATGAGTTACCGTACGTAAACGCGAGTTTAGGATTACTTTTAATGTTCATCACTAATATGGATGTTATAGAATCATAATGTGATTGAAAGTGAAACAACAACAAAAGCCCTGAGACGGCGGAAATGAAATTGAGAGTTACGGGGAAATTCTACAAGACCACGAAGTACTGTACTAAAATAGATTCTCAGTATAAGTTCGGATAATTGTTGCTTTTGAGTAATACTTCATAGCAAAAAATAGAAAATGAAGAATAATATAGAAATATGATCATGAAGATATAGTCATTTTCTACTTTTGGATTTAAAAAAACGAAAATGAAGAATATCATAGAAATATTATCATGAAATATAGTCATTTTCTAGTTTTGGAAATTCTACAAGACCACGAAGTATAAAATATTACCAAATTAGTAACTGTATTTAAATAGATTCTCTTTACTAGTTCGGATAAATTATTGTTGCTTTTGAGTAATCATTCACAGAAAAAATAACATTTATAAAATAAAGAATAATATAGACTTAATTGATCATGAAGATATGGTCATTTTCTAGTTTTGGATCGAATATGAAACCGAAAATGAAGTGCTAATCATTTCAATATCTTCATTTTTCGTTTTAATCTGAGCCAACCGGCATTGTTGATAAACAGTCTCCTGTGTGATACTATAGACCCGCTAGAGACCTACACACAATCATGCAATCATGCGGTGCACACTATCATCGCGCGCTCGAACTATCCGAGATTGTAAACAAAACAGGACAATGGAGGTGTGTCAGAGGTGTGTCACAAATACGGGCGCTGATTGGACGCTCTGATATGAGCTGTTCCATGCGGTCAGTAGCGTGACCTACTTTCGTCGTCGTAGCTTTGTTGTTGCACAATGCATAAGTAGTCTTATATAATTCAGGCTCTCACGTTTGCTGTAGTTACGCTTTGCTCTAGAATTTCTGTTGAGTAGATCTGACATTCCCTATCGATTCAAATAAGCGTAGTTTCTATTGGATCAATTAAGAATAAAGTGAAATACAAAGCTTGCTAAATATCTCATTTGTAATTGAAGTCCGGCTATATGCCATATAAGGGCTGAAGTAGCAGAATAAATTTTAAAAGTCTTTGCATACGTAATAATTGAATTGCATAACGTGCACGGCGAAACAACAAACTATAAACGTTTGGCGACCATATTGGAGGTTTTACTGTATGATTTCAAATTTTGAGGGTTTTTTTTTTGTTCATACTCTTGCCCTCGATTCCCACTGTTTCACTTTGTAAGGGCAATTTCTTTAGATAGAGAGAGGAAACGCTCTATTTAGTCCTCACATCGACATTTTTGTTGTATTTTTAGCAAATTTTGTTATTACAAGACACAGTGTAAATAGTTGACATAGCCCATTGTTCAATATCTGTTTTGTTTTTTGTTTTTTGTTTTTTGTTTTCATTTAAAGACGACTTTAGAAAATTGTTTTTGATATCATACATTACCAATTTTTGTTGGATCTTGTGATGTCAGTACGCATGAGATGTAAAACATAAGTTGCACAAACAAATATTATTACAGTGTGATAGCGGATCCATCCTGACCTTGCAAAATAATAACTTTATACTGAATACAAGATGCTGACTATTATTAAAGTAAAAAGAAAAAAATGATGAAAGATGGAAGAAAAATTAGGGGAAATAAATAAATCACAAATAATTATTAAACAATGCCATTCCTCTATAATGGCAATTTGGTCATCCTGGGCCCCGTTTCATAAAATTTGGTACATATATCAGTAACAACTGCCATATTTCTATGACAAGTTTGCCCTCAGCCAATCATATGCAAGGATTTCAGCAGCTTAATATATCAGTTATTGCAACTTATTATTGATAACAAATTTTATGAAAAGGGGCCCTGGTTTCCCTACGTCAAATCAACTTCCATGCAAAACATGGCCCGATCCAGAATTTTTTCAAAGGGGGGTGGGGGCGGTCGGCTTTTTCAGGTGTCTGTTTTACCCGAAAATCCCCTGCATTTTCACATGTATTTTACTCTAAAATTTTGCTTTAAAAGGGGGGAGAGGTGATCGGCCCCCTTGGATCCGCCCCTGCAAATGATTATTTTAGTCACTTTGCTATTAATATGCACATCACATCATGCATATTTACGTTTGTCTCTGATGCAAGAATATCAAAAATTCTCCTTTTTGAATAATATTATTGTTTACTTTGTGAAAAGCCAAGACGATCAAAGACAATTATGGATGATACTTCCCTTTTCTTTATTTTTCCGCACCTTCTGTCCTCTTCCTCAAATAATAACGTGTTCACCCCCCCCCTCTCTCTCTCTCTCTCTCTCTCACATCTCTTTCTTTGCGTTCCTGCAACCTTTTCCTCCTCTCCTCTTTCCTATCAGTATCCTTTATTCTCCCTCCATCTATCTCCTCCTCCTCCTTCTTCTTCTTCTTCTTCTTCTTCTCCTCCTTCTCTCCTTTATTTTGAAAAACTTCATTATCATCTCTCTTATTCTCCCTTCTCCCGAATATTTTTATTTTCTTCTCCTCTACCTCCCTCTATTTACCCTGCCCCCTTCCTGCTCCTTCATAAAAATGTCTTCTTTTCATTTTCTATTTCTTATTGATGCAGGCCTCGGACAAGGGTCCCGTTTGGTAACAACAGCCACATTTCTCTCGATGACAAATTTGCTCCCAGCCAATCAGATGCAAGGATTTCAGTAGCTTATAACAGTTATTGCAACTTGTTGTTGATAACAAGTTTTATGAAACGGGGCCCTGGTCTTGGATCCTCGAAACAATGTTTTTTTTTCTTCTTCTTCTTTTTTCTTTCTTTCTTTCTTTCTTTCTTTCTTTCTTCTTCTTCATAAAATATATACTACTTGAAGTTTTACGCAATTCATGGTCAAGGTGAAAACTGACACCTTACTTTTATTTTGTTCTATCTCTGATTGATATAACGATCAGACTTTAGGCAAGTTTTTGCATCGTCAAAACAACTTGGAGGCCTAATGAAAACACGCATAATAGTTGATTTCTTAATAATTCATAGTGACACAGAAATAATCACCTCAAAGTTATCTAAAATTTTAAGTTGTAGCTGTCATATACATACTCAACACTGATCATCTACTGGTATATATATAACTTTCGGGCCCCGTTGCATAAAACTTCCCATAAACGGTAACTCTGCCATCAATGGTAACTACCATAGTAACATTGCTCAATAGCCAATCAAATTCAAGGTTACCATCAATGGTTAGCTTTACGAAACGGGGCCCTGATTGCCAAATGCGATAAAACCGAGGACAAGGTGTCCGAGGTCTTCAAAACATCATTTATTCTGATGTCTTACATAATTCATGCATGGTCAACATGAAAATTGTCACCTCCTGGTATTTGTTTTATTTCTAATTGCTATTTTATGATCATTTATTATCTATCAAATTATTTATTTCAATTTATTTATTCTATTTTTAAAAATTCATTTGTGTATTTTTGTATCGTCAAAATAACTCTTAGGAAACTTCATGATGCTTTTTTTCTTTAATACTCCTCAGTGTTATGGACATTTCTACCTTGTAGTTGTTATGTATTCAAGGCATTTCAGGCACATGATCATGCACTGGTATTTGCTTTCCTTCGCTTCAAGGACGTATACGTGATCAAGAACAAAACATCACTCCTCGCGCTCGAGCGTAGCCTTGTTGCACTGACTAGGGGACGAATTTCCACCAAACTCCTTATAAATGCACTCGTCTTGACCGTAGAGGGATAATCGCAACCAATTTGACGGTCATGGTTTGGTGACTGTTTCATGATGGGGTTGAGCGCTGCCGGTTCTGTTTCAATGCACCACATGCTATAATTGTTTCGTGACATAGACGATAAAGTGCTTTCTACTTTTGTTTGAATCACTTTATTTCATTCGTCTCAAAACGTAGGGGAAATAATCCCAGCAAGTTTCAAGAACAAATGCTCGACACTTTGTAAGGGGATATTGCTGAATTACTTCCGAAAGTGGTGACCTTAAAACGTCGTTCCAGATCTAAATGATATCTGATTGATACATCTCTGTAAAAACGCAATTACACTTGTAATGTTTATTTTGTAAACAAGAAATTATTAGTCTCTAGACTATTCTGCTGAGCAATACTTTTGATTTAAACCAAAACCATGTTGAATCTACATGTAAATTTGAAAACAGACATTAAAACGACCACACAGACATGACCATAGCATGTCATCTCTCGTGCAATATAAATCTTTCTCCTACTCCCTGCCGACATGAAATATACTAAAATAACTTGCAACTACAGCTGAACAATCATAAAAACCAGATTGGCAATGTTGGCTCAACCATAACATGTCTTCATTCCTAAAAACAAATATCTCTCTACCAGCACCCAATGTACTTTAATATCTTTCAAGAATACACTCCTTGCACATACATGTAATAAAGTAAACATGATTCAGTTTTAGACTCCAAGCGGAACAAAGCACATGATAGAAAATGCTTCCAGCCCTGACTTTGCGGGTGTAAAATAAAAGGTTTCAATAACAAGATTGCATCAGCAATGTTCAATGTATAATTAATCTTACCCACCGAGCCATTGAGCCACATATAATTAATCTTACTCACTATTAACGAGCCATTTTCAGCAAAACAAACACGTCTGAAGTCAAGTGACATTATATAAATGGCTGCTTAGTATTTTGGCATATGACATGATAGGTAGGCTATACTTCATTTTACCTACTATTCATGAGCCATTTTCAGCAAATGCAAAACAAACATGTCTAAAATCAAGGGACATTATTAATGGATGTTTACTATTATGGCATATGGCATGATAGGTATACTTCATTTTATCTACAATTCATGAGCCATTTTCAGCAAAACAAACATGTCTAAAGTCAAGTGACATTTAATGAATGGATGCCTAGTATTTTTGCATATGGCTTGATTGATTCATTTTCAGCAAATGCAAAACAAACATGTCTAAAATCAAGTGACATTATTAATGGATGTTTACTATTATGGCATATGGCATGATAGGTATACTTCATTTTAGCTACAATTCACATGCTATTTTCAGTACAAGGCAATAGCCACAATGTGTCTTGCCACATTTGTGTGCACTCATTTTTGGAGGTAAATTGTAACATTTGACCTTGACCTGCATATGTGACATTTGACCCTAAATAACACTGAGGTCCCCGTAAGCCATTTACCATCCAAGTTAGGTTAGAAATGGGCTTATGGTTCGAAATTACCAACCCCAGTAGAAACTTGTAGGTAAATTTTAACATTTGACCTCATTTGACCTATGACCTACATACGTGACCTGTGATCCCCAAATAAAATTGAGGTCCCTGTAAGGCATCTACCATTCAAGTTCGGTTACAAACGGGTTAGTGCTTCAGAAGTTACTATCCCCAGTAGAAAATACACGTAGCAGGTAAATTTTAACATTTGACCTCATTTGACCTTTGACCTACGCACATGACCTTTGACAAAGGGACCTCAATAACAGAGGCCCCTACAGAGCATCTAATATCCAAGTTTGGTTAAACACGGGCAAATGGTTACAAAGTTATTCAAGTTTCATAAGTGTCATGGACGAACGGATGGACGACCGACAGACGGAGGGACGCCACTTAGTATCTCTTAGTTTCACTCCACCTCGGTGGATCAACAAAAACAAACATATCTATGCAAAGAGACATTATATTAATGGATGCATATACTGTATAGTATTTTTGCATATAAGGCATGATAGAATGATAGGTATAATTCATCTTAGCTACAATTCAGGAGCCATTTTCAGCAAAGAAAACATGTTTATATCAAGTGAGATTATATTAATGGGTGCTTAGTTATTTCTGCACATATGGCATAACAGGCAGAAGCTCTCTTGCACTACCACTTAACCAAAGTCATACATCTTATGAATAAACATGTATAACTAAAGTAGGACGAGTTTATTTCTGCACAAGAGGTTGGCCTACGATTGAAATGGCATCAAAGATCTGGGCCCGTTTCATAAAACTTGTTACGATAAGCTACTGAAATCCTTAAATCTGACTGGCTGAGAGCAAATTTATCATATAAATGTGGCAGTTGTAACGATAAAAATTTTTATGAAACGGGGCCAAATTTGCTCTCAGCTAATCAGATGCAAGGATTTCAGTAGCTTATAACAGTTATTGCAACTTGTTATTGATAACAAGAAACTGTTACAAAGCAACTGGGAAAGGTTGATATAGTGGTACATAAAACTGGTGCATACCCTAGGTGTGGTTTTGAAATAATCAAAATGATAAGAAATCAACTTCATATTAGTAAATGAAGAAGCTTAATGGGAGGAATCAATAATTTGTAGATAAATTTTTGGCATTCATCCCAGATCGAATATCGTATGCTCGATCTGTAATGTAAATCACAAGTCGGAAACAATTGGAACCAGCGGGATTTGAACCTGTCATCTAATGCTTGCCGGGCAGCGACTTAACCACCAGGCTATTCCGGTTCCTGGCCAAGTTATGATGAACTGGTATCAAAAACCCAAGATCTTCTTCTTTAAGACTCATTGATACGAGTCAGAAAGACTCATATTCAGCATTACTCCCAGTGTAATGCTTGACCTGTAATGAAAATCATGAGTCAGAAAAAATTGGATTCGCTGCCCAGCAAGCAGTAGATGACAGGTCTGAATCCTGCTGGTTCCAATTTTTTTCAGACTTGTGATTTTCATTACAGATCAAGCATACAATCTTTAACACTGGGAGTAATGCCAAACATTTGTTTACAAATTATAAAGTCCTCCCATTAAGCTTCTTCACTTACTATCTATTGTCCAAGGCGGACCATTGCAAATTAATGAGTCAGAATGAAGAGGATCTTAGGTACTTGATTCCACTTCATCGTGACTTGGCCGTGAACCAGAATAGCTTGGTGGTCAAGTTGCTGTAGATGAGAGGTTCGAATCCCGCTGTTCGAATTTTTTCTGACTTGTGATTTTCATTACAGATTGAGCATATGATCTTCAACACTAGGAGTAATGCCGAAAATTTGTTTACCAAATTACAACTTCATCTTACTGAAAAACATAAGCACTACACACAGATAAAGGTATATGGGACTCATATTTAAAATATGAGGGCATTTGAAGAGCATTTCTTTTAAAGCACCCTGGTAGCCAGGGGGCGATGGAGTGGTCCCTCCCCCCCCCCCCCCCAGCAAAAAAAAAAAAAATAAATAAATAAAGAAGAGAACAAAGGGGAAAAAAAAAGGAAAAAGCTTGAAAAGAAAAAGATAAGAGAACGTAGGAACAGACAAGGAACAATGACAAAGAAAAGAGAGCTTTAAGGAGGCAGCCACAGGGAGAAAGAAAAAGAGAATGAGGGATAGCAGACACAAAGCGAGAGACAGAGAGAGAAAAACTCGAGAAAAAAGGGAGAGAGAGGGGGTGAGAGAAGGAAGACAGAGAAAGAGAAAGAGTAGAGAGAGAAAGATGAAGAGAGGGGAGAAAAAGAGAGGGAAGGAGGAAGAGAGAGAGAGAGAGAGAGAGAGAGAGAGAGAGAGAGAAAGAGGAGCTTGGGTGGGATGGGGTGGGGTGTCTCTGTCAAGTATCATTCCATTTTAAAACCTCTTTCTTTTTCAAATTGTTGCTGCTCCTTAGCATATCGGGGGGGGGGGGGGGGGGAGGTGTGGAGCAGGTTATTGCAGACAAAACCTTTTCATGTAACTTGTTAAAGTAACGTCCGTGACATGATGTACCAATGTAAAAGAGCCTGAATGACTTCATCATGTCTATCCATGCATGCAAATGGCATTGTGTAACTTGAATATCATCTCAATCAGTACATAACTAACCCATATTGCAGTTCCCTTAACTACATCTAAATGTAAGGTTTGTTAGGACTACAGAAAATACCGATCATACAGACATCACTGTACATAGCCATCAATAATTGCCTTACCCCATCAAGTACAATTTGATTTCGGTATAACATGCAATTTCCATAGTTGCCCTAGCCCAAGTTATCTCAGGCTCTGTGTTCAACTAGTTTATTGTCCTTGTTGGCAAACTGACGTCTGTCACTGCTGTTTCATGATACATTTGTACTCCCTCTGGTGGTTTATGAGCTTCAAGAAAACTTCATGTTTCCTGCTGTAGTACGCCCTCTGTTGTTCATCTGGCCAAACAACCTTACCCACACCACACATGCGACTCATAGCCCCCTACATACAATTTACAAGAGGAGAGAATGTTGGCATAGGCATACAAAAGAAAAAGCAGTTTCTTTTCTCTTTACAATACTAGACAGGGTAGAGTTGAAATAGATGGGGTCTTTTTTGTCCTTTAAATTTTTTCTTGCTAGCAGGTTTCAGTTCCATTGCATTCCACTAAAACAAACAAAACCAAGATTTGAAATACTTGTGGTTTGAAATACTTGTGTAGACATGACATGAAAAGCTAAAATTGACATAATACCATTACAACCGCAACATATCCCTTTTCTTTATTTTTACCTCTTGATTTTATATGTTTATAGGAATTGTACTGCTCACATGAAAGAAATAGATGTGTAAAGAAAGACAAGCATGAATAATACTGCAGTCCAATGAAAAAAAATGCATGGGTTGTAGAATGTGGGGCCTTGCAAATGCCTCGACTCCTATCCCCTCTAAAAAAAAAAAAAAATAGAAAAATCACAAAACATAATAGGAAAAAAAAAATAGCTGCTCTCTTTATGAAATAATCAATTTTCTGACTGAAGGATAAACCATCACAACACACAAAAAAGGCTCTTCTGGTTGGTTACGAACTTACCTGGAGGTCAAATCTCCCAGAAGCCTTTGCTCCCAAGATGGCTGCTCCAACTAATACTGATTCGGATTCCTTAGGCAAGACTATAGGTAGACCTACTCAAATAAGGGTCAGACATGATTAAATATAGCTAGTATTTATATAAGAACAACAACAACAATAATTATAATAACAATAACAATAATAATAATAATATTAATAATAATAATAATAATAATAATAATAAAAAATAAAACAATTAAAAAAAATAATAATAATAAAAGTAATAACAACAGCAACAATAATAACAATATGTTTTGTTTATCCAGGGTAGCCTCTTCACTTCTATGTAATGTCCTCCCAGAGGGCCCTGCAAGCATATTATTACCCCAGCTTTACATTACATGAATGCTTGTGCGCTTTGCAATGTTACCGGTACCTTTATTATGTTACTATTGTTGCATGGGATGCTACTGGGATACCCCAGGGGATGCTATTAGACAGGTTTGAATGAGCTATGAATTCTTATGATATCTCACCTGTGATATCTGCATGGGTTTGCAAAAACAGCTCACTCTTACACAGACCACCACAAGCAAAGAGAGTTGATATATCATAGCCAGATTTGATCATCTGCTGGACTATAAGTAGTGTTCCATGCTATTTAGATATAATTAGGATAAAGACATATAATATATAATTAGGCAAAGAAACAATGCATTTGCTTAGTACAAAGAGATCTCTTCTAATTATACATATAAAAGCCATTTGTCTATTTTTTACATCCATTTCCCCCCTCCCCCCAAAAAAACCCCAAAAAGTTGTGTGATATATTGAAACTGTGATATATTAAAAGTTGAATTCTGAATTGTAACACTTTTCTTTTTCATATTGAAGATGTGAATTGATGTTGATATTGACTGTTTTACATGTCTTACAATGTAGACATCAATAAATTGAGACATAACTCGGAGTTTACAACAACTTAAGGAGTCTTTAATAACTGGAATGCAGATGTTTCAGGCCAATAAGCAGATTGCCATAATGAGAGTGTGTCTTCTGTATGTCAACTATAGCTGGCGCTACACTCACTACATTGACCATGCCTGAATTCAATGTTGCAGTGTTAGCCTGGCCAACCAGTCCCCATAACACTCCCATTTACACTCTCCATGGATTCGACCATTGTCCTCGGGTCATTCATATCATATCAGTATTTCTGTCATGCACAGATTTTGTACATTTCTGCTAAATAGTAAAATAAGCAATAATCTTATCTAATAATCTTTCAAAATGATGCCACTGTATTCATCGACTTCAAACAAAGTCCACTACTTTGTCAGAATATATTTCATTACCGGTACTATTTTCTTAAATGTTATCACAATTTATATCTATTCAGCAAATAGCATTGATCCTTGTTTCCCTATTGGAGCCAATGAAGATAAACCCAAAAAATCCCATTATGTATGGAGTAAATCCAGGTTAACTCTGCACCAGGGACAACTCTTCATGCAGTGAAAATCATAGCTGAGTTAGCAAAAATAGCCAATTGAAATTGATTGCAAATACTTAATCCATTTTTTCGCATTCAAAATGTCTTTTTGACCTCCCACATTCAGGAAAATATGACGGAAATGTGCATACCATTTAGGCGTCTTATCTTTTTGTTGTTGTGCGAAAGAACGCGTCCAGAATGCAAAATGGAAAATGGCTGAAAATCAAATTTTTCAAGCAATGATTGATAATATCACAGGTAGCATGTAGACCTTGTAAATTGATATACAATCTTCTTGTGGCATGATCTTTGCTAAGATTCTATTCCCATATGTCACAATCGACATTTTAATTTTTGCATTTTTGTATTTTGTGTTCCGGACGCGTTCTTTTGCACAACAACATAAAGATAAAATGCCTTATTTGAAAGGTAACGTTGAAAATTTCAAGAGGTAAAGTTCTATAAAACTTGAAAATGTATAGCTATTTAGTGGTCCAGTGTATAACTTGAGCTTTAACTCTCGAGAAACCTTGTTAGAACACATTGTCAAGTGCTGACTTGACACGACCACGTATGAAGTGAATGTTATATTTTGACCATCATAACAAAAACCTAAACCAAGCTCACTGCTAATGCCTGAAGGGTAGCGAGGTAGAGAAGTGCCAGATCATCCACACTGAAAGACAATGTCAAACCACAAATCTGCATAAGGATAAAAAGAAGTAAGACCATTTTTAGTGGCATAACTCAAGGGTATATGTCCCTTCAAACAAATAGCTATAAAAAGGAGGAGGAGAAAGGGGAAACTAATAATAATGATAATGATAAGAATAGTGGGTTCTTGCATAGCCCTAATGTCTGCCAAACTTGACACTTTTAATTGGTGCTCCACTGTTATTACCCAGGCTTTACTACATGTATGGCTGCTACTATGGCACTCTAGCATTTCGAGGAACGTCTTCCTATGGGTACTCATTTACTACACTTGGGTTGAGAGTGTCAATTGTAGATTAGTGTCTTGCGTTAGTGCCACAGCAGGACTCGAACCATGATCCATGTTATCTGTAGCCTGGCGACATATCCACAAAACAGAGAATGAGCAAGACATTGAGAGGGGAAGGCAACATGAAAAAAAAAAGACATGATCCACTCCTAGATCTTCCCCTAGCTTCCCTACTTTCTGGATCCCACCTAAACCTCTGATCTTCCATTGACCATGAATCAAAACAGTTATTGTAGATTAGGGAACATCACAGGGAAAGTCAAAGTCTATTCCAGGATAGTTCAACTGACTAAATCTATTTATATCAAATGCATGCAAGTATCACAAGTGCAGAATGGTAAAAAGTTGTAAGTATCAATCAACAAAAGAAATTCACAATGTAATTCTAAAGATGTGGGTATTAACTCATTTACAATCCTAACTGGTTACAAGACTTTTGTTACCTGAACAGGAATTTAATAGTAAAATTTATAAAATAATCTAATTCAGCTGTTCAATGCAATCACTTTAAAAGTACAGCATGGCACAGGACTATGAATTTATCACTGCATGAAAGGCTAAATATTTGTATAATTAAAAGACTGAACAAAATATTTTCAGAATGCAATTATTTTATTATACAAGAAATAATACTTGGATAACAGCCAGTTTGATTTTCTAATTTTAGATTCTTTAAGTAAGATCAACATCAAGAACTCAATTAACATTGTAGAAGAGTTTCTTATGTATAGTCAGGAAGCCTGACAATGAAAGAGTGAACTAAAATTGAATAACATTTAATGTACTGGTACTCAATTAACCTGTGATCATTTTATTCATGATCAATGTACAATTATGTTACTTTTCATTAATTTAAAATTATTTAACTCATATGAAATTGCCAAATTTTGATCAGAGAAGTACGAACCATTCCTTTTAATGTAGGATCAGCAAGCGGTGATCTGTTGCCATAGAAATAAGGACAAACATGGAGATCTCTGGTCAGAGTGGCTGGGGATGAGAGTTGTTTTTCTTTAGCCATGGTCATCAATCGGTCATCTAACCATGTATACATAGTACAACCACTGTTGAAAGGTGAAAATATCACAAGGATGTGGTGTTGTTATCAATATTATTTAACTGGCATCACCTGTCCTCTTCTTGGTACTGAGGACTGCTCAGACCTTTGACAATGATAATTTATTCAAAATGCACCTACAACTCCACAATTATTGATGGACATGAACACACTCACACATAACTGTACACAAAACACAGCAGAGTGTGCTTTTGGTTGAAAATCATGTGACTATTGTCTTAATTATTGATGTCTGAACAGAAATTATTTAATTGGGATGTGCAGGAATACCACTGCACTGGTGTTGCTTAATACTCTTTGTTTTGAGTTTCTGCTTTTGCACTCTACCACTGTATCATTTCTTAATACTTGGCATTGTACAGTAAATAACATTCGATTTCTTTCATATTTTTTTGTTCAAAATTATTTGATTTTTAGGTGGTCTATTCAGAACATTGGTTGACATACGTGTACGTTAATAGAATATGCAAATATATAATTTTCAAAGCAAATTTACAATGGCAAATAAAAGTTCATAATTATACCTATGAAACTTATACTGACTCTCCAGTCATTGCCTACCATTTCTGACTCTCTTCCTTGAGTTGTCCGATGGCAGGATGAGTTTCTATGATGTGATCGATGAGCTTGCCTGTACAGCTCTCTCCTCCTTCATTCCCCCACAGGCCAGGCACCATGCAGCTGTAGTATGGACCCCATACACCTGGGACAAATGTCTCTTTCTCACTCAGCTGAAAAGGAAAAGAAACACACAAAGCCCAGTGAAATCACAGCATAGCTGTCAGAAATCCTATGAACTAGCACTGCCAGTATTGTGGGCTGTAACTCTTTGTAAGCTCTTGATCTTGCAGGCTGTAGCCATCTTAGAAAGCCTGCGAGGCTAACATTGCTAGTCTTGTGAACTGTAACTCTTTGTAAGCTCTTGGTCTTGCAGGCTTGTAGCCATGTTAGTTAGTCTAAAGAAAGTGATAAGCCATATGTAATTATGGCAAACCAAGATGGATGCTAAAAAGTTGAAGTCTTGGAGAAAGACCATCAAGGAAATGAAGCATTCGAAAATATAATATATACAATTGAAATTATGTAAGAAAAGTAGTGGAAAAAATAGTCAATTTTGACTGCTTGCCAAAAAAAAAATAAAAGACATCTAACCCCACAGTATGAGAAAATGGCCCTCAAACAAAGATGAAGAAGATGATGATGATGATGACGATGATGATGATGAAGATGATGATGATGATGATGATGATGATGATGATGATGAATCATGGTAAACTTACACTCATATGACACGTTGATGTCCCACAGATAAGAGCCAGCCTGGAGGTCAAAGGTCTGTTTTCACAGGGTAGCTTCAACCCAGATACATCTGCACCCAACATTCCTTGGAAAGTAAAAAAGACATGACAATAACTTTCTACAGCCAACAATTCCTACAGATGAAATAGGAAAAGCAACATTAAAAGGTACTCAAAGTACAAATAATATGATGTAACGCAAGTTCAAAGGTAATCCATAAAACAAGTAAAAGGTGAATTCTTTTCAGTGAACATGTCTGTAGACCATTATGAATGGATTAATGACATGTTCAACAGTTCATCGAGATGATACACTGTAAAAATAGGACTTAAGAAAGAAATGCATCAATTTGACAATAGCCATGATTCAAGTTTAATCTGTACAACCACTCAAAATTCAAAATATCCTACAGCTGAAATTAATGTTGGTTGTTGATTTTTTTAGTGCTCACCTATGCCTCCAGCATAAGCATCAATTATTCCTGTTCCTACTGGTAGCCCAGGTCTAAGACCAAGCTCCACGGCAGCACCAGGACTTAGACCATCTCCGCATGGTTCCCCGGGAAGCTGGAAATTGTTTCCTGACAAGTAATTAAAACAATAAAGCATACAAGAGTGTACCAATACATGCATGCATGGCATAATGACTACTGGTACCAACAAGAAGTAAGATCAAGGCTTTAATTTCATCTTATACAATAGATTTTAACACATGCACAAGCTGGCTTTCATGCATTATTATTTTCATCAATACTATTTATTTGGCACAATCTATGCCTAGGAGGGGAAAAGCGAACTTAATCACCTTGACCCTCTGGTCTCCCCTCTGGGTATCACTGAATGGGAGGTGCAGGTGTGTCGTTACACCGGGATTCCCCCCCCCCCCATCCCCCATCTAAAAGTGCAACATGCAAAGCTAGTGACTCTCCTCTACATAGAGCCTCCATTTAACATCCTATCTGAGGGATGGGTGTTTTCCACTGCAACACGGCCTGCATCTATGATTTACCTGACTCACCTCCTTCTGCATCAAAATGAACAGCTATCAAACCCGCTTTCAAACGCTACAATCATAATTGCCACCTTCAATCTCTTTATAGAGGATATTGACACTGATTTCATTCAGAGAGGAAATGATGCATTGTAAAACCTAACTAGAAAGTTCACCAGTCTTCACTGGCTGTCACAAAATATTTGTTTGTATCATTCCACAGAATATTGGTAACAGGGTACAAGATAGCCTTTAGCCAAGGCACTTAGTGCTGTTATTTCCCTAAACGCGCCCGAATACATAGACTAATCGCACGACAACTGTGATCCGTGGCCGGAGGTTCGTCAGCACCAAGGCCTTTACTAACCTGAGTGGTTGTTGTAGTTTATTTCTTTTGTTCTGTATTATATTTCCGCTACCGAATCGGTAGATAATTAGATGCAAAGTAGCTTACCGAGAAAGCCCCCCAAACCGCCCGTTCAAATCCGATACACCAATCAGAGTAGACAATTCGAGAGAACTTATGAATATTTATTATTCACATGTGCCTAACGTTCGATGTGTTGTACAATAACAATCGACCAGCTGATCGAGCGAACCACTATGCGTAGGTTGAAATGAAAAAGGAGAGAGGAAAATTTTACGATAGATCTACTTATTTAGCAAAATAGTAAATACAGCTAGTCATCAAATTATTTATTTCCTTTAATAAATCTATCTGTTTTATTGAAAATTGAACTAAATATCATTCATTATTTAGTACATTTGAATATCTATCCCCCCATAATTTAATGAACGAATCCATATAACACACCACGGTTAAAACAGTTACGATTGGTCACGATCGTCGCTAGCTGCTGTATATGCAAAACCCTCATGCATATGCATGAGCTCCGCAAATTAGCAAAGGCCTCGCCGCTGACGCGGCTCGGTCCACTGATCACTGCCATAAATTCACACTGTTTAGTTTATTTTTCAAACCCTGCTTGGCAGATAAGCAGCGTGCGAGGCCTTGCCCAAAGGCTAGGTACAAGATGGCACAGAAGGCAGGGGGGGGGGGGGGGGGCTAATGACATACCCATTTTCTGATGGTTATCTTTTAAGAGTTCTTCTAGACCTAGATTCTCATAGAAAGACGAGTCCCATTCTCGCAGTCCTTTGTCGTTTGCCTGGAACATCCACTTGCATACCACAGTGCATAGAGATCTAAATAAATACAGAGAATGGAAAGGAAATAAAAGAGAATTGAAAAATGAACATTTCCCATTAACAATAAATTTGACAAATCAATCAAGCATTTTCAAATAGAGAACTGTAAGCAAATAACTTGGTTTCCGTCAATATACATAAACGCGAAGAAGCAGAGAATTGATAAAGGAAAGGTCTAAAGAGGGTGTGTACGTGTTTCTCGATTTGTTTTGCTTGTTCCTTTTGTTCGTCTTTGTATTTATCCCTTTTCTAATCCTTTTTTTAATTAGTTTTTTTTAATTTAATCCCTTGTAACCATTTAAAAAAATAAAAATTTATGATAAGTACAATTCATATTTTCTTTTGAGGGGTTTGCACAATACAAGCCTGGCTTTTTAGCATTCCCCTCCATTTTCAATGTTTATTTATATGCTTTGTAAAATTTCACTCTGACAATTTTTTATGTTATGATTATGTAATTATTTTGTATAAACAATTATGTATGTTATACAACCATGTATGTTATTTTGAGTTGAAAATTATGTATCTTATATCTGAGTTGAAAATGGAAAAAATAAATGAAATGAAATGAAATGAAAGAGGGTGATTAAACATAAAATATAAGCTTTGGGGGAGAAAATAAACTCTCATTTCATTTTCTATGAATCCCAAATGGAACTCTTGTAAACATTTTTCTCAAAGTGAATAGGCCCATGAAAATGATAAACCCTTCAAATATCTATCAAGTTTACAAAGATGTCTTAAAAAGGTAATATCTTGAGACAAGTCTATATAAGCTCAAAATTAAGTGCTTAAAACTGCCCACAGCAGTAAAAAGGTATAGTAAAATGTTTTAAGATACCGTATCCATGATCCTGTGGATCTCCATGTCATATAGTCAGCTAGATCCATGAATGCACCAGCTTTTTGCCAACACATCTCGAACAGGTTCTGAATGAAAAGAAATAGAATTAACATGCAAAGAAAGAAAAGTGAAGGCTGGTTCCCAAATACCACAGTAAACTAAACAAAACAAACAAAAAATCAAAGCAAAAAACAACACAAGGATTTTGCAAGCATACTGCACTGAGGTAGATCTGAGAAAGGCTGGAATGAAAATGGAAACTGATATGAGAGCTAATGATTAGGCAGTAGAAATTCATGCGACATTTAATACATAAATAAGGCTTAGGCCTGACAGAACTTTGCTTTGACAGGGAAGATTGAGGGGAAGAGGGGTAGGAGAAGGAGAAAGATACCCTGGATGAACAGTCTACAGGAATGGTTAGAGGAGAGAGGAGTAAAAGACCAGGGAGTGGTGCTTGTAGAGAAGGCTAGGAATCGAGGGTTGTGGAACAACATGATTACCAACATTTATAGATATGGCTCTTAGAGAGAGACTGCACTTCATGTTTTATAATCCTTTACATCATACATCACACTGGTAGGTGCATGAAGGACCTTTATTGAATCACATATTCTCACTTGCCTTCATACAAAGAAACTGCACTTGGGGGGGGGGGGGGGTTGGCAGTTTACAGTGGCAAGAGAGAACAGGCTTTGATGTTGAAATCATTAGGATGCCTAAAAATCCCTTCTGAATGGAGGGTTTTTTTTCTCAAGAAGAACCACCTGCACCTGGTCTACTAGAAAATATGCAAGGGACATGAAATCTTCTTCTACGGAAAAGTTAGGAACATGTTTAGGTGGAATACCAAAGTTACCATAATTCAGGGGGAAAAGAGCTTGGTGTCTAAAACTTTAATCAACTTTGACACTGCAAGAGGAATTGTAGCTTTAGTATATTTATCCTTCTAACAGTCTGATTATAATTTTCTGTTATTCTTGCTAACACACAGGATAGCAGAGACGAAATATCATAAACTTGTCCCTTCACCTCTTTCAACCAGAGCAGTTTTGGCGGTTCCATCTCCAGTGATATCTCTCCTCCCGTAAAACGAAGTGCTTCGTGGCCCATCTGGTTGATTCTCTCTGCTTGGTCCTTAGCACGATGATCCATCCACATAATAATGTTCCTCTCATCATCACCTAGGCAACAAGATGAATATTGCATAATAATGATAATGACGAAGATGATGATGAAAATGATGAAGATGATGGTGATGGTGATGATGATGATGATGAAGATGATGATGACAATGATGATGACTATGATGAAGATGATGATGATGATGATGATGATGATGATGATGATGAAGATGATGATGAGACAAGGAAGATGATGATGATGATGATGATGATGATGATGAAGATGATGATGAAAATGATGATGATGATGATGATGAAGATGATGATGATGATGATGATGATGATGAAGATAATGAAGATGAAGATAATGATGACCACAATCACACTGATAATATTAAGTTGTGGTCTCTATCTCAACATCAGTCTAACAATGTTCTTCAGGATGGTCTTCCATTAACCCAGCTTTAGCTGAGCTACCATGATAAGGTTCTCAAGTATTTATTGCATTTTTTCCCATCAAGTACCCATTTACTTCACTTGGATTGAGAGTGGCAAATGCAGATTAATGCCTTGCCAAAGAATATCAGTGCAGTGGCAGAGATTTGCATAAGGGAGCCAACATTTACTCGGGTGATGTCAGCCCTATGCTTTACTTAATCCAGGATATAGGGTTGGAATTGCAGTACTGATTTCAGGTTTCCAAATCATAAAATAAACCGACCTTAAGAGGCTTGAAAACTGCCAGTATGGCAGGAAAATAAACAATAATAACTTGCGAGATAAATAAAGCTATTAAACCTGAAACTTTAATAAGTGTAACAAACATTCAGTGGACTTTGTGAATAGTCAAGATTTGCATATGTTTCAAGTCACAAGCCACATTTATCACAACACCAAATTTGAGAAACTCATCAATGACGTTTCCTTTTGCAATCTTTTCTGGTTCAGCAATAGTCATCAGTGATTGTTTTTAGTGCATAAGTAAATATATGATATGTTCCTGTACCTGACTGACTTACAGACAATGGCTTCAGTTCCTTGTCTAGCACCACCAGTGAACATGTAGCATCAAACCCAATGCCTTGGACCGATAGTGCGAGGTCATCTGAGGTCACTTGCTATGAGAAATGATAATAACAAATGTTGATCAGGCATATACCAATAATGTAAGGGGCAGAAAAATCAAATGATGCATGGATGGTTAGATGAAGGCTCAAAAGGGATTTTTTGTTGTTGTTGTTGTTGTAAGTAATGGTAGGCCACAAAGGTACCTGTCCTTTCCAAGGGACTTGTTAACCCATTCGTGACAGAAGTCCACATTTTGTGGTTTGACCTAAAACTTTTGATGCAGAGCCCTAAAAATTATACGGAATACATGAGCAAAAAGAGCAAAAAATTCTACACAAACTGTGCCCATTTTGGTTGCGTCAATATTTGTTGTTTGATGCTGAAAATTTTTTAAAGGAAAATAAGCATTAAAATCCTTAAATTGGCAATATAGAAGGTTTAAAATCACTGTTTTCCCCTGCGAATTGGCAACTCTTTGACTTCTCATCATAATTTCTGTCAATGTATATTCATTTCAGATACATGACATTTTATAAGAAAAATGTAGCACTAAAATAAAAATGTTGGTGTTGCCAATTTGAAGAATAAAAGCTGATCAAATTAGGCTTTGAATAATTCCTGTCACAAATGGGTTAATGAAAAGTAACTCTTTATTCACTATGGATCGAAACCCTGGGCCCCATTTCATAAAACTTGCTATCAATAACAAGTTGAAATAACTGTTATAAGCTACCGAAATCCTTGCATCTGACTGCCGCTGATAGCCAATTTGTCACAGAAATGTGGCAGTTGTTACTGACAACAAGTTTTATGAAATGGAGCCCAGGACTGCCATATTATTTGAAGTGTATTGTAGACATACACAGTTTGTGAGCCAAGAGGGGAATGTGGCAGCCCAATGCTTGCTTGCTCCATTAGTCGACTACCAAATGCTCTTAGCATATCATCTTGGTTTCTCATCTGGGACCTTCCAGTTTAGGACCACAGGCCACTGCTCTGCCATTGATATAAGCCAAAGCAATATTGCTTTTTTATTTTTGCAGATATTTTGGTGAAAAACTATTATGCAATGTGTAGTCAACATCACAAAATCAGATTGATAAACAATAAAACCCAAAATGTCGGCTATTTATATAGTTTATTGAAATATAATGCAAATATGTGCTTGTTACAACATTTATATGATATGAGATTGTCAAATTTAATAAGTGCAAGATTACTAATGACATATTAGCAAGTGAATATCTCATTACCTATTTGCACTCAATCATGAAAAATATGTATTTATCCATTTATGCCCATCTCCCCCCCCCCCCCCCCCCCACAAAACACATTCACACAAGGAAAAATAGATTCTCTAAACTAAGCTGTAAGTGTTGGTTTTTTTTCTCCAAAAGAAAATGTTTTCTTATAAGAGAGCAGATCTTTTCCACATCAACAATGTACTAATATGTAGATATTATTTTATTACATGTTGAGTTTTGAAGAAAAAATGCTGACATAATTTGAGTTTAGTATCTTTAGAAACTAAAAAAGAGAGAAGATAAATCTTACATTTGTGACATTTAACATTAATTAGTAGTAGTAAGCATGGTAAGATTTAAGATAAACTAGCTTGAAAAGAAAACAAAAATTAGACGAATTTTTAGGTCATTTTACCTTGACAGTCTTGCAACAAGCTCTCCAAATATCATCTGATGACTGTTCGTAAAAACTCTCACAAGGATTCCAAATCTTAATCGGTTCCACTGCTACACGAACAACCTGGCCAGTTTCGCTCACCAGCGCAGCTCTAACACTCGATGTCCCCACATCTACCCCGATAAAATACGCTGGGATCCCGTTGGTGGAACTCATGTCGATTGGTGCCAAAGTTCGACCGTTCTCCCGGCAATGCTTTAATTATCCTGCAAGAAAGTGATATGAACTGATTACGTACATTGCAATCACACTTTACACAAATTAATTACTAAAAAAGGAAAATATCTTTGAAAAGAAATGTAATAAACTTACTCTTAGTCTTACAGCCCAACACTAAAAAAGGCAGTTGACTTTACATTAAAGGTTTTTCTAATGCGCCCTCTATTGTTTGACGTGCACAAAATGTTGTTTTTTTCTCAGGTGTTAAAAGTGAAATTTGATAAAAAATCATGGAAAATAAGTGCTAGTAATGGCACAATTCAAACTTTCCTCTTCACAAATTCGTACAATATCCTTCGCTTCCTGAAAATATGAAGGGGTGTTTTTCAGCTCTTTTTCTCAGCACATGCACATACGAAAAAGTGTTCAAGTATGTATCTCTGAAAATGAACGAATCGGCTATTTACAGGCATCACTTGTTCTGTGTGTTTTTATGATAGAATTACCGGCAGAAATTACAATCACTTTTAAGGCCAAGTAAGATTGATTCAGTTTCTCGTCTGGATATTTTCAAACTGAGGAGGGGGATTTCATGTTTGATTTGACTGATTGATTTTTCTGTTTCACAGTAAAAAAAAAAAAATGTACAAAACAAATATATAAATTCAGTAATCTCGTAATTAAATAATGAAATAACACTGTAAAAGGAAGAACAGAATTACTGAGTAACTGAACGAAATAAAGTTGACCTGACTGAAAAACAGTAAAACGGAGGTGTAGGCTAAAAAGCAAAGGTTGTAAGGTAATATTTGATTTTTTTTTTTTTTTTGGTTCCTTTTTTGTACATGAAATGCTATTCGGACAATTTTGATACATATTTTCTTTTTTTTTTATAATGATATTTCTTTTTGATGTCTTACTGATATAAGAGCTTAAGAGGCTCAAAACAATGTGAAAATGAATGGTGTTATTGATTTGTTGTTGTTGTTGTTGTAACCTCGTTGTCTAGATGCACTCAGCTAAATTAATTTCATTTCAGAACAAAAATAACAAAATAACAAAAATTTTGAGGCTCACCTCAAAAAGGAAGGAGGAGGGGACGAGAAACTAGGAATTATTTTCATTTGGTGTCCCAGAATTTTAGAAACTAGAGAGTAATATTCAGTTTCAGGCAAGAGATGTCACCCTCTGGCAAATGCTGTGAAATTCTACACGGCAGATCCACATTTGTAACGGTGAAGAAGACTCCAAAAATATTTAGCAAAGCAAGCAGGCAGAAAGAAAATAAAACAAACAAACAAGAAAGAAATGGAGGATTTTCCTGTTCCTTAATTGAACTTTTTTTGAAAGTGAGATGTAAAATTAACAGCGACTGTCAAATTGAATTCTCTAACAAATCACAATCAATAAAAACAAAATTAAACTTCTTTTCATTTTTTAATTTTTTTATGACCGCCAGTTTTAATTGTACAGTAGCATTGTTGAGAGCTCTGTTACATCACAGGGCAGTAAGGTATATTGATATAACATCTGCGATATATAAATCTACCTAATTATCATTATCATTAATGGGAATTCAATAGGGGAGAAAGTTTTCATAATTTGCATAATAATGCATTAACGCGCGCAACTCAACCCAGTGGGACTTTCCCTAATTATAGGTCAAAACTTTGGGTCAAAAGTCTGTGGTTCAACGCACTTTCAAGTTTTTGCGCCTGCGCGATGTAAACATAAATACTACTATCCTAGTGTAGCTGTGCATCGCGTATCGGAGGTTGAGGAATCTACGGATCGGCTGTCATTAATTTTCTTTTTCATAAACATCCTTATCCTCCAGAGACAATATCTGAGTGTATTCACAGGATAGCATGATCACCTTTCATGAAAGATGACGAGTAACAACTCTTTCCCACTCCACGAATGCGTTTTTCATGACGATTTAAAGCAACTTTCGAGCCTCCTTCGCTCGCACAAATACGATATCGCACAGAAGGATGTGCACGGTAAGTCAAGCGTTCATTTGCATTAGTGCTTGAGACTGCAACTTGCACCTGCCTGAACATGCTGAATGAAACTCAGCTAGCTGGAAGGACAAGTTTCACGATGTGTCGTAACATTAATGGCATTATCGTGAAATAAGTCACCAGTCCATTCACTGCCGTTTATTTCGTCAGTGCTGGTGACAGCTTTCCACTCGCATATAGAATTTTTACACGCATTGTGACAATGCGAGCGCACTCGCGAGAAGAGAGGTGACTTATTTCACGATAACTTAGGCCACGTTAATGCTATTGTCATGATTTACTTTAAGAGTTAGATGCCAAAAGACATGGTGATATCATAAAATGAGTCCCCTCAGTGAACGGACAACGACTGTGCTCAATATATATAGCCCTCCATGCCCTCCCCCCACATCCCGCAGAAAGATTGAAGAGCACTCGGAGCAGTGAGTTGAAGGAGTTCTAACGTTAAGAGAAAAAAGTGAGAGAACGAAGGAAGAGAAGGAGCAGACATTGACAAAGAATGATGAAAAAGAAACATTGACCCTTCTGCACATTGTGTGGGAGGGGAAATCTCCCTTTGCATGATTAATACTTAATATGTAACATTTGCACTCTTTATAAGCCCACCCCTCCCCACCACAGAAAATCCAAGCCACATAGCTACGCTGGTGGCAGCTGACAATTATTTCATGCTGTTTTCACCTCCTCATGTCCATTCCTCTGTGTGTGCTCATTAATGATGATATAGACCTAATGACCTATAGATCTATAGATATTCTGCACAAATTGCCAAAGAAACAAAATCTGTGCAGTGTTGTTCTGAAATAATTTGTTTTTCTTGCATGTTGCAATTTTGTCATGTTCAGTTGTTGCAGGCTGTTTGTTTTCTTTGTTTATGTTTTGCTTTCTTTTCTGTATATAATGGAATATGCAGGGTATGACACGTGCACTGCGACATGTGCACTAATATGCTGAGCTAATTGGTAGACATTTTTTTCAGATGGGTACATTTCTTTTGACAAGCATGTTATCAAAATATACGCTCTTGGGATTCCGCACTCAGCATGCGGTACATGATGAAACAAATATTAACTGCTCATTTTTTTGATCACATTTGAAAGAATACATGTAGGTGGAGCTCCTCGGTTATCTTGATACTACACTACTTCATATCCTTCAACTTTGTCTCAAATGCAGTACAGTTTTGAAATCACCTTGAGCTACAGTTTTAAGCATGCTCCTCTAAGCAGTCAATATTTGTATGAAATTTGTATATTTGTATTAGATTGTACATGTATACCTTGGCAGTATTGGTACAACAGCCTAGGGGCATTCTTGCACTTCATCGTGTACACTGTACAATGCTATGGGGACTTGTTTTCACTTCCAGACTTTACATGCAAGCGTTTACCTACACACAAAATTAGAATCAGTGGCTTTAATAATTCATTATAATGACTACCTCCAATTCAGAATGGACAAGCGACTTCCCTTTGCATCTTTCTTTTCAAAATTCTGCCTCTCTAAAAGTGAAGTCCAGCCTTGATGTACATGTTTGATTTTATTAAAAGCAGGGGAAGAACAGAAATGGATGGGTGAAAGTTTGAGGAAAATCTATTAAAGATTGGAAGGATTTGCAAAATGATGAAGTTTCAGTTGATTGTGTACTGTACATTATGAGCAACTTTTCTGTTTGCTTGTACTTGAAATTCTCTAAATATATATATTTTCAATAGAATGAGGCAATGTATGATTCATGTAAATCTAATAATTAGGTGATTTTCTTTTCTTATTATTTTGCTGTTGTTGCATTTTTTATACTACATGTAGTAATTCGGATGTTTCCCAAATCATTGTAGAATCACATGGCATCTGTTCTAGACCCTAATGTGAATGTATCACTTACATGTAGATACTTTTTCTTGGCCCTGTGGAATTAATGTAAATCACTTATTTAAGTGGGTGTTTTAGAATTACTGTAGGTGTGTTAATGGTATTTAAGTCAAGTTCTAATGTTTTCCTGATGATTTAGAATGACTATAATCTAGACCCTAATGTGACACATGTAAAATGAATACATGTACTTTCTTTTGACCATGATAATCACTGAACAGAACACTTCTTACACCTTGTACATAGAGAGAGAGAGAGAGAGAGAGTGAAAATTATATCTTGACATAAATTGTGTCTCACCCACAGCTAGATTTGTATGTTGAATGATTTCATTTTCATCTTCCAAAGAAAACATTCTTTCCAAAAATTATGAAATTGGCAATTACTGCAGAATTAGTTGTGCTACCCTGACAAATTAATAATTTTTTTATTAATAAGATAGGGGTACGTTCAGACATGATACTTTGAGGCAAAATGTGTCAGCATTTTTTGTTGAAACATTTGGTTCTAAAGGGTCTTATTATTTCATACCACAAGCAGTTCAGATTTAAGTCTTTGGTTGTTGCGATGAATGGGTATCATTGAAATGAGATTGACATGAGCCACTGAATATTTCAAAGCAAATTCGTCAGGGTTCAAAAAAACAGACAAAAGTGTCATGTTTGTTGCACTCTTCTTCAGCCCTGGAAAATTTGTAGTCAAATGCAACATGTGTTTATCTTTAGAGTATGATTATAGGCTTCTGTTAATACCTCGTCTGAGCTCATTGAACCCCAAATTTTGCTTAAATTTGGAGTCTTCAGCAACCAAAAATAACTCTGAATGTCATGTGCATAACGTTGGGAATTACCTTTTTATTTCTGAATATTTATCTACAAGTTATTTGATAAGTATCGCATTGAAGAGTGTGACTTAAAAATATATAATTATTAAGCATGCAGGGAATTAATTGTTAATTTTTGTGCACTATTATTGTTTTATGCAGGAAACTCACCTCTACATCTGTCTGTCATATTGGGTCACAAAGGTAAGTTGAATTGATATGCTAAAATTCGCTCTCTTATCCTCTGAACCAAATAAGTTGAATTTGATTAAATGCTGTCCTGTGGTAATTGTATTAATTCCAATAATCAAATGTTTGAAATTATCTTATGTGTTACTTGTTAAATTTAATTGGTAATAGATCAATTGAAATTCTAAGACCAATTTGTAACAAAATTTAAGGTCAGCATCAGCAGAGAGAGCATGCAGTTTACCGATGATAATATTGATGCATGTTTCAAATTTTCTCTGCATCTAATAAAACGCTTGATAAGGGTGAAAATGCATGCAAAATTACAGTTTTACAGATTTTTTTATTCAATTTTGAGTTACATTGCCTTCACCAACTCCAAGGAGAACACTATCCTTTCTCTGACTTGTGGTTTTCATTACAGATCGAACATACGATCTTTAACACTGGGAGTAATGCCGAAAATTTGTTAACAAATTATGAATTTCTCCCATTAAGCTTCTTCATGTACTAACACTATCCTTTTTATTTAGATATCATATATATTCATACATGAATATCATATTTTTTTCTTGTATTCAGATTGTATGCACCTATTACTGGCCCACGGTGCACCTGTGAAGTCAAAGAACGTCCATGGTTGGAATCCCTTAGCAGAAGCCATCAGTTATGGAGACAGGAACACAAGTAAGTTTTGTTCTGAGCCCTTCTGAAGAACTGTGATTATTATTATTATGATTATTATGATTATTATGATTATTATTATTATTATTATTATTATTATTATTGTTATTAATTATTATTATTATTATTATTATTATTATTATTATTTGTTTTTTGGGGTCACCTGTGCCTGGGAGGCAAAAAGCGACTTGAATCACTGTAACCCTCGGGTCTCCCCTCCCGATATAACTGATTGTGGTGTGCAGGTACACCACAACCACTACACCGGGGTTTCCCCCTACTCTTATACAAATCGTGCAGTGGATTCTTAACATGCAAAGGTGGTGACTTTTTTCTACACGAAGGAGATCGATTGATTCAACTCAGCTATAACTTGATATCAATAGCAACTTTTATTGAGGAGATAAGAGATGCGATTGATATCAAGTTGCAAATGATTTGAATCAGTCACAACTCGGGGGGCCCTTGTCATGTGATCACAATGTGGAAGAAACTTGTAGAAAGTAGAATATATGGATTGCCTAAGGATACATTTTTGAGGCTTTGAAAGTCATATTTAAGGTCTGACAGGTTTGATAGTATATTTAACCTGACTGCTGAGAAAACCTGGATGGTACGTAAGCAACCAGGGGACCTATCACTGTAAATCCGATCTGAGGGACTGGTAATGAAGATTAATGCCTTGTCAATTGGGACTAGAGCATCAACTTGGTTTAGAACCATGGATTTCCTGGTTACAAGACTACTAAGTCGTGATAAGATATTGACCAACTCTTAATGAAAACCATGTAGAGTTGGCCACATTACACACAGATATGGGTTTGTGGGACTGCACAAACACATATCGTGAAATTTGGGCCACACTTTAAGGTGTTTTTAGCATTATTTAAATTTCTAGGGCATTTAGAGAGAATCCTGTAAGGGAACATTTTATGTTCCCTTTAAGTATACCACTTACCTGGAAAAATGATTTGTTTACAGCTAGGACATGTGAAATAACTAGCCATAAAAAAAACTTTACCTGGCATTCTAGAGGTTGTCGGTTTAGGAGTTTGAAGAAAATAAAGGATAACATAAGACCACAATTTACTGAATGATACAGTCAATAAGGATGCCAGGTAAAGTTTTTTTCGGTTATTGTATCCTAGCTGTAAAGACTCTAATTCATTGGCTCACGTATGCACATGTCAACTGGTCAGGGAAAAAATTAATTATTTTTTTTCCGGGGCTACTCTTTGAGCCCACCCACCCAAATTTCCTACATTGTATTACAGTTTACATTGGACCCTATGAGAATTTCAGGGGCTCTTTTTTTAGTTTTCCAGGGCTCTTTTTGGCATTTCGGGGGCAAATTCGCCCCAAGCCCCCGTGTATTTTTTTCCCTGCAGCTGGTCTACTCACAACTCGGGGTTCATGTTAGCTGCATGTACACTATATTTGAACTTGCATTATCTTTTTATATAGAATTAAAGGCATTGGTTAACATTGTTATGATTTAAAAAAAATCTCATTTTGTTACTTAAAAATGGGATAAACATTAGGGTTATAGTGTAAAAATACCAGTGTGAAAGTTTCAGAGCATAATATCCACGGGAAGTATTTTTAAATATTAGAAATGTGAACCAATGTTTGAAAAATATACGAGGGTCGGTTGCATAGACCCAACGTAAGGAGGGCGCATGCGCACATGACTCAACGGACCGCACTGTGTGTATTGACGTATCACGCGGCGGAAGGCAAGTAACGATATTTTTGAATTCGCGCAAACGGTCCTCTTAGTTCAGTGTCTCTCGAGACGAAAGCCAATGAAATTGCAGTTTGCGTCTAACTTACAGCTTTTCCTTCCAAATTATGGTTGGTTTCAGGGTTTTTGAGTATAAATACAAGTACTCATACGCATGTTTCATCTTAGTTTGAGAATTTTTTAAATCAGCTGCTCACAAAGTTAGCCAATGCCTTTAATATTCGCAGCTCCTATTTTGAATACAATATATTGACATGGAAACCATAACAGAGAGAGAGCCAAATTTCTTTTTGTGATTGATAGACTGTAAAGGGCTTTCATTCTTCCACATCAACATAAGAAGACCTGGAAAGCCTGAGAAAGCTTTAAGAATATTTTGCACCTTTACCAAGGACTGAGAACTCAATTTATCTTTAAAGTGATTATGCAATGGTAAAAATTGTTTTGATATATGATCGAGAATAGAATTCTAAGAAGAATAACATTAAAAATATGATGATTTTCAATTGAAATCAATGCATTTTGGCTAATTTTCTCATAAAAAATCAAGAGTTGACCAAAAAATTTGAGTATGAGGTATGATGTAAAAGTGGTTACCCAGCTTCGCGCAATGCAGTTGTGCTGCATGCTAGACTGTACAATATGTATTACACCTTGTGTGCATTTTGCTAGAATTGCGTGACAAGGTAACCACGTTGACGTCATTTTGACGTCATTGTGGGTACCTAGTTGAAACTGGGACACAGCTGAGGGGTCAAAAATATCCTGAAATCTTACCACATTTGGAGGTTTCCTTGGCAATACGACTTTAAAAAAAAATTTAGGCAGATGATATTCTGCTGATGAAATCATGCTCTTTTAAATAAACTAACATTGTTTCAGCATTGGGTACCCTCTTTTAGGGTTCAACGCCAAACCCTCAAATGTTATTTCAGTTATTCCACAAGACTACATGCGGCCCACTAGTCAATTTGATGCTGTTCTCAACAAATATAGAGTAAGGAAATAAATCTTGACCCAGTTTCATAAAACTTGTTATCAATGACAAATTGCTATAACTGTTATAAGCTACTGAAATCCTTGCATCTGATTGGCTGAGAGCACATTTGTCATAGAAACATGGCAGTTGTTGCTGCTAACAAGTTTTATGAAATGGGGCCCTGGACTATCTATTTCCCTATATATGCATTTACCTGTGTGCCTCGGAATAAGAGATTCTAGATAAATGACCCAATATACATGCCTGTTATTATCGTGAATGAGAACCAATAGTTTAATTCCTTGTTAACCTTATGAATGGATACAATACACTATCTTTTTATTGTTGGTATGAATTACAAGTTGAAAATTTTCACTCACTCATTCATAAATATTAGAGTATCAACACCATGCTACTATGTATGATTTTTAAAAAAACCCCACAAAGTATGACTTAGTACATCAAACAAGGATAAAGTTATCAATGATGATATAACAAACAAGTATGGAGGGCCCTTAGATGGATGTTAGTATCAGTTTTAGAGTGTGTTTATTGAAGGAACTCGATTTCTAGAAATCAAAAATGGGTACTTGAGTCGTGAACACAAATCACGCTCACCGCGGGTGGTCTCTCTGGATGTTATGTTTATCGTCACGATCTGAGTTCCCGAAACCCTTAAGCCCATACCTAGCTGCAAGATGACCCGGCAGTGAAGGTCAAATATGACCGGCTTATTACTTTTTATCTCATCCGGAAACAGGAGTCTGAAGTTCCAAAACAAAACGTGACCGAAGTCATGTTATGTTTATTGCAACGACATGAGTCGTCGATCTCGTTCAATGGGTAATCAAATCCCCCTTTTTCGCGGAACTCAAGTCTGGTACTCTAGTTCAGTAATCAAGTCGCCGTCGTGTTTATCGAGGGTAACGGGTAAGCTAGTTTGGAACTTGGGTCGTTTATTAGCCCTCTGTTACCTTCAATAAACACGCTCTTAGAGTCGTCCCTCGCCCACCTGACAAATTAATTAAGAACTCGTGCTCTAGTAAGTGTATGTTTTATATTTAGTTCAGGCTCATAGCACATTAGGTCCATCCCTTTGACAACAGTAATTGAAAAAAATAAACAGTAATGGGAAGGATGTGACTAATAGGGACAATATCAATAACTCACACCATACCACATAAACTACAAAGCACCATATTTATGTGTGGTTGAAAGGGATTAACCCTTCACGGAAAGTTAGCTCAAATATTGGCAATGAAAATCACGGAAGGACAAGTTCAAGCCGTAGCCCCATCGAGAGAGATAATTGTGAAACATGCATGTGTACATGTTGCCTGGACTTGCCTAGAAATGTCTAAGTGAAAGAAAGTTGGTGGAGTGTATCTTTTTTTTTTTTCAAACCCAAAATCATGAATGATATACTAGTAGTACACAGCAGACTGTTTTAATAGTGTGACATGTTCAATGTTTAAAAAAGTTATTAAAATATCTTTTGTCATTGTGGTGACAGAACATGCATTTTGTCAAGAAATATTATTTGAAATTTATTTTAAGTGTCCTCAATAAGGGACAACAAAAATTTAAACACAAGAATGTATACAATGTAGATTTATCAGAAATATTTGTTCATAGTATGTCAAAATCTTATTTTGTGCTATTAAACATACATGATGTGTGTGTGTGTGTTTTTTTGCTGTTTATTTGTTTTTTGTTATTTAAGATAAATTTAGTATTGCCTTACCAGAGGTACCAAAAAAAAAATTATCTTTATGTTGCATTACATGTAAGTCAATGTTAAGTAGGAAATATGGTACAAAAAAATCATTTAAACAAGTTAGATGTTAGCTGCAGATGTCGAGTACATACATGTAGGCAAATTGCATGTACAATGTATGGCATTTTGCAGCTGGCCATAAAATAGATAATACTTTTGTTAAGATCTACTGTAGTGATTTGCAGTGAAATTAAGTTTAGATATAGATTTAACTTGAACATAAACATTCTTTTTAAAATCTTGTGATATACGCAGTTTATGAATATGCAAATCAGTTTTAATGTTGGTGTGATGTGAAATTGAAGCTTTCAGTGTTTATATAGTAGATTGAATACCCCAATGTTACAGGAAATTAACAGGAGAAACTTTTAACAGGAAGTGGTAATTGGAAGTCACTGGGAATAATCAAACCAACTTATTAATAAATCAATTCATAAGTGGTTGTACTTTGTGAATGCAAATCATATCAAATCATAGAGCTATACAAAACATTATGAAGTACTGAGAACACAAGATGGTACTAGGTGTACATGTTTTTTAATTGCTGCAATTGTAATTTAATATAAAGATCAAGGAACTGAGTTACTGGAAACTAAAAGAAACAAAGAAACAGAAAACATAAAAAAAAATCACTCCCCCAAAAAAGCATTATGGAAAGGTTTCAGACATAAACAATCTACATTTATATTGAAATATGTTTCAATTACCTTAATTCATACAGAACCTTTGTTGAGCATAAAATCTGGCTACATGCACTGTGATGCTGTATGTTATCACACCTGTTCAAAATCAGAACCTCACACTTTCATACCTCTACGCTTGATTGCCGAATGCATACCTGCACTGCCTCATTGCACTTCTTACGTATGAGATGTACTCTATAGTCACCCCGTTCAGACTACTTAAATTAGTCCTTATACAAAAACTTTACTGAATAACAATGGTAATATTGCATATCTACATATACAAGTATATACCAGTATAGTGCTCCTATCCACCACGCAAGGTGATCAAGGTGCTCCAATATTAACCCAGCTCAGCTAGGCTACCAATTTCAGTGCACAAAGCATTCAAGGAATTCCTTCCTGCCGGTCCCCTATTACACCTGGGTGGAGAGTGGCAAATCTAGATTAACATCTCGCTAAAACACACTAGTGCCATACTGGGGTTCAGCTGACCTCCTTCAAACTAGTATCCTTATAGTTGTATGATACAGTTTTGAAAACAATAAAAGTATTGCCTCCATTTTCCAACTATAGTTTATGGGCAAGTTCAAGCTAATTTGGCTCACATGTTACAGAGTACAGACCTAATCTAAATTTCTGATGATTGTATATAAAGAAATTAGCCCGACTGGATCTGACACTATGAAGTATGAAGTGAAATCATACATTTGATGTCAGTATGTTGATAATGCCATCATACTTTGTTATGAATGGGACATCCAAATGGCCAAATATACCTTGGACTGTGCCTTATACAAGTTGTGTATAACTTTTCTGTATTGTGAACAGGCTATATGGACATGGATGAATCTTCCGTTGTCATCACCAGACACTCCGGTTTATTGATGCCCCATAAACCATTCTGTCCCATTAATGTAATGAAAAAAACCTCAGCTATTGTCTGAGAAGGTGTATTTCCATTAGCCTACAAGTTCAAACAAAATTTAGCTTGAACTAAAAGAACTGATATATGTTTCTGGAGACAGAAGTCAGAATTTGAATTTCCCCGTTTTCCATCATCCTGATCGCGGTAATTCTCGTTTTCTCCAAGAATTAAGGGCTTGTTCGACCTCACCAAGGATGACCAAGAGCAAGAGATTTTCAGTTAAAGGGAAAGTCCACCCCAGAAGTTTCACTGTTTCAATAAAAGGAGATGAATTTGAACAGCATTTAAAAAAAGAAATGAGCAAAATCGGTCAAAGAATAAGAAAATTACACTCATTTACATTTTCTAGTAAATTATGTTATGTAAAATGCAATTCTTCTGAACTACATGTATACATTGACTATGGGGGTTAGAAAATGTGTAACTTCCAAGAAAATTGAGAAAATGTGAAATTTCATGTACAAAGTGAATGGAGAGCTGCTCGCATATGATGTCATCAGTGTTGCCAATTTGCAGAGCTGAGGGTAATTTACTAGAAAATGTAAATGAGTGTAATTTTTTTTATTCTTTGACCGATTTTGCTCATTTCTTTTTTGAAATGCTGTTCAAATTTAACTCCTTTTTAATTGAAACAGTGAAACTTCCAGGTGGACTTTCCCTTTAACATGCAAAGGTGGTGACTCTCCTCTACACGAAGGAGATCGATTGATTCAAATCAGCTATAACTTGATATCAATAGCAACTTTTATTGAAGAGATAAGAGTTACGATTGATATCAAGTTGCAAACTCGTGGGGGGGGGGGCCTTGTCATGTGATCACAATGTGGAAGAAACTTGTAGAAAGTAGAATATATATGGATTGCTAAGGATACATTTTTGAGTGAAACTTCTTGGGTTGACTTTGCCTTCAATGGTACTTTGTGGAGAGTACCATAATCTAGAGGCATTGTGATCTAGTGGATACCGGTAAGTATCCAGACTGTGAACTATGGTTCAAATCCCTGCTGCAGTACTAATGTCCTTTGGCAGGATATTCATCTACATTTGCCACACTCAACCAAGGTGTTTTAGTGAGTAGGGTACCTGGTAGGATATACATGTACATGTATCCCTTGGATGCACTTAACACGTGGTTGCTAGAGCTATAAAGCCGTGGTAATAATATCCAAAGTCTAAATGGAAGCACATAGTCATTAGATCATAATGTGATATGCACTGTATAAGAAGGGAATATTATTTTTGTTATCATTACAAAGTGTATCTATCAGGGAAAAAATATACAGGGGGCTCGGGGCGAATTCGCCCCCGAAATGCAACAGAGAGCCCTGGAATACTAAAAAAGAGCCCCTGAAATTTTCATAGGCTCCAATGTAAACTGTAATACAATGAAGAAAATTTGGGGGAGTAAGCTCAAAAAGTAGCCCCGGAAAAAAAAAAATTAATTTTTTCCCTGGTATCTATATTGGCGACTTAGCCCAGTATCAGCCATGTACATGTAGGTGGTTATTTTAAGGACAAGCCCCAGTTTACTTAGGATAATAGCCTGAGCTCATATCCCAAGTGCATCTTCACCACAAATTAGCTGGTTGTGATCAGGCTTTTTTCCTTGCTTCAGATTCATTGAGATATTTTGGAAACTCAGGCTGATGAAAACCTTGCCCAGAAATTCTGAAAGGAAATAAACAGGCAGAGAGAGAGAGAGAGAGAGAGAGAGAGAGAGAGAGATGGATGGATGGATGAGAGATGGACTCGGTGAAAAACAAAGATCTGAGGAAAAGTCATCTAGCGTGGTGATTGGTGTGTCTAGACAGCATCAAAATCTTTCAAGCTATACTGTGAGTTCTAGTGATGGAATTGCCATGCGCCTTGAGCACATTACTCTTTTAGAGTTGTTGCATGATAATGATGTTGCTGCTGCTGCTGCTGATAATAATAATGATAGTAACAATAGTAGTAGTGGTAGTGGTAGTAGTGGTAGTAGTGGTAGTAGTGGTAGTAGTGGTAGTAGTGGTAGTAGTGGTAGTAGTAGTAGTAGTAGTAGTAGTAGTAATAATGATAATAATGATGATGATGATAGTGATAATGATGATAATGCCAATATGTCAATATGCATATAATAGTAATAATAATAATAATAATAATAATAATAATAATAATAACAATAATAATAATAATAATAATCATAATAATAATGATGATAATAATAATAATAATAATAATAATAATAATAATAATGGTAATAATAATAATAATCATAATAATAATAATAATAATGATAATAATAATAATAATAATGATAATAATAATAATAATAATAATGATAATAATAATAATGATAATAAAAACAATAATAGTAATGGCTGTTGGTATAGCAGTCATATCCGTCATACTATGACTCTTTTGGCACTTAGACATTACTACCCCGGTCATAGCTGAGATGCCAAAGAGTTTGGCAAAGTACCCAATACTTCTGAAAACCAGGTATCCATTTATACCTGGGTGGAGAGTGGCAAATGTAGATTAATGTCTTGCCAAAGGACATTAGTGCCAAGCTGGGATTTGAACCCTGTATCTTGTGATCTGTAGTCAGGAGGCTGGTCCACTTATCCATGACATCTATTTTTATGTGTTATTATTTCAAGAGAAAGTGACTTTAACTAGTTCTGAATTGTATGTTATGCTGCAGTATGTGGGTTATCTAGATCACTAAAGATACAAGCAAAATAAAGAATGATTTAAAAAAAAACATTCTGGAAATCACAATCTTCTTATAGGCCCATCCATTTTCACTGATGACACAATGCAAAATGCACATGGGCAGGATAGTTACACTTCCTTGTTGCTCTGTTATTTGTATCTCTTATTTTTTACTTGGATCTTACATCATTATTTTCAACCATAACAATTCATGAAGGTTTCACAAAGTCTTTTTAGAGGTCATTTATTCTCTTATATATTGTTCAAAACTGATAAACACAAAGCTTAACCTTCTTTGTAGCCTCCAACCAGATTTCTAAGAAAGTTTCTCGGGGAAACATCCAAACAGTAATCACATGTTGTTGCATGTGCAACAGGAGTCCTTAAAGGCATTGGTTAACATTGTTCTGATTAAAAAAACAATTCATTTTGCTACTTGAAACTGGGGTAAACATAAGAGTTATAGTGTAAAAATACCAGTCTGAAAGTTTCAAAGTATAATATCCACAGGAAGTATTTTTAAATATTGGAAATGTGAACCAATGTTTGAAAAATATATAAGGGCCGGTTGCACAGACTAGACGTAAGGAGTGCGCATGCACGCATGGCTCACCGGACTGTACTGTGTGTATTGGGAGGGAGGGAGGGAGGGAGGGAGATAACGTTTTTTTTTTAACTCGAGCAAAACAATCCTCTTGTTTATTGTCTCTGAGACCAAAAATAATGAAATTGCAGTTTGCGTCTTACTAACAGTTTTTCATTTGAAATTATGTTTGGTTTCAGGGTTTTTGAGTACAAATACAAGTACTCATACATATGTTTCATCTTAGTTTGAGAAATTTTTAAATCGGCTGCTGACAAAGTTAGCCGATGCCTTTAATGCCTGGATGATTCGGAGCCTTTGTACACATCATCAACCATTCATCCATAGATGCTCACTTTTGTATATAGCTATAATGCTCTTCAGTGGTTCAAGAAAAGTGGTACTGGAGTGTGCAGTGCAAGTCATTGGGGTGATCTATTTTGTATTATTGGCCTCTTACTTGAAAGCTTTTTTTCTCCAGTCTTTGAATTAAGTTTGGATTCTTCACGGGCTATTAC
>CM057157.1:21151720-21249297 GCA_029962745.1 Echinometra lucunter
ATACATCTTTCTCTTTTAAGGAATATAGAAAATGACTGAAGGCGCTGGCAGGGCCACCACCTTTCCCAAAGGGTCAAGGAGCATCAGGGCAACCTAAAACAATTCAGTTTGTCCCGGCCAATAGGGAATAAGGGTGCCGCAGTCACCTTTAAAAAGGGCCAAAGGAATATTCTATATTGACGGAATATGCATCTTTTCTCTTTAAAGGAATATAGAAAATGACTGAAGGCTCTGGCAGGGCCACCAGCTGCCCCAAAGGGTCAAGGAGCATCAGGGCAACCTAAAACAACTCAGCTTGCCCCGGCCAATAGGGTATAAGGGTGCCGCAATCACCTTTAAAAAGGGCCAAGGAATATTCTATATCTAAAGTAATATACATTTTTCTCTTTTAAGGAATATAGAAAATGATTGAAGGCTTTGGCCAGGCCACCACCTGTCCCAAAATGTCAAGGAGCATCAGGGCAACCTAAAACAACTCAGGTTGTCCCGGCCAATAGGGCAAAAGGGTGCAGCATTGACTCTTAAAAAGGGTTATGGGATATTCTATACTGACGGAATTTACATCTTTCTCTTTTTAAGGAATATAGAAAATGACTGAAGGCTCTGGCAGTGCCATCACCTGTCCCAAAGGGTCAAGGAGCACCAGGGCAACCTAAAACAACTCAGGTTGCCCCGGCCAATGGGGTATAAGGATGCCGCAATCACCCTCAAATAGGGTCAAGGAATATTCTATATCTAAAGTAATATACATCTTTCTATTATAAGGAATATAGAAAATGATTGAAGGCTTTGGCCGGGCCACCACAAGTCCCAAAGGGTCAAGGAGCATCAGGGCAACCTAAAACAACTCAGCTTGCCCCGGCCAATAGGGTATAAGGGTGCCGCAGTCACCTTTAAAAAGGGCCCAATGAATATTCTATATTGACGTAATATACATCCTTCTCTTTTGAGGAATATAGAAAATGATTGAAGGCTTTGGCCGGGCCACCACCAGTCCCAAAGGGTCAAGGAACACCAGGGCAACCTAAAACAACTCAGGTTGTCCCGGCCAATAGGGCAAAAGGGTGCAGCATTGACCCTTAAAAAGGGTTATGGGATATTCTATACTGACGGAATTTACATCTTTCTCTTTTTAAGGAATATAGAAAATGACTGAAGGCTCTGGCAGGGCCATCACCTGTCCCAAAGGGTCAAGGAGCATCAGGGCAACCTAAAACAACTCAGCTTGCCCCGGCCAATAGGGTATAAGGGTGCCGCAGTCACCTTTAAAAAGGGCCAAGGAATATTCTATATTGACGGAATATACATCTTTTCTCTTTAAAGGAATATAGAAAAAGACTGAAGACTCTGGCAGGGCCACCAGCTGCCCCAAAGGGTCAAGGAGCATCAGGGCAACCTAAAACAATTCAGCTTGCCCCGGCCAATAGGGTATAAGGGTGCCGCAGTCACCTTTAAAAAGGGCCCAAGGAATATTCTATATTGACGGCAACCTGAAATAATGCAGGTTGTCCTGATGCTCCTTGACCCTATGGGACAAGTGGTGGCCCGGCCAAAGCCTTCAGTCATTTTCTATATTCCTTTAAAGAGAAAGATGTATATTTCGTCAATATAGAATATTCCTTGACCCTTTTTAAGGGTGTTTGCGCCACCCTTATACCCTAATGGCCGGGGCAACCTGAGTAATTTTCAGGTTGCTCTGATGCTCCTTGACCCTTTGTGACCGGTCGTGTCCCAGTCAAAGCCTTCGGGCATTTTTTTTTCACCCCTTGATAAACATAGATGTATGTTCCGTCAATATAAAATATTTCTTGGTCCTTTTTAGGGTGATTGTGGCACCCTTATACCCTATTGGCCGGGACAACCTGAGTTGTTTTAGGTTCCCTGATGCTCCTTGACCCTTTCGGACAGCTGGTGGCCCTGTCAAAGCCTTCAATCATTTTCTATATTCCTTAAAAGGAAAAGATGTATATTCTGTCAATATAGAATATTCCTTGACCCTTTTTAAAGGTGACTGCGGCACCCTTATACCCTATTGGCCGGGGCAAGCTGAGTTGTTTTAGGTTGCTCCGATGTTCCTTGACCCTTTGGGACAGGTGTTGGCCCGGCCAAAGCCTTCAATCATTTTCTATAGTCCTTAAAAGAGGAAGATGTATATTCCGTCAATATAGAATATTCCTTGGCCCTTTTTAAAGGTGACTGCGGCACCCTTATACCCTATTGGCCGGGGCAACCTCAGTTGTTTTAGGTTGCCCTAATGCTCCTTGACAATTTGGGACAGGTGGTGGTCCTGCCAGAGCCTTCAGTCATTTTCTATATTCCTTAAAAGAGAGAGATGTATATACCGTCCATATAGAATATTCCTTGGCCCTTTTTAAAGGTGACTGCGGCACCCTTATACCCTATTGGCCGGGGCAACCTGAGTTGTTTTAGGTTGCTCCGATGTTCCTTGACCCTTTGGGACAGGTGGTGGCCCGGCCAAAGCCTTCAATCATTTTCTATATTCCTTAAAAGAGAAAGATGTATGTTACTTTAAATATAGTATATTCCTTTGGCCCTTTTTAAAGGTGACTGCGGCACCCTTATACCCTAATGGCCGGGGTAACCTCAGTTGTTTTAGGTTGCCCTGAAGCTCCTTGACCCTTTGGGACAGGAGGTGTCCCAGCCAAAGCCTTCGGGGTTTTTATTTTATTTTTTCCCCTTGATAAACAAAGAGGTATGTTCCGTCAATATAAAATATCACTAAGTGTTCCTTATAAGGGTGATTGCGGCACCCTTATACCCTATTGGCCGGGACAGCCTGAGTTGTTTTAGGTTGCCCTGATGCTCCTTGACCCTTTAGGACAGGTGGTGGCCCTGCCAGAGCCTTCAGTCATTTTCTATATTCTTTTAAAGAGAAAGATGTATATTACTATAAATATAGTATATTCCTTAACCCTTTTTAAATGTGACTGCGGCACCCTTATACCCTATTGGCCGGGGCAAGCTGAGTTGTTTTAGGTTGCCCTGATGCTCCTTGACCCTTTAGGACCGGTGGTGGCCAGGCCAAAGTCTTCAATCATTTTCTGTATACCTTAAAAGAGAAAGATGTATGTTACTTTAGATATAGAATATTCCTTGACCTTTTTTGAGGGTGATTGCGGCACCCTTATACCCCATTGGCCGGGGCAACCTGGGTTGTTTTAGGTTGCCCTGATGCTCCTTGACCCTTTGGGAAAGGTGGTGGCCGGCCAAAGCCTTCAATCATTTTCTATATTCCTTAAAAGAGAAAGATGTGTATTAGTTTAAATATAGTATATTCCTTGACCCTGTTTAAAGGTTACTGCGGCACCCTTATACCCCATTGGCCGGGGCAACCTGAGTTGTTTTAGGTTGCCCTGATGCTCCTTGACCCTTTGGGAAAGGTGGTGGCCCTGCCAGAGCCTTCAATCATTTTTTATTTTCCTTTAAAGAGAAAAGATGTATATTACTTTAAATATAGTATATTCCTTGACCCCCTTTAAAAGGTGACTGCAGCACCCTTATACCCTATTGGCCGGGGCAAGCTGAGTTGTTTTAGGTTGCCCTGATGCTCCTTGACCCTTTGGGACTGGTGGTGGCCCGGCCAAAGCCTTCAATCATTTTCTATATTCCTTAAAAGAGAAAGATGTATATTACGTCAAAATAGAATATTTCTTGACCCTTTTTGAGGGTGACTGCAGCACCCTTATACCCTATTGGCCGGGGCAAGCTGAGTTGTTTTAGGTTGCCCTGATGCTCCTTGACCCTTCATGACAGGTGGTGGCCCTGCCAGAGCCTTCAGTCATTTTCTATATTCCTTTAAAGAGAAAGATGTATATTACTTTAAATATAGTATATTCCTTGGACCTTTTTAAAGGTGACTGTGGCACCCTTATACCCTATCTGCCGGGACAAACTGAGTTGTTTTAGGGTTGCCCTGATGCTCCTTGACCCTTTGGGACAGGAAGTGTCCCAGCCAAAGACTTCGGGGTTTTTATTTTATTTTTTTACCCCTTGATAAACAAAGAGGTATGTTCCGTCAATATAAAATATCACTAATTGTTCCTTATAAAGGTGATTGCGGCACCCTTATACCCTATTGGCCGGGGCAACCTGAGTTGTTTTAGGTTGCCCCGATGCTCCTTGACACTTTGGGACAGGTGGTGGCCCTGCCAGAGCCTTCAATCATTTTCTATATTCCTTTAAAGAGAAAAGATGCATATTCCGTCAATATAGAATATTCCTTTGGCCCTTTTTAAAGGTGACTGCGGCACCCTTATACCCTATTGGCCGGGACAACCGGAGTTGTTTTAGGTTGCCCTGATGTTCCTTGACCCTTTGGGACAGGTGGTGGCCCTGCCAGAGCCTTCAGTTATTTTCTATATTCCTTTAAAGAGAAAAGATGTATATTACGTCAATATAGTATATTCCTTTGGCCCTATTTAAAGGTGACTGCGGCACCCTTATACCCTATTGGCCGGGACAACCTGAGTTGTTTTAGGTTGCCCTGATGCTCCTTGACCCTTTGGGACAGGTGGTGGCCCGGCCAAAGCCTTCAATCATTTTCTATATTCCTTAAAAGAGAAAGATGTGTATTACTTTAGATATAGAATATTCCTTGACCCTTTTTGAGGGTGATTGCGGCACCCTTATACCCTATTGGCCGGGGCAACCTGAGTTGTTTTAGGTTGCCCTGGTGCTTCTTGACCCTTTGGGACAGGTGGTGGCCCTGCCAGAGCCTTCAGTCATTTCTATATTCCTTTAAAGAGAAAAGATGTATATTACGTCAATATAGAATATTCCTTGGGCCCTATTTAAAGGTGACTGCGGCACCCTTATACCCTATTGGCCGGGGCAAGCTGAGTTGTTTTAGGTTGCCCCTATGCTCCTTGACACTTTGGCACAGGTGGTGGCCCGGCCAAAGCCTTCAATCATTTTCTATATTCCTTAAAAGAGAAAGATGTATATTACTTTAGATATAGAATTATTCCTTGACCCTTTTTGAGGGTGATTGCGGCACCCTTATACCCTATTGGCCGGGGCAAGCTGAGTTGTTTTAGGTTGCCCTGATGCTCCTTGACCCTTTGGGGTAGGTGGTATCCCGGCCAGAGCCTTCAGTCGTTTTCTATATCCCTTAAAAGAGAAATATGTATATTCCGTCAATATAGAATATTCCTTTTCCCTTTTTAAGGGTGATTGACGGCACCCTAATACCCTATTGGCCGGGGCAAGCTGAGTTGTTTTAGGTTGCCCTGATGCTCCTTGACCCTTTGGGACAGGTGGTGGCCCGGCCAAAGCCTTCAGTCATTTTCTATATTCCTTGAAAGAGAAAGATGTATATTCCGTCAATATAGAATATTCTTTTTCCCTTTTTTAGGGTGATTGCGGCACCCCTATACCCTATTGGCCGGGGCAACCTTAGTTATTTTAGGTTGCCCTGATGCTCCTTGACCCTTTGGGACAGGTGGTGTCCTAGCCAAAGCCTTCGGGCCTTCATTAAAACACGTGACACGTACACTCTGAATTATAATTTTTTAATGCATTAGCTCGGGCTTTTCGACTTATTTCCAGTTGCCCTCGGTGTTATTTAATTCCGTGGGCTACCACAAGCCCCAAAATGCACATTAAATTCCCTAAAAACGTTTATTTTTTGAATATCAAATATCGAATATAAAACTAACTTCACACGCTGAATCTAGCGAATATCGAATATGTAACCAACTTCACACGGTGAATATCGAATATCGAATATGTGTCTAACTTCACGCCGGTCCACGGAAGGCAGTTGACTTTACATTAAAGGTTTTTCTAATGCGCCCTCTATTGTTTGACGTATACAAAATTGTTTTCTTCTCCTGTGTTAAAAGTGAAATTTGATTAAAAAAAAAAAAAAAAAAAAAAAAAAATCATGGAAAATAAGTGCTAGTAATGGCACAATTCAAACTTTTCTCTTCACAGATTCGTACAATATCCTTCATTTCCTGAAAATATGAAGGGGTGTTTTTCAGCTCTTTTTCTCAGCACATGCACTGTCACATATGAAAAAGTGTTCAAGAAATGACAAGTATGTATCTCTGAAAATGAATAGATCGGCTATTGACAGGCATCACTTGTTCTGTATGTTTTTATGATAGAATTACCGGCAGAAATTACAATCACTTTGTTTAAGGCCAAGTAAGATTGATTCATAGTTTCTCGTCTGGATATTTTCAAATTGAGGAGGGGGATTTCATGTTTGATTTGATTGATTGATTTTCCTGTTTCACAGTTAAAAAAATGTACAAAACAAATATATAAATTCAGTAATCTCGTAATTAAATAATGAAATAACACTGTAAAAGGAAGAACAGAATTACTGAGGAACTGAACGAAATAAAGTTGACCTGACTGAAAAAAAAAATAGTAAAACGAGGGGTAGGCTAAAAAGCAAAGGTTGTCAGGTTATATTTGATTTTTTTTTTTTGTTCCTTTTTTTGTTCATGAAATGCTATTCGGACAATTTTGATACATATTTTTTTTATTTTTTTAAAAATGATATTTCTTTTTGATGTCTTACTGATATAAGAACTTTAGAGGCTCAAAACAATGTGAAAATGAACGGTATTATTGATTTTTTGTTGTTGTTGTTGTAACCTCGTTGTCTAGATGCACTCGGCTAAATTAAATTCATTCCAGAACAATAACAAAACTTTTGAGGCTCACCTCAAAAAGGAAAGAGGAGGGGACGAGAAACTAGGAATTATTTTCATTTGGTGTCCCAGAAGTTTAGAAACTAGAGAGTAATATTCAGTTTCAGGCAATAGATGTCACCCTCTGGCAAATGCTGTGAAATTCTACACGGCAGATCCACATTTGTAACGGTGAAGAAGACTCCAAAAATATTTAGCAAAGCAAGCAGGCAGAAAGAAAATAAAACAAACAAACAAGAAAGAAACGGAGGATTTTCCTGTTCCTTAATCAAACTTTTTTTGAAAGTGAGATGTAAAATTAACAGCGACTGTCAGAGTGAATTCTCTAACAAATCACAATCAATAAAAAAAAAAAAAAATTCAACTTCTTTTCAGAAGTTTTTTTTTATTACCCCCAATTTTAATCGTACAGTAGGATTGTTGAGAGCTCTGTTACATCACAGGGCAGTAAGGTATATTGATATAACATCTGCGATATATAAATCTACCTAATTATCATTATCATTAATTGGAAATCAATAGGGGAGAAAGTTTTCATAATTTGCATAATTGCATTAACGCGCGCAACTCAACACAGTGGGACTTTCCCTAATTATAGGTCAAAACTTTGGGTCAAAACTCTGTGGTTCAACGCACTTTCAAGTTTTTGCGCCTGCGCGATGTAAACATAAATACTACTATCTAGATCCTATGCATCGTATTAGAGGTTGAGGAATCCACGGATCGGCTGTCAATAATTTTCTTTTTCATAGACATCCTTATCCTCCAGAGACAATTTCTGAGTGTATTCACAGGATAGCATGATCACTTTTCGTGAAAGATGACGAGTAACAACTCTTTCCCACTCCATGAATGCGTTTTTCATGACGATTTAAAGCAACTATCGAGCCTCCTTCGCTCGCACAAATACGATATCGCACAGAAGGATGTGCACGGTAAGTCAAGCGTTCTTTTGCATTAGTGCATGCTTGTGACTGCAACTTGCACCTGCCTGAATGAAGCTGAGCTAGCTGGAAGGACAAGTTTCACGATGTGTCGTAACGTTAATGGCATTATCGTGAAATAAGTCACCAGTCCATTCACTGCCGTTTATTTCGTCAGTGCTGGTGACAGCTTTCCACTCTCAGGTCTAGTCTAGACTTTTTACACAATGCGAGCGCACTCATGAGAAGAGAGGTGACTTATTTCACGATAACTTAGGCCACGTTAATGCAGAGCTACCAAGTCTCACGCATTGTGCGTGAGACTCACGCATTCAGGGTCCGTCTCACGATCTCACGCATGGCACCCATTTTTCTCATGCATCGGGACCCGACAGAAAAAAAAAAGCAACTTGGGCCTATAATAAGGAGCATAGCTCAAAAGATTAAAGTGATAGTTGCAATTGAAGGTATTTTTACCTTTTGTCTTTCAAAATAAGTAAAAAATAGTCACTTAAGTATGCACCAGATCGCACCATTAAGAGCTAAAAATTGAAAAAGCTCCCTACCGTGGGAGGGGGGTGTCCCCCCGCCCACACCCTCCCCCCGCTCGGTCGCTTCGCTCCCTCGCCGAGACGCCGAGTCATGAAAATCTCACTCATAAAATTGGGGGGAACTTGGCATCTCTGTTAATGCTATTGTCATGATTTACTTTAAGACTTAACGTTAGATGCCAAAAGACATGGTGATATCATAAAATGAGTCCCCTCAGTGAATGGACAACGACTGTGCTCAATATATATAGATCTAGCTCTCCCCCCCACATCCCGCAAAAAGATTGAGCACTCGGAGCAGTGAGTTGAAGGAGTTCTAACGTTAAGAGAAAAAGGTGAGAGAACGATGAAAGAGAAGGAGCAGACATTGACAAAGAATGATGAAAAAGAAACATTGACCCTTCTGCACATTGTGTGGGAGGGGAAATCCCCTCCCTTTGCACGCTTAATACTTAATATGTAACATTCGCACTCTTTATAAGCCCCCCCTGCCCCCCCCCCCCCACAGAAAATCCAAGCCACATAGCTACGCTGGTGGCAGCTGGCAGTTATTTCATGCTGTTTTCACCTCCTCATGTCCATTCCTCTGTGTGTGCTCATTAATGATGATATAGACCTAGTGACCTATAGATCTATAGATATTCTGCACAAATTGCCAAAGAAACAAAATCTGTGCAGTGTTGTTCTGAAATAATTTGTTTTTCTTGCATGTTGTAATTTTGTCATGTTCAGTTGTTGCAGGCTGTTTGTTTTCTTTTTTTATGTTTTGCTTTCTTTTCTGTATATAATGGAATATGCAGGGTATGGCACGTGCACTGCGACATGTGCACTAATATGCTGAGATCATTGGTAAACATTTTTTTCAGACGGGTACATTTCTTTTGACAAGCATGTTATCAAAATATACGCTCTTGGGATTCCGCACTCAGCATGCGGTACATGATGAAACAAATATTAACTGCTTATTTTTTTGGATCCCCAGGGGGGTCACTTCCATTGAAGAGTGGACAGCATCCGCGAGAATCGTCCTAAAAAAAAGCACCCTAAACGAGGATTCAAGGGCAGGCCGCTAGGACACCCTAAACACGGATTTTGTGCAGATGTCCCAGATTTGCACACCCTAAACAGGGATTTCATTAATTGTTGGGATATTCATACCTTAAACAATGCTAAACGAGGATATTCCTATTTTCATATCTTGAGAGTGATAGTGGGGTCCATTGAAAGTTTGGAGCCATTTTTATCTCGACATAATTCACTGTCTCATTATGTTTTACACAGGCGTTACAGGATTTTCCGTTCACGGGTCTTGTTACAGTCGGTCGCACGGTCGGTGCAAATTACATACCCTTTTCGCGTTTTAGATTATCGTGATTTAGGGGGCATTTTTTTTCATTTTTGGGCGTTTTTGACACTCTATTCGCGTTCCGCGCCTACCCCTGAAAAAATACCCTTTTTCCGCGTTTTTTTTCTCGCGATGCTGTCCACTCTTCAGTGGAAGTGATCCCCCCGGGTTTGGATCACATTTGAAAGAATACAGGTAGGTGTAGCTCCTTGATTATCTTGATACCCTGGTACTACACTATATCCCTCAACTTTGTCATCAAATGCAGTACAGTTTTGAAATCACCTTGAGCTATAGTTTTAAGTATGCTCCTCTAAACAGTCAATATTTGTATTAAATTTGTATATTTGTATTAGATTGTACATGTATACCTTGGCAGTATTGGTACAACAGCCTAGGGGCATTCTTGCACTTCATCGTGTACACTGTACAATGCCATGGGGACTTGTTTTCACTTCCAGACTTTACATGCAAGCGTTTACCTACACACAAAATTAGAATCAGTGGCTTTAATAATTCATTATAATGACTACCTCCAATTCAGAATGGACATGCGACTTCCCTTTGCATCTTTGTTTTCAAAATTCTGCCTCTCTAAAAGTGAAGTCCAGCCTTGATGTACATGTTTGATTTTATTAAAAGCAGGGGAAGAACAGAAATGGATGGGTGAAAGTTTGAGGAAAATCTATTAAAGATTGGAAGGATTTGCAAAATGATGAAGTTTCAGTTGATTGTTTACTGCCGGGGGGGGGGCACTCAGTATATAATGCGTGGTGGGTATGTGCCGCGGAGAAGACCTCCATTTTTACACTCAAATTTCCATTCCAAAGCATAGCATTTTTATCTTATTGAGAAAAAGAACAAAAAAAGCCGTTCCAAAGCATAGCATTTTCTTCTTATCGAGAAAAAAGAAGAAAGAAATCCGTTCCAAAGCTTCGCATATTTTTTGTTACGCCGTTCCAGCCGCATTGATCCACTACAATGAGCTGCATTTTTGGTGAAAAGCGGACCGCAGAGCGCTGTCCGACCATGGCCTCTGCGCGAGCGCACCCGCCGCCCGTGCCGCCGGGCTAGCTGCATGCACATATGCCCATTCCATAGGGATACATACGCACACACACGCAGGCGAACCGTTCAAAGACCCCCGTTTTCACAAACATTTGTAGTTCCAAAGCCCGTTCAGAAGACCCTCCTTATCACAATAAGCCGTTCCAAAGCCCCCGTTTTTTGTCTCGCCGTGGCACATACCTACCACTTTTGGGGTTGAGTACCCCCCCCCCCCCCCCCCCCCGGGGTTTACTATACCTTTTGAGCAACTTTTCTGTTTGCTTGTACTTGAAATTCTCTAAATATATATATTTTCAATAGAATGAGGCAATGTATGATTCATGTCAATCCAATAATTAGGTGATTTTCTTTTCTTATTATTTTGCTGTTGTTGCATTTTTCATACTAGTAATTCAGACATTTCCCAAATCATTGTAGAATCTAGCTTCTGTTCTAGACCCTAATGTGAATGTATCACTTAAATGTAGATACTTTTTCTTGGCCCTGTGGAATTAATGTAAATCCCTTATTTAAGTGGGTGTTTTAGAATTACTGTAGGTATGTTAATGGTATTTAAGTCAAATTCTAATTTTTTCCTGATGATTTTAGAATGGCTATAATGTAGACCCTAATGTGACACATGTAAAATGAACACTTTCTTTTGACCATGATAATCACTGAACAGAACACTTCTTACATAGAGAGAGAGAGTGTGAAAATTATATCTTGACATAAATTGTCTCTCACCGACAGCTAGATTTGTATGTTTAATGATTTCATTTTCATCTTCCAAGGAAAACATTCTTTCCAAAAATTATGAAATTGGCAATTACTGCAAAATTATTTGTGCTAACCTGACAAATTAATAAATTTTTTATTAATAAAATTGGGATACGTTCAGACAGGATACTTTGAGGCAAAATGTGTCTGCATTTTTTGTTGAAACATTTGGTTCTATAGGGTCTTATTATTTCACTCCACAAGCAGTTCAGATAAAGTCTTTGGTTGTAAATAGCGATGAATGGGTATCATTGAAATGAGATTGACATGAGCCACTGAATATTTCAAAGCAAATTCGTCAGGGTTAAAAAAAAACAGACAAAAGTGTCATGTTTGTTGCACTCCTCTTCAGCCCTGGAAAATTTGTAGTCAAATGCAACATGTGTTTATCTTTAGAGTATGATCATAGGCTTCTGTTAATACCTCGTCTGAGCTCATTGAACCCCAAATTTTGCTTAAATTTGGAGTCTTCAGCAACCAAAAGTAACTCTGAATGTCATGTGCAGAACGTTGGGAATTACCTTTATATTTCTGTATATTTATCTACAAGTTATTTGATAAGTATTATATTGAATAGTGTGACTTAAAATGTATAATTTATTATAAAGCATGCAGGGAATTCATTGTTAATTTTTGTGCACTATTATTGTTTTATGCAGGAAACTCGCCTCTACATCTGTCTGTCATATTGGGTCACAAAGGTAAGTTGAATTGGTTTGCTAACATTTGCTCTCTTATCCTCTGAAGCAAATAACTTGAATTTGATTAAATGCTGTCCTATGGTAATTGTATTAATTTCAATAATCAAATGTTTGAAATTATCTTATGTGTTACTTGTTAAATTTAATTGGTAGTAGATCAATTGAAATTCTAAGACCAATTTTTAACAAAATTTAAGGTCAGCATCAGCAGAGAGAGCATGCAGTTTACTGATGATGATATTGATGCATGTTTCAAATTTTCTCTGCATCTAATAAAACACTTGATAAAGGGTGAAAATTCATGCAAAATTACAGTTTTACAGATGTTTTATTCAATTTTGAGTTACATTGCCTTCACCAACTCTGAGGAGAACACTATCCTTTCTCTGACTTGTGATTTTCATTACAGATCGAACATACGATCTTAAACACTGGGAGTAATGCCGAAAATTTGTTTACAAATGATAAATTTCTCCCATTAAGCTTCTTCATTTACCAACACTATCCTTTTTGTTTAGATATATATTCATACATTTGTACATGAGTATCATATTGTTTTCTTGTATTCAGATTGTATGCACCTATTACTGGCCCACGGTGCACCTGTGAAGTCAAAGAACGTCCATGGTTGGAATCCCTTAGCAGAAGCCATCAGTTATGGAGACAGGAACACAAGTAAGTTTTGTTCTGAGCCCTTCTGAAGAACTGTGATTATTATTATGATTGTTATTATTATTAGTAGTAGTAGTAGTAGTAGTAGTAGTAGTAGTAGTAGTAGTAGTAGTAGTAGTAGTAGTAGTAGTAGTAGTAGTAGTAGTAGTATTGTTATTATTATTATTATTTGTGTGGGGTCACCTGTGCCTGGGAGGCAAAAAGCAACCTGAATCACTGTAACCCTCGGGTCTCCCCTCCCGATATAACTGATTGTGGTGTGCACGTGCAGCACTACACCGGGGTTTCCCCCCTACTCTTATATGAATCGTGCAGTGGGTTCTTAAAGGGTAAGTCCACCCTAGAAGTTTCACTGTTTCAAGAAAAGGAGATAAATTTGAACAGCATTTTAAAAAGAAATTGAGAAAATGTGAAATTTCATGTACAAAGTGAATGGAGACCTGCTCACATATGATGTCATCAGTGTTGCCAATTTGCAGAGCCGAGAGTAATTTACTAGAAAATGTAAATGAGTGTAATTTTCTTATTCTTTGACCGATTTTGCTCATTTCTTTTTTAAAATGCTGTTCGAATTTATATCCTTTTATTGAAACAGTGAAACTTCCAGGGTGGACTTTCCCTTTAACATGCAAAGGTGGTGACTCTCCTCTACACGAAGGAGATCGATTGATTCAAATCAGCTATAACTTGATATCAATAGCAACTTTTATTGAAGAGATAAGAGTTTCGATTGATATCAAGTTGCAAACTCGGGGGGCCCTTGTCATGTGATCACAATGTGGAAGAAACTTGTAGAAAGTAGAATATATGGATTGCTAAGGATACATTTTTGAGGCTATAGAAGTCATATTTAAGGTTTGACAGGTTTGATAGTATACAAATGATGCATGCGCATGAGTTCATTATACGATCTATGTGCACTCGAGTTGAGGCTGTGTGCATCTATCTGCACGAAGCCGTTACGCTGAGTGCGATAGATGCAAACAGCCTCAACTCGAGTGGATAGATCTTATAATGAACGAATAAAGACATGCATCATTTATTTTATGCAAAGACTCTTCTAGATCCTGTTATATGATAAAATAAAAACAAAAATAGATCTATCCTACAAACTTTTTTTCCCCCCTCCTTATCCCAAAGATTCGCAGAGTCATGGAATTCGCATCACGTACAATAAGCGCAGCCAAGTTAAGTGTAACGTGCTTCCAAGTAGTACGCGCACGTAGAGTACGCGCATCAATGTCCTTGCCATATGAAACAACACAAAAAAGATTAAAAGAAACAAAAACAACAAAGCACCAAAAAATGTGTAATATGACTGGAAACTATTGCACGCTTTTCAGAAAAAAAAAAACGTGTGATAGGCTCAAACACTGAATCACACGTGACTGCCCTCAACCAATCATTTGATTAGGATCTAGGAGTGAGTTGTATAATATATTTTACCTGACTGCTGAGAAAACCTGGATGGTACGTAAAACAATCAGGGGACCTATCACTGTAAATCCGATCTGAGGGACTGGTAATGAAGATTAATGCCTTGTCAATTGGGACGAGAGCATCAACTTGGTTTAGAACCATGGATTTCCTGGTTACAAGACCATTAAGCCATGATAAGATATTGATCAACTCCTAATGAAAACCATGTAGAGTTGGCCACATTACACACAGATATGGGTTTGTGGGACTGCGCAAACACATATCATGAAATTTGGGCCACACTTTAAGGTGTTTTTAGCAGTATTTAAAATTTTAGGGCATTTAGAGAGAATCCTGGAAGGGAACTTTTTTTGTTCCCTTGAAGTATACCACTTACCTGGAAAAATAATTTGTTTACAGCTAGGACATGTGAAATAACTAGCCATAAAAAACTTTACCTGGCATTCTAGAGGTTGACGGTTTAGGAGTTTGAAGAAAATAAAGGATAACATAAGATCACATTTTACTGAATGATACAGTCAATAAGGATGCCAGGTAAAGTTGTTTTCGGTTATTGTATCCTAGCTGTAAATACTCTAATTCATTGGCTCGCGTATGCACATGTCAACTGGTCTACTCACAACTCGGGGTTCATGTTAGCTGCTTGTATATTTGAACTTGCATTATAATATAGAATTAATATTTGCAGCTCCTATTTTGAATACAATATATTGACATGGAAACCATAACAGCGATAGAGCCAAATTTCTTTTTGTGATTGATAGACCGTAAAGGGCTTTCATTCTTCCATATCAACATAAGAAGACCTGGAAAGCCTGAAAAAGCTTTAAGAATATTTTGCACCTTTACCAAGGACCGAGAACTCAATTTATCTTTAAAGTGATTAAAAATGGTAAAAATTGTTTTGCTATATGACCGAGAATAGAATTCTAAGAAGAATAACATTAAAAATAATGATTTTCAATTGAAATCAATGCATTTTAGCTAATTTTCTCATAAAAAGTCAAGAGTTAACCAAGAAATTTGAGTATGAGGTATGACGTAAAATTGAGTACCCAGCTTCGCGCATTGTAGTTGTGCTGCGCGCTAGACTGTATAATACCTTGTGTGCATTTTGCTAGAATTGCGCGACAAGGTAACCACGTTGACGTCATTTTGACATTGTGGGTACCCAGTTGAAACTGGGACACAGCTGAGGAGTCAAAAATATCCTGAAATTTTACCACATTTGGAGGTTTCCTTGGCAACATGACTTTAAAAAAAAATTTAGGCAGATGATATTCTGCTGATGAAATCATGCTCTTTTAAATGAACTAACATTGTTTCAGCATTGGGTACCCACTTTAAGGGTTCAACGCCAAACCCTTGAATGTTATTTCAGTTATTCCACAAGACTACATGCGGCCCACTAGTCAATTTGATGCTGTTCTCAACAAATATAGAGTAAGGAAATAAATCTTGACCCAGTTTCATAAAACTTGTTATCAATAACAAATTGCTATAACTGTTATAAGCTACTGAAATCCTTGCATCTGATTGGCTGAGAGCACATTTGTCATAGAAACGTGGCAGTTGTTGCTGCTAACAAGTTTTATGAAATGGGGCCCTGGACTATCTACATGTATTTCCCTATATATGCATTTACCTGTGTGCCTCGGAATAAGAGATTCTAGATAAATGACCCAATATACATGTCTGTTATTATCATGAATGAGAACTAATAGTTTAATTCCTTGTTAACCTTATGAATGGATACAATACACTATCTTTTCATTGTTGGTATGAATTACAAGTTTGAAAATTTTCACTCACTCATTCACAAATGTTACAGTATCAACACCATGCTACTATGTTTGATTTAAAAAAAAAACACCCCACAAAGTATGACTTACACTGTAGTACATCAAACAAGGATAAAGTTATCAATGATGATATAACAGACATGAATGGAGGGGTGTTTAAAAGTAATCACTACCCTTAGATGGCTGTTAGTATTTATAATACTCAGTTTTAAAGTCATCCCTCGCCCACCTGACAAATTAATTAAGAACTCGTGCTCTAGTAAGTGTATGTTTTATATTTAGTCCAGGCTTATAGCACATTACATGTAGCTCCATCCCTCTGACAACAGTAACTGAAAAAAATAAACAGTAATGGGAAGGATGTGACTAATAGGAACAAAATCAATAACTCACACCGTACCACATAAACTACAAAGCACCATATTTATGTGTGGTTGAAAGGGATTAACCCTTCATGGAAAGTTAGCTCAAATATTGGCAATGAAAATCACAGAAGGACAAGTTCAAGCCGTAGCCCCATCGAGTGAGATAATTGTGAAACATGCAAGTGTACATGTTGCCTGGACTTGGCTAGAAATGTTTTAGTGAAAGAAAGTTGGTGGAGAGTATCTTTTTTTTTTTTCAAACCCCAAATCATGAATGATATAGTACACAACAGACTGTTTTAATAGTGTGACATGTTAAATGTTTACAAAAGTTATTAAAATATCTTTTGTCATTGTGCTGACAGAACAAGCATTTTGTCAAGAAATATTATTTGAAATTTATTTTAAGTGTCCTCAATAAAGGACAACAAAAATTTAAACACAAGAATGTATACAATGTAGGTATATCAGAAATATTTGTTCATAGTATGTCAAAATCTTATTTTTGCTATTAAACATACATGATGTGTGTGTTTGGTTTTTTTGTTGTTGTTTTTGTTGTTGTTGTTGTTGTTGTTTTTTTGTTATTTAAGATAAATTTAGTATTTGCCTTACCAGAGGTACAAAAAAAAAAAAATCTTTATGTTGCATTACATTTATGTCAGTGTTCAGTATGAAATATGGTAAAAAAAAAATCACTTAAACAATTTACAAAATGTTAGCTGCAGATGTCGAGTACATAGGCAAATTGCATGTACAATGTATGGAAATTTGCAGCTGGCCATAAAATAGATATACTTTTGTTTAGATCTGCTGTAGTGATTTGCAGTGAAATTACTGAACATAAACATTCTTTTTAAATCTTGTGATATACACATTTTATGGGCATACAAATCAGTTTTAATGTTGGTGTGATGTGAAATTGAAGCTTTCAGTGTTTATATAGTAGATTGAATACCCCAATGTTACAGGAAATTAACAGGAGAAACATTTAACAGGAAGTGGTAATTGGAAGTCACTGGGAATAATCAAACCAACTTATTAATAAATCAATTCATAAGTGGTTATACTTTGTGAATGCAAATCATATCAAATCATAGAGCTATACAAAACATTATGAAGTACTGAGAACACAAGATGGTACTAGATGTACATGTTTCCTAATTGCTACAATTGTAATTTAATATAAAGATCAAGGAACTGAGTAACTGGAAACTAAAAGAAACAAAGAAACAGAAAACAAAAGAAAAAATCACTCCCCCCAAAAAGCATTATGGAAAGGTTTCAGACATAAACAATCTACATTTAAATTGAAAATCTGGCTACATGCACTGTGATGCTGTATGTTATCACACCTGTTCAAAATCAGAACCTCACACTTTCATACCTCTACGCTTGATTGCCGAATGCATACCTGCACCGCCTCATTGCACTTCTTACGTATGAGATGTACTCTATAGTCACCCCGTTCAGACTACTTAAATTAGTCCTTATACAAAAACTTTACTGAATAACAATGGTAATATTGCATATCTACATATACATGTATATACCAGTATAGTGCTCCTATCCACCACGCAAGGTGCTCAAGGGGCTCCAATATTAACCCAGCTCAGCTAGGCTACCAATTTCAGTGCTCAAAGCATTCAAGGAATTCCTTCCTGCCGGTCCCCATTTACGCCTGGGTGGAGAGTGGCAAGTGTAGATTAACATCTCGCTAAAACACACTAGTGCCATACTGGGGTTCAGCTGACCTCCTTCAAACTAGTATCCTTATAGTTGTACGATACAGTTTTGAAAACAATAAAAGTATTGCCTCCATTTTCCAACTACTAGTATAGTTTATGGGCAAGTTCAAGCTAATTTGTCTCACATGTTACAGAGTACAGACCTAATCTAAAATTTCTGATGATTGTATATAAAGAAATTAGCCCTACTGGGTCTGACACTCTATGTGAAATGATACATTTGATGTCAATATGTTGATAATGCCATCATACTTTGTTATGAATGGGACATCCAAATGGCCAAATATACCTTGGACTTTGCCTTATACAAGTTGTGTATAACTTTTCTGTGTTGTGAACAGGCTATATGGACATGGATGAATCTTCCGTTGTCATCACCAGACACTCCGGTTTATTGATGCCCCATAAACCATTCTGTCCCATTAATGTAATGAAAAAAAACCCTCAGCCATTGTCTGAGAAGGTGTACATGTATTTCCATTAGCCTACAGGTTCAAACAAAATTTAGCTTGAACTAAAAGAACTGATATATGTTTCTGGAGACAAAAGTCAGAATTTGAATTTCCCCGTTTTCCATCAACCCGATCGCGGTAATTCTCGTTTTCTCCAAGAATTAAGGGCTTGTTCGACCTCACCAAGGATGACCAAGAGCAAGAGATTTTCAGTTAAAGGGAAAGTCCACCCCAGAAGTTTCACTGTTTCAATAAAAGGAGATGAATTTGAACAGCATTTTAAAAAAGAAATGAGCAAAATCGGTCAAAGAATAAGAAAATTACACTCATTTACATTTTCTAGTAAATTACTCTCGGCTCTGCAAATTGGCAACACTGATGACATCATATGTGAGCAGCTCTCCATTCACGTTGTGCATGAAATTTCACATTTTCTCAATTTTCTTGGAAGTTACACATTTTCTAACCCCGATAGTCGATGTATAGTTTAGAAGAATTGCTTTTTACATAACATACTTTGACTATGGGGTGAGAAAATATGTGACTTCCAAGAAAATTGAGAAAATGTGAAATTTCATGTACAAAGTGAATGGAGAGCTGCTCGCATATGATGTCATCAGTGTTGCCAATTTGCAGAGCTGAGGATAATTTACTAGAAAATGTAAATGAGTGTAATTTTCTCATTCTTCGACTGATTTTTCTCATTTCTTTTTTAAAATGCTGTTCAAATTTATCTCCTTTTATTGAAACAGTGAAACTTCTGGGGTGGACTTTGCCTTTAATGGTTCTTTGTGGAGAGTACCATAATCTAGAGGCATTGTGATCTAGTGGATAAGTCTCCAGACTGTGAACTATGGTTCAAATCCCTGCTGCAGTACTAATGTCTTTGGAAGGATATTCATCTACATTTGCCACACTCAACCAAGGTGTTTTAGTGAGTAGATACTTGGTAGGATATACATGTACATGTATCCCTTGGATGCACTTAGCACGTGGTTGCTAGAGCTAAAGCCGTGGTAATACTATCCAGAGTCCAAATGGAAGCACATAGTCATTAGATCATAATGTGATATGCACTGTATAAGAAGGGAATATTATTTTTGTTATCATTACGAAGTGTATCTATGCTGGCGACTCAGCCCAGTATCAGCCATGTACATGTAGGTGGTTATTTTAAGGACAAGCCCCAGTTTACTTAAAGACATTGGTTAACATTGTTATGTTTTTAAAAAATCTTGTTTTGTTACTTGGAAATGGAATAAACATAAGGGTTATAGTGTAAAAATACCAGTCTGAAAGTTTCAAAGTATAATATCCTCAGGAAGTATTTTTGAATATCAAAAATGTAAACCAATGTTTGAAAAATATACGAGGGTCGGTTGCACAGAATAGACATAAGGAGTGCGCATGTACGTAATACTCACCTTACCGTACTGTGTGCATTGGCGTATCCCGTGGAGGGAGGCACATAACGGCATTTTCAAATTCAAGCAAAGTGGTCCTCTTAGTGATTGTCTCGTGAGACGAAGGATAATAAAATCGCTGTTTGCCTCTAACTTACACTTTTTCATTCCAAATTATGGTTGGTTTCAGGGTTTTTGAGTACAAATACAAGTACTCATACATGTTTCATCTTAGTTTGAGAATTTTTTAAATCAGCTACTCACAAAGTTAGCCAATGCCTTTAAGATAATAGCCTGAGCTCATATCCCAAGTGCATCTTCACCACAAATTAGCTGGTTGTGATCAGGCTTTTTTCCTTGCTTCAGATTCATTGAGATATTTTGGAAACTGAGGCTGATGAAAACCTTGCCCAGAAATTCTGAAGGAAATAAACAGGGAGAGAGAGAGAGAGAGATGGATGGATGAGAGATGGACTCGGTGAAAAACAAAGATCAGAGGAAAAGTCATCTAGCGTGGTGATTGGTGTGTCTAGACCAGCATCAAAATCTTTCAAGCTATACTGTGAGTTCTAGTGATGGAATTGCCATGCGCCTTGAGCACATTACTCTTTTAGAGTTGTTGCATGATAATGATGCTGCTGCTGCTGCTGCTGCTGATAATAATGATAGTAACAATAGTAGTAGTAGTAATAATAATGATAATAATAATGATGATGCTGCTGCTGTTGCTGATAATAATAGTAACAATAGTAGTAGTAGTAGTAGTAATAATAATGATAATAATGATGATAATGCCAATATGTCAACATGCATATAATAATAATAATAATAATGATAATAAAAACAATAATAGTAATGGCTGTTGGTATAACAGTCATATTCATCGTACTATGACTCTTTTGGCACTTAGATATTACTGCCCCGGTCATAGCCGAGATGACAAAGAGTTTGGCAAAGTAACCAGTACTTCTGAAAACCAGGTATCCATTTATACCTGGGTGGAGAGTGGCAAATGTAGATTAATGTCTTGCCAAAGGACATTAGTGCCAAGCTGGGATTTGAACCCTGTATCTTGTGATCTGTAGTCAGGAGGCTGGTCCACTTGTCCATGACACCTATTTTTATGTGTTATCATTTCAAGAGAAAGTGACTTTAACTAGTTCTGAATTGTATGTTATGCTGCAGTATGTGGGTTATCTAGATCACTAAAGATACAAGCAAAATAAAGAATGATAATAAAAAAAAAAACATTCTGGAAATCACAATCTTCTTATAGGCCCATCCATTTTCACTGATGACACAATGCAAAATGCACATGGGCAGGATAGTTACACTTCCTTGTTGCTCTGTTACTTGTATCTCTTATTTTTTACTTGGATCTTACATCATTATTTTCCACCATAACAATTCATGAAGGTTTCACAAAGTCTTTTTAGAGGTCATTTATTCTCTTATATATTGTTCAAAACTGATAAACACAAAGCTTAACCTTCTTTGTAGCCTCCAACCAGATTTCTAAGAAAGCTTCTCGCGGAAACATCCAAAAAGTAATCACATGTTGTTGCATGTGCAACAGGAGTCCTTAAAGGCATCGGTTAACATTGTTGTAATTAAAAAAAAAAAAACAACTCATTTTGCTACTGGAAAATGGGGTAAACATAAGAGTTATAGTGTAAAAATACCAGTCTGAAAGTTTCAAAGTATAATATCCACAGGAAGTATTTTTAAATATTGGAAATGTGAACCAATGTTTGAAAAATATATAAGGGTCGGTTGCACAGAATAGACGTAAGGAGTGCGCATGCACCCATGGCTCACCAGACCATACTGTGTGTATTGGGAAGGAGGGAGGGAGGCAGGCAGATAATGGTTTTTTTTCAACTCGAGCAAAACAATCCTCTTGTTTATTGTCTCTGAGACCAAAAATAATGAAATTGCAGTTTGCGTCTTACTAACAGTTTTTCATTCGAAATTATGGTTGGTTTCAGGGTTTTTGAGTACAAATACAAGTACTCATACATGTATATGTTTCATCTTAGTTTGAGAATTTTTTAAATCAGCTGCTGACAAAGTTAGCCGATGCCTTTAATGCCTGGATGATTCAGAGCCTTTGTACACATCATCAACCACTCATCCATAGATGCTCACTTTTGTATATAGCTATAATGCTCTTCAATTGTTCAAGAAAAGGTACTGGAGTGTGCAGTGCAAGTCAATGGGGTGATCTATTTTCTATTATTTCGCCTCTTACTTGAAAACTTTTTTTCGCCAGTCTTTAAATTAAGTTTGGATTCTTCACGGGCTATTACCTCAGGAGTAGTTGTTATTGTTGTTGCTCTTCTTCTTCTTCTTCTTCTTCTTCTTTTTCTTCCTGGAGTGTTGCTTTTTTCACCTTACTGCTTGGTAAAGTGTACCAGTCATTCACTATTATTATGATTATAATTGTTATGACATATTTATTTGTCTGGCAAGACCCTGCGGTGTAGTTAAATGCTTAAAACTAGGGCTGGGCATATCAGGTATTCTTGAAAGTCAGATACCCATCCAAACTTCGGGAGGGAACCGAATTTCCTGACAATAAATGACACAGAAAACATATGATCTGAATGTCCCTAAAAACATGCTTTAGTTGTCAAATTTGTAGCGGCTAAATAATTTCAAGGAATTATGAATACCCTTGCTAATATTGAAATACATCTTATGAAGTCATTTCCATCTGATTTAGGTGAGGATAAATTCCCATATCTTGCCTCTTTATGGCAGTGATAAAATGCAGAAAGATCATGCGAGCCGCCATTTTGTTTAAGGAATAATGAAATATAGCCTCATTCAATAGTGATCATTTTGAAATGATAAAAGGGCTCACTACAAAATCTCATTCATATCTTACTGATCTAATAATTTATTTTTTTTTTGGACAAAATATATTTGTCTCATATTCTAAACCCCCTGGTTTTATTTATTAGAAAATCAATATATCTTTAGAATCACAAGTTTTGATTCCAACAGTGCATCAAGACTTGTGATTATAAAGATATATCAGTTTTCTAATAAAACCAGCTGGGGTAATAAGAGAAAAATATATTTTTGTCCTAAAAAATAATATCAGATTGGTAGGATATGAATCAGATTTTTATAGTGAGCCCTTTTATTATTTCAAAATGATTGTTATTGAACAAGACTATATTTCATTATTCTTCAAACAAAATAGCAGCATGATCTCTCTCCATTTTATCACCAGATTTCGACATAAAAGAGGCAAGATATGGGCTTTTATCATCACCTACATGTAAATCGGATGGAAATGACTTCATGTGATAGATTTCGATATTAGCAAGGGCATTTGTAATTTGTTGATATTATTTAGCTGCTTAAAATTTGACAATTAAAGCATGTTTGTAGGGACACTTAGAAAATGCATTTTCTGTTGTATCATTTTCGGGAAAGGGGTAGCTGTTTTTTCTACCCGTTTCCCATGGTTCTCGGGCGGGACCCGGGTACCCGGGATTTAGTGACAGCCCTATTTAAAACATCTTGGTAGTTTGTCTTAAGTGCATACTCTCTGTTCAAACTCAATGCCACCTTTGCGCTCCCATTTGAGAAGAAAACTGTCCTTGCTTATATCAGAAGTAAGGTTACCTTCTTCTATTTTATCATCATTACTGATTCTTCCAGAAATATGCTGGTCTAGTCCATATACAGTGTATCACCTTGATATATTAATGCACATCACTTTTTAGTAAAAGTTAAAGGGATTTAAAAGAAATGAGTGTCCCTTATTACATTTCACAATTCTTTACGGGTATTGGGGTTGTATTCAACCTACTGTTCATAAATGCTTGCAATCCCTGCATTATCAAGAAATAACATAATCAACAATTAAATCAGTATGTCGAAATTCCTGTCAGTGCCTTTTCCTCTATACAGTATATTCTTCTTTTTGTTATTGTATAATAATTCAGCATGATTTTCTGTCCATGTATGTAATTTTCTAATACAAAACTTCCAAAATGAAAGATTAGCCAAGAAAGAAACATTTACAATATTGGCAAATTGAATACAAAAGAAAGGTCAAGTTACATGTAGATGGAGAAAAAAACTTGTGTCCTGGAAGAATCGTGCCATAGAAGTGAAACTACTGTCCTCTGTACATGTACAATGTAGTCATGCATGTGATGAGTGAACGGCTTCCATGGTCTAATCAAAATAACTGAATTCAATTTATGTAATGGGAGCTGGATTGTCATGTCCATTGGCAATCAACTTAATTTCATCTCTATTTTATTTCTACACCAAATAATTTTTTATGAAAAAAAGCAAACCGAAAAAGCAGATTTTCTTGTTTATTGACAATGGATGTAATTTCATCTCCACTTTTATTTTTGTACTGTGCAACTGTATTTGTTCATAAAGCAAACCTGAAATGCAAATTGATCATTGTAGTTTACACTGATACTGCCTGTGGCATTGAAAGTTTCAAACTGATGATATCGACATTTCTGTTTTGATTGCTTCATAATGTTCACTACATGTATATTGATATCCCCCTGGGATGGTAGATGTTTAAAGAAAAAATTTGTATTTATTTTTTCAAGTTCACCAATAGCATGAGAGGCAGGAAAAGTGTGCCACATCCTTGTACAATTTACCAAGGAAATGTTGTAATTTAAAGGTGTGCACATGTGCACAGGCAGGATTTCCTCAGGAATCTCCAGTCATAAATGATAACAAATTAAAATATTTTTAGCTGTAACTTTGATCCAGTGGAATATCGTCTTCTGGGGTTTAATTAATGGAAAAGTTCAAAGGCATTTCAAGCTGAAAAACAACAGCATACTAACTGGTAAAAATCCACTCTTTGAAAAGTCTTATGATATGGGATTGTGTCAATATGAAGTGAATATCTACACTGGAAATACTTGGATCCAATCTGTCAAGAGTTATTCACACCAAAATTCAAATTGGGTACAATTCAATTTTCATTTGATTGCACTGTTTTGAAACATAGATCCCTGTGTCTCCCCAAAGACTGCTTTTCCACTATTTTTTTTTTTCATGATGAAAAACACAGTTTTTGACCACTTTTGGTCAGTATACATATTGTCCCAAAATCTAATACTGGCAATACTTTCTTTATAAAAAGTTGATCAGTGAATGTTCTTTCTTGTTCCAGTTTATACAGCAAGGAACTACACCGGTTGAAGTTTTGTTGTTGTTGGGGTTGGGGGTTTTTAGTGCTAAGAGTCCATTGGGCACTAACCAGTAAATCTTAACACAGAGTAAGCATTCTTCTGGCTCAAGAAATGTGTCAAACTGTAAATGCATACATATATAGCACTACCAGATAAAAATGAATTTAGGTGTTCATTATCTTAAAGAGTCCTATGATTTGCAAATTTTCACATTATGAAAACCTCTTATTTTCCAAAATACCATTTACATGAATATATTTTACATGTATGTATATGATTGTCAGGAAAATGCGAGAAAAAAAAGGTAAGGGAAACTTCTGCCTGCAGTTGCATGCAATAGTTTGTGACAGGTATACATGTTGTAAGTCTTCCTCAATAAGTGCAAAAGTTTTGTGTTGTGAAAAATCCTGATTTCTGTTTACAAAGCATACATTGAAAAACCTTGTCTATAAGTTACTGCAAGAGTTTGTCATTGGTATATGAATAGATATGCTCCCTTGAATTCAGATAACATTTTCTTAACACAAGCAGACTCAAGGATGCATAGCTGTGACTGGTTATTCAATTGATGACGTAAATGGAACACAGGGATGAAGATCACTTCTGTACCTCAATATGCTAGGGGTGTATCGAGGAGCCATAGAGAGATAGAAATAGAAAGGGGGTTCACACATTTTCATGTGCCCTTTTAGACTGGTTATGCAATTTCTGATGCAAACAGAGCACTAGGAAGAAGTATATTGTATTATGTAGTGAGCAATGGCTTCTGTGGCTGCTCATGCATGGGTGTATCCAGTTAATTTAATTTTTTTTTTGGGGGGGGGGATGCCTTTGTACAATAAAAGAAGGGGCACAGGCCAGTCATACCCTTTGAGTCTGTGCCTTTTTTGATGTTTAGCCTGACAATGTAAAAAGGAAAAAATTGTTACAAAAATGGGTAGATTTTTCCTTTGGATTTAATACCAGATAGACAATTTTTCTTTTTAAATAAGGTATGAATATGGAACATATCAGATTGTCATTTGTTCAGTTGCTATTAGCAATAATAGTGAGCATGAAGATGAGAAATCCGCAGTTTGGACAAAACTTTGCTGATCGTGTCTGTTTTTAAAGTCTTAAAAAATTGGTAAATATCCTGTTGTCATTTTGTTTGGATTAAACCAGAGCCCCAATTCATAAACATTGTGAATTGTGATACCCAGCAAAACTACCATCCAGTGAAATATTTCTCTCCAAACTAACATTTGTAGGTAAATAAGGCCAAATTTCTCTGTACTTTGCCTAAACTGAGGTGCAGTTGAAAAACAGCAAAACAAAAAAAAGGCAAATTGTGTTTCACCACCTTTTACGGAAACCCTTATGCCTGATAATAAAAAGTTATTGTGCCAAAACCCCAAAATGTGGGCTTTTGTTCTGGTTGGGTTGATCATACTCCAAACATGTTTATTTTACTCCCAAACAAACCGAACCAGTGTCATCTGTTTTTAAAGATGATTGTTTGATGTATCAAATTTATACCATGACATTTTATCCTCTATCTACATGGACCAAGAAAACAAGTTGCCATTGACTTCATCTCGATGCTAGCGACTATTTTGTCTGCTCGAATAAAACCCTGTCGTTTTGTTAAAAGGTCATTTGTCATTCTAGCAATACACGAGATTGCGTTTGGTGGTGCAATAATAAACGATTTAATATAAACTACTTCAAATGTTACAGGAGGTACTTGACGATTGAGTGCATAGCTCCTTTTAGTTGAGTGTAGCATTTAGGAGATATGTCCATCTGATTGCAGGGAAATGTCACACGAGTAAAGGCAACTCAGAGGAATGATGGACAGGGAGCTTCATGCGTAGACAATTGGGCCTTTCAGCATGTTCAGACACAAAATATTTATTCTGAAACTCAATAAAGAAACGTATAAAGAATCATCGTGTAGCAAACATGTACGTAGACACATTGCGACCTCTCTCTAGAAAAACATTGTATAGATGCATAGTTTTTCTACTGCACATGATGTTATGGCATGGTCACATCTCTTTTCGCCCATACTCATGTTAAGCCCCGCCCAGTTATACCGTTCTGTGGTTGCCATACGTTCAGATACGCATGGACCATGATTCTTTATTGAGTTCTATTCGAAATGATGCTCAAACCCGCGTTTTCATTATATGACATTTTGTTATACATTGTTCGGTAATAGTCAGCATTCGGACACACAAATTCATCATATACATGTAGCTATTTCATTTCGGTATAGCCATATGACAAATTTTTTGTGTCTGAACACGGGGTTCGTTTGTTAAACCAAATTCATCATGTTCAGAGAGTACCTACAGCCTTAGTGCTTTAAGATAAAATGTAGAACTACCAAGATCTCCTCCCTTTTAAACTTTGTGTTACTGGTAGAAGAAGTTGTCCAACACTAGCTCCAGTGAGAAAAAAAACAACAAGATCTCCTCCCTTTTAAACTTTGTGTTACTGGTAGAAGAAGTTGTCCAACACTAGCTCCAGTGAGAAAAAAAACAACAAGATCTCCTCCCTTTTAAACTTTGTGTTACTGGTAGAAGAAGTTGTCCAACACTAGCTCCAGCGAGAAAAAATAACCACATTGGCTTCCCGCAATCCTGGCAGTTTAACCCATTTGCTCCTGGATGGAGAGCGGCAGTGTAGATTAATATCTTGCCAAAAGTCGTTAGTGACACAGTCATGTGTGACATGTGTGCAAGTTTTGTAAATTGCATTATTTGTGTCTGTTTACCTGAGTTAGGTAATCCTGACAGTTGCCTATTTGCTTCTTTATGTAGGTGGAAAGCGGCAATGTACATGTCTTGCCAGAAGTTGTAAGTGACACAGCAGGGACTTGAACCACGAACCATGTGATCCCCAGTGTGGGGACTTATCCACTAGACCAAGACACTTGTATTTATTTTTAAAAAAGCACTATAAACCAATTTCAGGGTAGCAAAGTCTGTTGGAAGACGTACTGTATGTGTAGGGAATTATTCTATGAGTGTGGATTGATGGGCCTGTTGTTGTGTGCATCTTGTTTGACTTGGTATTCTTTGAAGTTTGGAAAAACTGTCAAGAGCTCATCCTTGACATTTGTCATTGCATTCTGCACATTGAATTATTTGTGTCTGTTTACCTGAATTAGGGAGAGAGAGAGAGAGAGAGAGAGAGAGAGAGAGAGAGAGAGAGAGAGAGAGAGAGAAGGAATGGAACATCAGTAGAATGAAGAGCAAGAGAGGGGTTTAAAGAGATTAAAGACATTGGTTAACATTGTTATGATTTTAAAAAATCTTGTTTTGTTACTTGGAAATGGGATAAACATAAGGGTTATAGTGTAAAAATACCAGTCTGAAAGTTTCAAAGTATAATATCCACAGGAAGTATTTTTAAATATAAAAAATGTGAACCAATGTTTGAAAAATATACGAGGGTTGGTTGCACAGAATAGACATTAGGAGTGCGCATGCGCGTGTGACTCACCTTACCGTACTGTGTGTATTGGCGAATCACGCAGCGGGAGACACATAACAGCGTTTTCAAATTCAAGCAAAGTGGTCCTCTTAGTGATTGTCTCGTGAGATGAAGGATAATAAAATCGCTGTTTGCGTCTAACTTTCACTTTTTCATTCCAAATTATGGTTGGTTTCAGGTTTTTTAGTACAAATACAAGTACTCATACACATGTTTCATCTTAGTTTGAAAATTTTTTAAATCAGCTACTCACAAAGTTAGCCAATGCCTTTAAGAGAGAAATGGAGAGAGAGAGAGGAAGAGAGAAAGAGAGAGAGAGATGCAGAAGGAGCAACAACAACAGAATCAAGACTGGTACATATCAAGATATATTTAGCAATGTGGTTTCTAACACACATTGTGTTTTGATCATAGTATCCTGATTATAAGGATACTTTGACAATTTTTTCGTTTCAAAGTCACATGTGTTCCGTGATCTAATCACCTATCAGTATTGGTGAATTGTCATTAATCACTTGACTTGTCAAATTACTAAGAAGATACAGAGATGCCAACTGTTCCTTTTTTCAGTATTTAATACTGTTTTTTATCAAATATATACTGCAGATTTCATGGAAAAGCCTTTTTTTTCTAAATTTATGTTACTACCAATGTATATTGCAGAAATGGTGAAAATATGGTTTTCCACCCAAAATACTTTTTTTCATCCCTCCAAATACTGTGATGCTTTTTACAAGGTTGGCATCCCTGGAGATATCAGTACATGTTACGGGGCCACCCGGTTCCTGTATGCAGTGGGTTTAACCCATTCGTGACAGGAGTTATTTAAAGCCTAATTTGATCAGCTTTTTTTCTTCAAATTGGCAACACCAACATTTTTATTTTATTGCTACATTTTCCTTATAAAACGCCATGTATCTGAAATGAATATAAATTGACAGAAATTATGATGAGAAGTCAAAAAGTTGCCAGTTTGCAGGGGAAAACGGTGATTTTAAACCTTCCATCACATTGCCAATTTAAGGATTTTAATGCTTATTTTCCTTTAAAAAATTTTCAGCATCAAACGACGAATATTGATGCAACCAAAATGGGCACAGTTTGTGTAGAATTTTTTGCTCTTTCTGCTCATGATATGATTTTTAGGGCTTTGCATCAAAAGATATTAGGCCAAACCACAAAATGTGGACCTCTGTCACGAATGGGTTAAAGTCTGTTCAGTCCCATCACAATTCTGCATGACCCCTTTAAGTTTCACTTTGCCAAATTGGATTTCTCAGTTTGGATGTCATCGCATCTTCCAAAGGAAATTTGATGTTTGGTTTTGCCATCTGAAATTTCTGCCTACCATGTCGGAGGCATGATGAATACCAATCCTTGTTCCGCACGGTTCCATCAGATGGATTTGAAGGCTTTATTTGCACTGGTGGTCTAGACTAATCATAGCCCTACCTGTAAATCTCTAGACTGAGGTGAAGTTGTGATGAATTCTGTGGATGGGAAAGGTCATAAGAAATCTAGGAAATGAAAAAAAGGATGTTTTGTCTAACCATGGATATACCAGTAAAAAGGTAAAAAGATAAAACCAGTAACGCTTCCAGAAATGAAACTTTCACATGTTGTGAATGCCAGCCATTTTCTCAGTTTTTACAATACAAAAATTTTTTGTATAGTTTGCAAGAATCATTGTTTGAAATTTAAACCCCTGTACTCATAGATGTTTTTACTTTTTCTGCAGTTAGTGTAAAGGAGTTTTTATAAGGAAATAAAGGTATTTTATCTTTAAAAATGTATTACTGCATTATTGAATATTGTAAAACAAGAATTACACATACCGTAGTGCTTATAAAAACAGATTCACTGTCTAAAACTTGATGAATCCTCGACCGACCATTGCCAGGTCGGAAATATATGGCACATTCATGGTGATTTTTAAAAAAGTTTTGTGACCCCCAAATCTAATGACACCATCACGAGACCATCCATATTCATACATGAGCCAAGTTTGAAGTTGAACCGTCACAGAATTGTTAAGTTGTCGCAAGAACAAGTGATTTTCATGTATATAATGACCTCTATGACCTTTGACCTTTGACCTTGGAGACCCAAAAATCTAATCAGATCATTGCCCCTACCATATGCATACATGAACCAAGTTTGAAGTTGATCTGTCAAATTGTTTTTGAGTTATCGCGAGAACGAACCATTTCTACATACATAATGACCTCTATGACCTTTGACCTTTGACCTTGTTTTTATGTACATAATGATCTCTGTGACCTTTGACCTTTGACCTTGAGACCCCCAAATCTAATCAGATCATCATCCCTCCCATATGCATACATCAGCCAAGTTTGAAGTTGATCCGTCAAATGGTTGTTGAGTTATCATGAGAACAAACCTTTTTTATGTACATAATGACCTCTGTGACCTTTGACCTTTGACCTTGAGACCCCCAAATCTAATCAGATCATCATCCCTCCAAAAATGCATACACGAGCCAAGTTTGAAGTTGATCCGTCAAACGGTTCTTAAGTTATCGAGTAAACGAAAACGGGACGGATGGAGGGACGACCCGAAAACATAATGCCTCCGGCAACCACCTACGGTGGGCGGAGGCATAAAAATGTAGATCACATGATAAGAATAATAGAAAAAGAGTTGTTTTAAGGGAACTTTTGCAATGAAATTCAGTGTTGAAATTTAATTATTTCTACTCATGGAAGTTTTATTGTAAAATTGGCTAACATCTTTAAGAGCCCCATGAACTATCAATATGGTAATCTTTTCTGTTTTGTTTTGTTTTTGCTCTTCTTTACAATTTGTAGAAATAGATTTTTTTTTTTTTTCTGCATAATCAACACGTCATATAGCAATTTGTTACCCCTTTGAAGTTTATTGTGTATCTATATTTTGCACTTTATTCACATCAAATGAGGTGTACTTCCATTGATTTAATTAGCTGTAACCATGAGATATTGACAAGGGCAGTATGCACACTGCTGTACGGTAAACATAGCGATCATATTTCCTTGGCGTGAATGAGCATTGGGAAATAGTATGTACTGCATGGGCAATGTAAGCCCAAGGCCTTATTTCTGTTGTACATGTAGGTCCATGTTCACACACATTCTCTGTTTCGGTTCAGATCGATCCAGGTCATGCTAAGGGGTCAGTTTGTGAGAATGGGTGTGAAGTTAGCAACTCCAGGCAGAGTGAAAGTATCAAGAGGGAGCAGCAGATGAAGAATTGGAAGAGGGGGGTGGGGGGCTATTTTGAAAAATCTTACAATTAATAAGGCAATTTCTTTAGTTACTCTTGTTGGGTATTCTCAGTATTCGAAACCTTTGAGCATTCTGTGAAAGCAGATCTTTGTTGTTTAATTGAGCTTTTCCTGTCCATGATATGGCCCTTTCTGCGGAATGGGAACTCGATCTACAAAGACTACAACTACAAGAAGCAAAAATTTCTTTAATTGACCATGATTCTAACCATGAAATACATGTAAACCTTTGATGAATCTGGAACTCTCCCAAATTCATGAAGTGTTCATGCTTGCAAAAGCTTCCCATTTTCTAGTATCTCAGTAACACAGTGAAGTGTACTCAAATCACCTGATTCAGGCTGACCTTGTTGACCATTACTGCTGGTACTCTCAACATTTCTTTTTCCTCCGCAAACAACATTCAGCAAGTGAAGTACATTCAGTTTCACTGCTTATTTCTTTCCACTTCTTTCATCTTGTAATGCAATATTCGTTTTTACTGGTATAACTTGAGCTTGCATGAAGGACAATTGTATCGATGGAATCTCATCTGAACTGCAGAATCGGTCAAGATAGCTCCTCTGGTCAAGTGAATAGGGGTTGCATGACATGAGCTCTGGCGATGTTACCCTGTGATCATTAACCCACAGTAACCAAATTTCTGACTTCAACCTCCGACCTTTAAACCCCAAATCTACCTTACACCTAATTGCAACAATAACTCTTACACTGACTCTTTGACAATATAAAATCTTGTCTGAACTACTGAATCTGTTAAGATACCTCCTCCAGTAGAGTGAACAGGGGTTGCACGATACAAGCTCTGGCAGCATTTACTCACATGGTTAGTAACCCACAGTGACCAAACTGTTAACTTCATTCTCTGACCTTTAAAGCCCAAATCTGACCTAACCTATTTACAGCCATAGAACCATCATACTAAATCTTTGACAAAATTAAATCTTGTATGAACTACCGAATCATTCAAGAAAGCTTATCTTTCTTCAGCCTCTTTCAGACAAGAAGCCTGATGTTCTTGTTCGGCTGTCTTTCAATCATTGTATCTGATCTTGGCTCAAAATTTGAACGCAATATTTTTCCACGCAATATTTTTCCACGCAACTCCAGTGCATTCTTGTTAATAGTTCGACATGCGGTCCTCCTCTCTTCCAGTTGGGTCTTGGCTTGGTTTTCTATTACCGTGTTTACACAGTGACTCGGCTCGGGGGTTCGACACGCGACCCGTGCTCAACACGGCAATTTTATGTCATGTAAACAGGATCAGTGTGACCCGCGAGCCGTGTTGAACACCGCTTTTTTGATCCGCCAGAATTGCAGGTTTCGATCCGCAAGCCGAGTCAGACTCGCCAATTTTTCATGTGTAAACAGAAAGCCATGTCATTGGGCGAACTAGGCAAGTCATCACAATTCTACTTCCTTTCGTGATCCGCGGGCCGTGTTAAATTCGCCTTTTTTGTTTCCATATAAACACAATCACAGTTGCCCTCATCGCAGCATTCGACCCTGCTTGAGGATTCAACACTCTAGCCAAGTCACTGTGTAAACACGGTATAAAGGAACCGTATGTGGAAAAGGTGGTTGTTAGTATTCTCTTCATTTTACCAATGGAAAGCAGTTTTCGCTCTGTCCTTGTAGCAATTATGGCATTTTAATTGGAACCTGACACTCCCGATATGAGTGTCTCTTTTCCTCCTGCGGGACTCGAGTGATGATCAAACAGTTTTCATTATACAGCAATCAACTTAAATAGGAAGTTATGCACCAACTTCACTGTCCCTAATTGGTTAGTCAAACACAATTATGACACACTGATAATGTTATTGAGCTGTTTTCATTTTCTTTTTTTCTCTTTTGCCCTTTAAAGATATATCCTGTGAATCAACCGGAATGGAACATTCAAATCCACATTGAAAATAAGCGGAATCCATTCTGAAAAGGGTTTTTCAAACTACTCTTCATAGTGGATTTTTTTTTACTCCAAGGCTATTGATCCCTAATATGGCTTTTTTGGTATTCTTTATTTTATTGTATATCCTTTATTAATCCAGGGTAACCTAGTCAGTGATTAAAACACTGTTATCCTTTAATGAAGGCACTGCATTATGTATACACATACTTATGAATTATACAACATAAATACATATATGCATGACTGAGGAGGGATACAAAATAAAATGTTGACACAAAATGCAGACAAGAACATGAAAGAGAGGATCATATCGGAATAGATAACATCAAGCAGCTGTATATAGCTTCTCTCAAACGTTAATCATTACCTAAACACCCTTTTCATCTACTGGGTAGATGAAAATGAATGAATTGTAGGTATAGCATTTATAATTCATGATGCACAAACCAGGATTTTTCTATTGTGTGAATTTCTTTTGCATGTACAGTAGGTGCACATTCACTGCACAAGTAGTGAATTGGCCACATTATCACGTTCAATGTTGAGAGGTAATAATATTAGGCAAAGAATCTAAGGTTACTTTCATGTTACAACACTTGAATAAAGAACTGACAGGGATTCATGACATATCATGCACAAATGCAGCAAACATTTCCTTGCGAAAACATATCTTGTATTGATTGCATTCCAGCCCATCGGGAATATACTCTGCCATAGTGAGGGCTTTGTGCAAGGGAACAGATACTTTTAGGATAAACAAATGTTCTTCTAATGAGAGTTATGTCTGCGATGTTTCTTCTTTAGAAAGAAAAGAATGGAGGAAGGGAGAGAAAGGAAAGAAATCCTTAACGTGTTGAGATAACGAGATTGTTGTTTGTTATGCAATGCTGTAGTGTAAACATAACTTGATGAGATGATGAACAAGGAATAGAAGAAGGAAAACGAGACAATAACAGACAATCATTGTATGTATGAGAGTGCTTTAATTAGTTCTCGAGTGTTTCGGTTCCATTTTTTTTTATGATTATAACTGATCTTGAAATATTATTTCCCACCTGTTTATCTTAATCTTTCAGTATCACTTTCACTATCTTAAGTGAAAATATTTCCTGATAAGTTATTTAAGTTTGGTGTATATTTACATTTCTCAAGGAAAGTGTGGGTAATGCATCTTGCTATTTGTAAGGTCCTATTCAGCTTGTGTAATTCTGTATTCTCATAATAAAATAATTATTTAATACCCAAATGTTAATAAATGGGCCAGGCCAAGGTATTTTGTATTATTTGTATTATGTGACAGATACATGTATGAGCACTATACAAGAACCATTATTACATGTATTAGTATGATGTTGTGAAGCATATCTACAATTTTAGATATTTGATCATGATGTGAGGTTACTCATCTTGTCACAGCTTGGATTAGATTAAATATGACACAAAATGAAAGGATGCATTTTTTTGGTGTTCAACTTAAGGCCAGTTTTCACTGGCATGCAAACAATTAGTGAAGGATGCCAATGTTGAGAAAATGGCAACATCCAATGTTTGTATGTTAGGCTCCAAAGGTTTGCCAAACATATGCAAGGATTTGGAAGAGTCATCAGTTGTTTGTTTTTAGTTGGGCAAGATTTTTTTTGAAAATTACAAAAATTTTGCAAACGTTTCCAGCATCCCGCGAACAATTGATGATGCTTCCAAACCCCCACTCATGTTTCGAGAACTTTTAAAGCCTGAAATATGAATGTTGGACTTTGCAATTTGTTTTTAAATTTGTGTGCCCTATGAAAACTGGCCTTTACAGTGTATGTTCAGAAATTCCACAATACCTGGTAACCAAATGAATACAATTCCACTCCAATGCTAATTCATAACAGATCTCTCCATCATTAACCAACCATCTTCTATTCTTTCCCCCAATTTTTTTCATCTTCGTCAGTATCGCTGTTACTACGGAAACTGAAGCAGCAGTCAAGGGATCTCCTGGAGCAGCGGAGACCCCAGCTTCTACAGCTCTTGACGGAGCTAGGGGACTTCTACATGGAGCTGCATTGGGACTTCCAAAGCTGGGGTAAGAATACACAAAACCAGAATTTTGACCCCACCCCCCTCTCACAAATAATATTTTCAGTTTAAGATTACAGACATTGGTTAACATTGTTATGATTTTAAAAAAATCTTGTTTTGTTACTTGAAAATGGGATAAACATAAGGGTTATAGTGTAAAAATACCAGTCTGAAAGTTTCAAAGTATAATATCCACAGGAAGTATTTTTAAATATCAAAAATGTGAACCATTGTTTGAAAAATATACGAGGGTCGGTTGCACAGAATAGACATTAAGGAGTGCGCATGCGCGTATGACTCACCTTACCGTACTGTGTGTATTGGTGTATCACGCGGCGGGAGGCACATAACGGCATTTTCAAATTCAAGCAAAGTGGTCCTCTTAGTGATTGTCTCGTGAGACGAAGGATAATAAAATCGCCGTTTGCGTCTAACTTACACTTTTTCATTCCAAATTATGGTTGGTTTCAGGGTTTTTGAGTACAAATACGAGTACTCATACACATGTTTCATCTTAGTTTGAGAATTTTTTAAATCAGCTACTCACAAAGTTAGCCAATGCCTTTAAGTTGAGTTCTGCCCACAACTTCTTGAAACAGACTTAGCCAGTCAACTCGATTGAAGCAGACCTTATACTAAGTTGGACTCAGGGAAATCGCTTTGACTAGATTGTAAATGCAATCTTTGTGGAATACCTCCTTGGTCAACCAATTACACTGTATAAGAAACTGTTGAGAAACAATGGAAAAGGCTGATTAAGTCGTAGGCAAGAAATGGTATATGCTGTGAGGTTGTAGATTCATCAAAATGATAAAAAATTCACTCATTCTTGCTAAAGTCACACATGAATTTGATTTCGTTTTAAATGTTTTCCTTTTCAGGGGATATTTCATTTACATAATAATAATAATAATAATTGGATAAATTATATAGCACAGTCACTATATCAATATACTCTACTGTGCTGTAATGTAACAGAGCTCCCAACAGTGCTACTGCTTAAACATGTAAACCAAACAAAAGACACTAACTAAAAACTTCTGAAAAAGGTGAGTCTTCAACAAAATATGATATTCTTCCAAACCCGTAGAAGAAATAAAGAGAAAGCTCCAAAATTATTTGTCACCTTTTTTTGTAGAACTTATCCTTCCCTTTAAACTTCTTTAAAGGAATATTTCTAAGTTCTGTTCATGTCTGTGTTTGTTGCCTCATGTGGTGTTATTCTATTATGGAGCGTGGCTGTTTTTAGTATGTCCTTGTTGTGACTCAAGCATAGAATGCATACACAGCCACATGTAGGACATAGATGTAGTCTCTGGAATTAAGAGATTTATACAAAGCTATGGTGGCCCTGAAGTATGCTCGACAACAGGTCATGTGCCACGTGAATTTCGTGACCAAATTTGCGCCCCAGTCGTGAAATTCGCGACCCGTGATGCAAACTTTGTGTCCCATTCGCGAAATTTGCGACCCTAGACACAAAATTCATGACCTGTGACGTGAAGTTCAGGATCTGGGATGCGAAGTTCAGGACCCGGGATGTGAAATTCATGACCTGGGATACGAATCTCATGACCCGGGATGCGAAATTAACATCGCACATGACCTGTTGTTGAGCGTACTTCAGGGCTACCATACAAAGCAGATTTTCAAAAGCGGCTGAGAATTCAGAAACATCACATCAACATGTTCCCCACATTATTATATTTTTTTTGTAGTTGACATTTTGCATGTAATATTTTTCTTTTTTTTCAAAATTTGTTTAAAATTGTCTGTGTATTAATTCCATTATATGATATTGACATGCTTATGTAATTAAATAAACACATACCAATAATACGTGTAAACAAACTTGTTTGCTATAGGGATCATTTCTCTTTTTATATTGTGATGCCATGTTTGATTATAAGATTAAGAGGCATTGTGGACATTGATTGAAACTATATTCTGTTGTAATCATTGTGTTGAACCAGTATGCCATGTTTGTAATAAAAACTCATGGTCATATGTATATCAGTCCTCTGGGGTGGCTCCAGGAAATCATGTATAGCTGGAGGGGGGGGGGAGGGGGGGGGGGAGATATTCCAAAAACTCTAGGTCATGTCCTATCTATTTTGACACATGACCACATCTCAAGAGTTATACGAGGACTATATAAATTTGAAAGCTCTACTAGAGCTTGAATCAGACTGAATATCAGACAAAATTAGTAAATTACATATTATGTCAGTTTAGTTCTCAAATATAATTCAGTAATACTGTTCACTGTTAATGTTTAGGATGTATGTTAGACTTACCCTCTCACAAGCAAACAATTTGAAGTCATCAGACTATTTAGAGGGTAACTTGCACCCCATAATCTCTGACACATTGGGGAAAAAAAAACAAACACCCAGACCCTGTGAACCCCCTGGATCCGCCTATTGCCTCATACTACAATTTGTATCAAAAATTGAATATTAAGTTGAGCCACTTTTCAAAGGGGCAAGTGGGGGGGGGTGGTCTCTGGCTCTGTAAGCCGCCAGGATCAGCCTCTGTTGTATTCTGTAGTTGTCAGGGATCATGTTCCCCTGATTTGATATAAAGTTTAGCCGTATTTCAGAGGGGCGGGGTGGCTGGGGAGTCTCAGACCCTGTGAACCCCATGGATACGCCCCTGTTGTACACTGTAGTTGTCAAGGATCGTGTTGCACAAATTGAATTTGAAGTTCGGCCACATTTCAAGGCCTAATCCTAGAATTAATTTCCTCTCTGGGCTGATCAGTTTCGGTTTGCTGGACTATTTTGGGTGGTGCATACATATGTGGGGAGAAATTATTATAAGCATATACAGGAATAAAATTCAGTCAGCTGAGAAATGTGTTACCACATTGGCAAGCACCCAACTTCAAAGTGTCATGTTTTTCTAATTTGAGTTTAATAATAAATAACAAGATTAATGAATAAGGTACATGGGATCTGAGAGAGATTTGTCTCCTGGAATGCTATAAAAAGAGCATTTGGAAAAGGAAAAAATACATGCCAATGCCCTCTTAGCAAACCTCATTGTCAGGAATCGTATAAATAAATGTATGTTTTTGGATTAGAACTAGGTGGCCTCTGTATTAAGTACAGTGTATGTGGGAATGAGAAAATTCAGTTATCAATGGGTTAAAAATATCCATATTGTCAATTATGGTACTTCTTCAGAGTACATCTACATATACATGTAGTTTGATATAGTTTCATGTGAGAGAATTTCATTTTTGTTACTGGTTCAAATTGCATGTCTGTTCAGTTACCACGAGAATTGGTGTAAATCTAATTAATTAAATTAAATCAAGTCTCTTCTACCTTCCCCATGTGTCGCTCTCAGTACCTCTTGTCTCCCGCATCCTCCCGTCCGACACCTGCCGCATCTACAAGAAGGGTGCCCAGATACGAGTGGACACCACTCTTGTGGATTTCTCTGAGATGAAATGGCAGAAGGGTGACCTGACCTTTCTCTTTGATGGCACCGTCCCACCGGACAGATCACTGGTGTTTCTAGATAACGAAAGTAAAGTCTACCAAAGATTAACTTATGAGGTAAGTTTATTTGGGTAGATGGAAGATCATCTCAGATTAATAGGAGTACCAGCAATTTCATGATACATGTGTCTACAGAGGACCCAGAAATAAACCAAATTGTATACTCCCAGTTAAATTTCAGCAGCAACCCCTGATGGGTCTCTTCCTACAGAAGTTCAAGAACAGTATATTTGGGGGTAGACTTGATGTCTGAAAACTGGGCATTGCTTGCATGATGCGTTTATTAGGTCTCATGTCAAGTGACCTGATGGTATTGGAATATAACAGGTTTACTGCGACAGGAAGCATACCGGAAAAATACACCTCTGAAGACAAGTTCGGCCTCTGTTACTGTTAATGATCAATATAATCAGTTTATGGCATGTTTCCACAGAAAGGTGTATACCTGGATAATGTAGTTCCAATGAACCTAAAGCAGAGGAAAGTGAAATCATGTAGAAACACACAGATCATTTGATTAGAGGGGGACACACTGGAGCATATGTGTCCAAACAGAAAATCCTTTGATATCTTGCATCATAAGCTCACATCAAGAACAAACAAAAGTGTGCCTGCAATTGTGACTTCATCTTTCTGGCAGCCATTTTAGACCACCCTGAAAGTGGGATCATACTTTTTTGGCTTTTCACTTTTCGAATTAGTGATATACCTGTATTATAAGTGACATCACGCAGTCTGTCAAAAAATTAGTCATTTTTGAAATGGTTCCTATATGTAGTTTTTATGCATTTTGATCCATAAATGTCTGTCTGCTTGTAATCAAATCAAAACTGAAAACTGAGGACTCATGATCAGATGTATGGATAGTGATGATTACAGTTATAAAAAGGCCTTTCATACTTGACTATTTTAAATTTGTCTTTATTCGCACTTGTATCTTGTTACAAGTTACCCATGCATGTGTTTTTTTAAATATTTTTTTTCCTTATCCTAGCAATCAGAAGCTGAGTTGGAAGAGGAGGTTGACATCCTCATGAGTAGCGACATCGTCACCGTCAACCTCTCCACCAAACCAATCACCTTCAACCGTTCTCAGAGCGGCTGGCTGTTCAGGGAGGATAAACGAGAGCTTGTTGGCAGCTTCTTTGCCGACTTCTACGACGTCAGCGGGGTTGTTATAGAATCAAGAAAAAGGTTAGTAGTTGGTTGTCCAGGGGAGAGAAATGAGAGCTTGTTGGCAGCTTCTTTGGCGATTTCTACAACATCAGCGGGGTTGTTATAGAATCAAGAGAATAGTTAGTAGTTGGTTGTCCAGGAAGATAAAGAAGAGCTTGTTGGCAGTTTTTTTGCACACTTTTAGGACATCAGTGGGGAATTGCTTAAAGGTGGTACCCAATGCTGAAACAATGTTAGTTCATTTAAAAGAGCATGATTTTATTAGCGGAAAATCATCTGCCTAAAATTTTTTTTTAAGTCGTGTTGCCAAGGAAACCCCCAAATGTGGTAAGATTTCAGGATATTTTTGACCCCTCAGCTGTGACCCAGTTTCAACTGGGTACCCACTTTGATGTCAAAATGACGTCAAAGTGGGTACCTTGTCACGCAATTCTAGCAAAATGCGCGCAAGGTATAATACAAATTGTACAGTCTAGCGCGCAGCACAACTGCAATGCGCGAAGCTGGGTACCCACTTTTACGTCATACCTCATACTCAAATATTTTGGTCAACTCTTTACTTTTTATGAGAAAATTAGCTGAAATGCATTGATTTCGATTGAAAATCATCAAATTTTTAATGTTATTCTTTTTAGAATTCTATTCTCGATCATAAATTTATATCAAAAAAAAATTTACCATTGTGTAATCACTTTAACACTGTTTCTTCTATGCCAGTGCTTGTCACATATGTAATCCAATCTGCCCTACTTTGGCAAAAGGAAGCAAGTGATATTTTGATGGAAATTGACTTTTTAAAAATTGTTATGGCATATTTGAGGCATGTTTCATACAAATGACAATGCAATTAGTGACAAAATTGACCCATTCTGAAATATTTTGTTGGAGAAAGGAAGCAAGTGCAGATAATTGCCTGCAAAACTTTGGCAGAAGGAAGCAATATACAACAAACATCATGGTAATGGCCATTTTTATAGTGCTCATATCCAGTATGTTATGATGCCCATGGTGCTTAAAGATTGTTAAACCAGTCATAGCCGACCCTCCAAAGTAACTAGCACTCAAGCATATCAGGTACCCATTTACTAGTAGGCGGAGAGTTGCAAATGTAGACCAATGTCGTGTCGAAGGACATTAGTGCTGAGCTGGGATTCGAACCCCGTACCTTGTGATCTGCAGTCCAGAGACATATCCACTGGACCATGACACCTCTACTCGCCAGTACATAACACCCATGGTTCCAGTACCATGTGTAAAGGGTTTCAGACAAGGAAGAACCATGTGTGAAATTACTGCACCATGCGTGGCAACAAGGGTAAAAAAATATTGGACTATATATTCCTAACAATAATGATAAATGTCACAGATTGTTTTGCTTTTTGGCAATGTATTTTTACTTTTATGCCATTAGTAGACAACTCCTGCTTACCAAGAAGTATTTTTCATCCTCTTACTATAGCATATACTGCCGCCACACCTAACTTTAGGTGTTATTCCGTAAAACTTCGGAAACTTCCACGCTTTGCGCAGAGTGGGAACCGTGTGTGGATTTTTTTCTAGTGAGAACCCTGCGTGTAACCGCACATTTCTTTTGTTTTATTCTGACTGCAGGAGAGAGCATTTATCAGACGAAGATATACAAAGGAACAAAGCAGCTGTAGAGAGTATAAGTAAAGGTTCCCCTAGTGTTCATGATTGCTTCCCGGTAAGTACAGTAGGATGTATACTTCCTGCAACTTTTCATATTACAACTCTTGTTCAATATTCTAGGGATAGATTTTGTACATAGCATTTTTAAATCAAATTTCAAATCAATTTTAACAATTAATCTTAATTTATCTATTATTTATTGACATGACTTTCTTCATTATGTGCAATATTCTATATATAAATTTTTTATCCTGTATGTCTTGGGAGTAGCAGGTGTGGGGGCACATGCCTCCGGGCAACAGTGATGTACTTCACTTTTGTGCACCCTGACCCACTTGTTGCTCCCTGATCTTTTTTACATGTTCTTTCATTCTCATTATGTGTTTGTCTGCTGCTATTGATGTACTGTACCTGTGCTTTTTTTTTAACTGGTCAAATAAATAATAATAATAATAATAATAATCTTGGGCCATTTGCTGAAAGAATGTACACACTGTAAGGTGTTTGGCCAAGGGGAATGGTACGAAACGACACGTCCAGACTGCAAACGATACAATCAACAATACTCATTTCCTGTTCTGGCTCAGGCATCATTTTGTGCCACTACATTTTTTTATTAAAGCTACTTTATTTTTCTTACTGGAAAAAAGGGATCTTAATTTTCAGTACATTTTATAATTATAGAATAGATTAATATCAGTTGATGCTTTGTGGAGCCAGCCTTGAAGTCTAATCAATGAGAGCCTGGAAATGCTTCACGTAGACTCTTAGAAAAGGAAATTTGATACTGAAATATGATTTGCATTTTTATTAAAGCCACTTCATTTTTCTTACTGGAAAAAAGGGATCTTAATTTTCAGTACATTTTATAATTATGGAATAGATTAATATCAGTTGATGCTTGTGCAGCTGTACATTTTGATTATGTAATTTGTGGAGCCAGCTTTAAGTCTAATCAATGAGAGCCTGCAAACGCTTCACGTAGACTCTCAGAAAAGGAAATTTGATACTGAATTATGATTTGCATTTGAATTTCATTTATGTAAAATTCTCATTAGACATTGCTTCATATGATGTCATCTAAAAATCATCTTTCTTGGAAAATAACAATTTGTGTTTGATGTGATCCTGCAGTGTTTGCATTTAATTCAATTCAATTAGTTTCAATGCATTTCAATTGATTTTTGTTTATTGAAGGAGCTTACATCTGACCGAGTCTGTTCTACATGATGGCCACATAATAAAACAGATTGTATTTTGACACATAATAAAGCTTTATGGTTAAAGAAACATAATTTTCCTAGATAAACTTCGCATGAATAAAGATTTATGAAATTTGCTCTTATATTTTTTGCAGAGCCAAAGAAGACCGTCATTACCTCCACCTCCTGAGTCAATGATGACATGGGAGGAGTATATCAATGCTGAGAGAGGAAGGTGAGATAGTAGAAGGGATGATGATGATGATGATGATGATGATGATGATGATGATGATGATATGGTAGTGTTGTGATGACCCGAGTCAATCATGACATGGGAGGAGTATATCAATGCTGAGAGAGGAAGGTGAGATAGTAGAAGAGATGATGATGATGATGATATGGTGGTGTTGTGATGACCTGTGTCTGTGATGACATGGAAGGAGTATATCAATGCTGAGAGAGGAAGGTGAGATAGTAGAAGGGATGATGATGATGATGATGATGATGATGATGATGATGATGATGATATGGTGGTGTTGTGATGACCTGAATCAATGATGACATGGGAGGAGTATATCAAGCTGAGAGAGGAAGGTGAGATAGTAGAAGGGATGATGATGATGATAATGATGATGATGATGCTGATGATGATATGGTGGTGTTGTGATGACCTGTGTCTGTGATGACATGGGAGGAGTATATCAATGCTGAGAGAGGAAGGTGAGATAGTAGAAGGGATGATGTTGAGGATGATATGGTGGTGTTGTTGTGATGACCTGTATCAATGATGACATGGAAGGAGTATATCAATGCTGAGAGAGGAAGGTGAGATAGTAGTAAGGACAAGGACGATGATGACAATGATGCGGTTGTGGTGTGATGGTGGTGGTGATGATGATGGTTATGATGAAGATGGTGATGGTGATGATAATGGTGGTGGTGGTGATGAAGACAAGGATGGTGATGTTGATGATGATGATGATGATGGTGATTGGTGGTGATGATAACAACGATGATGATGAGGAGGAGGGCAAGGAGGAGGATAAGGAAGAGGAGGAGGAAGGAAGAGGAAGAGGAGGAGAAGAGGAAGAGGAGGAGGAGTAAGAGAAAGATGAGGAAAAGGAGGAAGAGGAGGAGGAGGAGGAGAATGCGGAGAAGAGAATGATTACAGAAGTCGCATAGTGCTTGGGATTTTACAAATACAAGATTTCTGTATCAGTTTACTTATTCATTGATTTTTCTCTCACATTTTTCTTTCTTGTTAAGAGCCTTAACCCTCCTAGGGAGACCTCAAATCAGCAAAGAAATGAGAAAGATGTTCAAAGCAACTGTTGCCATGGTGAGTAAAGACAAGGTGACCCATAGAAGCTGGGACTCCATGCCCTAGAATAGTTCCTGTGCAATGTTCCATATTCTTGTAGAGACTATTAAAGAACCTTTCACAATGACAGAAGATTTGCTGCATTCGAAGGGAATCAGCTTTATGTTATTTTCGAAAACAAAGCTGCCAAATATTACTACTTTGGAGGAATGGTTCCTTAAGTTTTGACCTTCATTAAGGCATCTAAAAGGTGTAGAGAATACAATGTACCTATTCCCAATTTTACCTTAATTTTTTTTTTACTGATTTTTGCTGTTGACAGTTAGGGTTTGCAAAAAAAATTGACATGCTGGGAGATAGCAATGGCTACACCATAAAGAAAAAGAGCATATATGAAAGTTTATTACTTGAAGGAAGACTACACTGTACTATTGATGAAGATTATCTGCTGCAAACGGCTGATATTTTTTTTTTTTTTTTCTAAATTGCCTGTAGCAGTTGTTGAGCTTCTGTAGTTTTCATACAACAGGTGCAATAATGCTTAAATTATAAAGCAGTTACATGTAATCAGATGAATTGATGCAGTATTTAATGAAATCATTCAAGGCAATACTATTAATTATACAACTTGAATAGTGCAATGTTTTATCTCCTGTGCTACACTGCACACATCCAAGTAATTTTTAAATTTGTCATTTCTATTCTTCAAATTTGTTTATGTGATTTGGATTGTTTTTGTTCCATTTATATGTCATTGTCTGTTGTCATGTACATTACTATGTGATAATTCAAACTTTAATTTATGTATTGTCTGTTGGGAGCCAGGAGGGTGCTAACTCTGTTTAAAGAACATGTTTTGGCATCCTCCTGGCTCTCAACAGAGATTATTATGTTGAAAGTTATTTGTAAATATTAGTTTATGATATGTTTTTGTATTGTGAATGCAAATGGGAGACCGTAAAATGATTTTTATGCCTTTTTGATTGTGCATGACAAGAAATAAATTCAATTCAATTCAACTGTTGCAGTTATATGATCCTTTCTGATGTTACAGAGTGAAGACTTTCCGATGGAGGTGACGGACTTGCTGAACATGCTTGAAGTACTGACCTCCATGAAGCATTTCAATAAGTTAAGAGACTTTGTCCAGATGAAACTCCCACCAGGGTTCCCCATCAAAATAGGTCAGTTCATTTAAACCTGTCTTTGATAGGGCTTGTACACTCATGTAGACTGCAGGGTTGTTTTTAAAGACACTAATGCTCTTCACCGTTTTGCATTTTTCGACACACAAAAAGCAGCAGTGCGGGACAAAGGTCCTACACATACTTACATATATATATATATATATATGTAAGTATACTTACCTGTAGGAACTCTGTCCTGCACTGCTGCTTTTTTCCATCCAGACTTGTCATTCATTTAAATGTAAATATGAAAATTGTTTAAAAGCGTCTCCTGCATGATGTATGAATAAGCCTTTCGTGATCACCTGTTTATGGAGGTCAGCTTTATTATCTTTTTCTTGCAAAAACCCTTCATTTACATTTGACTTTGTGATTTAGAAAGATCTTGCATAAGTGAAATTGTTTTCAAAAAGATAATTTTTCAAAATTGAAGTAATGCATTCAATCTGTTTGTTTTCTTCATTTTGTCTACCCTTCAGATGTTCCCGTCCTACCAACAATAACAGCCCGTGTCACCTTCCAGGCTTTCCAATTCCGCGACAACCTCAATCCCGCCCTCTTCACCATTCCGTCAGACTACCGCGAAAACATGAATAGATTTCGTGACCTTTAGCTTAGACGTGATCGAGAATGACATCAGGAGTTTCTTAGCAAGCTGACAGACTACCTGGAGAATTGGACTAGATTTTGTAACATTAGCCTAGACGCTATTGAGAATGACATCAGAGTTTCTTAGCAAGCTGACCTTCAAATTACCAGAAGAGCACAGCTAGATTTCGTAAACTTTAGCTTAGATGTGACCGAGAACGACATCAGGAGTTTCTTAGCAAGTTTACCATCAGACTACCCTGAAAATTGGACTAGATTTTGTAACATTAGCCTAGACGTTATTGAGAAGGACATCAGGAGTTTCTTAGCAAGCTAACCGTTTGACTACCTGGAGAATTTATTTAGATTTCATAACTTTAGCATAGACCTGATCGTCGGCGACATCAGGAGTTTTTTGAGAAGTCAGTCCCCTGTGTGATGAGATGTCCTGTGTGAGGGCCTACTGATAAATGTAGCACCAAGTTCAGGTCTTTCTCCTGTGTTTCGCCCGTGATTTGATTCATATTGAATCATATCACAATATGTCTTTGCGTGCCTGTTTTGTCGAGTTCAGCAAAGAATATATATTGAGGGCATTGATCCTGCCGTTCATGCTTGTGGTCACCTGTAGGCTTGTAGTTTCACAATTATGTTGATACTTGATACTAGGTGGACCTTGGTTTAATGCTGGATGACCAGATGCATACTAAAAATTAATGACACAGTTTTGAACATGTGGGACTTGCCTACGAATTTCTTTTACAGTGGAGGACTAACATTTCACATGTAACTCAAATCACATAACTTTTCAGTTTACATACTACAATTCAAGAAACTTGCATTCTGTTGTAAGTACAGATACAGATTATGATATATTTTCTAGTGTGTGGATATTGACAAGATATTTCACTTACGTTTTACAAAGAGTGAAATTGTAGAGATTTTTCTTCACTATGAAAGTCATTCCTTAATACCAATTCCCTTGTCTAACAGTTGGTCATCTTTTTCGAATGGCAAGGTTTAACCTATTGCTTACAGGAACTGGGTGCTTCCCATATCTTGCCCATAAGGCATGGGACAATTCATTGGTCATTATGTTAAGCACCACCATACAGGCCTACCTACTAATTAAACATCGTATCTATTATAGTGTTTCCTCCAGATATCAAAGTTCCAGTACATTCTGGGCCTCCTCTGGAAACGCTCTTTGTGTAGACTTGGTGTAACTTCCGTCATAATAGCAAAGATGCTTTCCTGTGACTGGTGGAGCTGTATGGGGGCACACGACCCATGACCCCAGTGCCTCCTCAGTGGCCACACCCGCACTGCACTGCTGCTTATTTGAACATTATTACCTCCATGTTGGACATAGGAAGAGTTTGTGACTTGAGTGATAAGAAAGTCGATTGTACAAGTATTAATGTTATCATAGTTTATACAGTATCCTACAGAAGTGAATAAACCCTTTTTTACAAAGAGTTTAGAAACAATGGTGAAATCCCTGAAGAATATCGGCAAAATTAGAGACACTTCAGCTGTTTGGTTAAGAGCATATTCACTTTTCTAGGATACTGTATTCTCGTAGTTTCAGGGAATCTGTTAATAGTTTCTATTTTTGTAGTTTCAGGGCATTTGCTTGAATAACGGTAGTGTTTCATTTTCAACTGCTTCACTGCGTTAGGCATATTCTGTTCTTTATTTGTGGTTACTCCATCTCCAGTATTGTACATCAAAGTTGTATTTTACTGGTGAAATTAATTGGTCATTAAACTAAAGTGGAAAGTAATGAATCACTTTGACAGAAGCTCATGTAGCAGGCATTTCCTTTTCGCCTTTTGAGTACCGGGTACGATTTGAGTTTGGTTTTCCATAGGCCTTAGCCTGAGTTATTTATCTCAGGCTTAGTATGCAATGGGTTAAGATTGAAACGAAATATGAAAGGTTCTACAACCCATGCTGCAGCAGCCATTCTGTGATCAATACTCTATGCTACTTGAATAGTTTAATTTCAATCCCAGAGTAAAAATTTAACCTGCATGTAACCCTGACAATAACAGAAAACCTGAATATTCTCCCTATTGTATCTAGCTGCTATAAACTGATATGCTATCGATACTGATGTCAGGGATGTAGGTGTTGGGGCACCTCTAGTCTAATTGCATCATCGTAGTGCACAATCTGTGTGTGTGTGATTGTTTGCTTAACTGACACCAAATCTTTCATGACTTTTGATAATTATTCTGATGAAGCATTATTAAAAATCACTGAAAGGCATAGTAACGGGCGTTTTGAAATGCAAATCATGACAAAATTACACAATCTAGTAGGAATTTAGTACCATTTGTATGAATAGAACTTGAAGGCAAATGTGCACATGATATTAAAAAAGCTGATAACTCTATTATGTACCCTAAATTGAAAAGAATCAACAGTTACCTGTGATTTCATACTGGAGATATTCAAGATTTCTAAAAGTCAGTATTTCTTTACATTGTATGTTTATTCCTGGATATTTTTCTTATGGGTCTTATGTGAAATGCACAAAGCAATATTTTTTGAAAGACTGAGGTACATATACATTTTTGTACATCAAACTAACCCTTAAAGGCAAACTTGAGTTCTGGGCCCCTTAGCACAAAGCTTAGCAATTGATCGTAGGCTTGATTTTTACGATTGATTGCATTGATCACTATGTGCAATCAATCATAAAAATAAATCCTACGATCAATCCCTAAGCTTTATTACAGGCCTGGTCATGCTATTAAAATGTGAAAGAAACATTTCACAAGCAAATGGGAAAGTTAGCTTAGTTCTACATAAACACAGGTGACTAGTGTGTAATTGAGGGATCGATAAGAAATTTACTCACTTTTCCCACAAGGCACTTGCATTGCACACAAAAGCGAGTATAGGACCACATACAAATCTGGCATGAATGTTCGGCCCGAATGCGCCAGCCGTTTCTGGCCATATTTTGAATTTGAGAGCATTTGAAGAGCAATCCTTTCTATGGAACTCTTTTACTATGATATCCTAACGGATATGGAAAGAATGAGAGCAGCTCAAAAAAAGATTATTTTTCATCTTTCCCAGAACTCAAGCTTCTCTTTAAGTTAAGAGTGGTGAGGTTTTATCAAGGTGCGTAGAAATAATACAAAGTTGTTAAAGTAGCAGTAATACTTTACTTAAGCGACTATATTGCAATGGGTATTAATCATTTTGCGTTGTGTGATGGGAGAATATGTATATATGTCTACTCCCTTTTTCCTATTTTTTTTTATATTTATGCAATTATGATGCACTGTGTATTTCACTATAAGCTATATTCATATCCATATTTGGAGAAACATGGTTTTATAACATTTTGTGTGCATTGTACTTTCAATGCACGTTTCTTCGTTTCCTCGTAATGTTGATTAGTTTGTGTTTTTTTCTGTCATTTCTTTCTAATTTTATGATATTTTTCATCTTTTCTTCTATTATTGAATGTAATTGAGAGTTAGAAGTATTACATCTACGCAATACTATGTTATTTCGCTTAGTAGATTTGGGTGAATGATATGGGATTATGACATGAATATTTAATCTGCAGCTCATTTTATCTATTTCAAACTTTAGAAAATTACTGAAATAATTGATATCTATTTCCTGGAACATGTTTACAGCAAGGGTTTATCAAATTGCTACTAAATTTTAACCTTAACTCATTGAGCTTTAATGCTGATGTATACATTTATTTATTTAGGAGGAAGAGTTGGTCTTAGCGGTAACATCCACAATCAGCTTGCTGTCTTCACCTACAAACTGACTCTGATCACACGGCAGTTTGAAACCAAGTCATGTCTTTCGGAGGGTGATGTTGAAGATTGGTCCCAGACATAAATAATCATATGGTTGATAAACGTTTGTAGAAAAAAAAAAACAATTAGATACACACACCAGGGTGATAATGTTTGTAAAGTTTTACACAAACTTACATAGTAACATTCATTAAGGAACACATATACACCTAAAGAGTAGATGTTACCCCAGTGAGTGTGATTTGATTTCAGTATAACACACATTTTCCATAGACGCTAGTCCAAGTTATCTCGAGCTTAGCATTTAATGGTTTAATGATATCAAGTTTGTATACTGTTTTACGTACAAAAAGTTAATCTTGAGGTGATTTATGGATGATCATGATGAGAGTGATAAACGTCTTTTTTGCCATTTGTCGTCATCGTCATCATTTTCATCATCATTATCATCACCATCGTCATCACATTCATTATATCATTGTAATTTATTTTTTTTTTGATGGTAACATTAATGTTGGAATGGTAGCCAGTTTTCTATTTTTCTGATTATGACTATTCTTTTTGTAGTTCTGATTCTTACATAACCATGACCATGATGATGATGTAACACAGTATTTGTATGACACCATATATTTTCTCTAAAAACATTCAAGGGCACAGGCTCCTAATAAATGAGTATCTACGCAGCTTTTAATATAAATATCTTTTTTCCTGCATAATTTGAAGTATTCAAGATTTTCAGTTTTAGGAAGAAAGGAAGGGAGCGAGTTCTACAAGCAAGGGACATAGGATGCATGGGCACAATCTCCATATCTCTTGAGATGTGTTAAGGGCAGTAGGAGAGCAGGACCAGGACAAAGATGGCACTGCTCCAAAAGGGAAGTCAAGAGTCTAGGAGCTTGAGTAACAGCAGCCTTAAACATCAGTAGCATGATTTTTAATTCAATTCTGCACTTGGCTAGTACAGTTCGTTCGTTCAGAAAAGAAGTGATGTGATCTTACATTACTTTTGAACTTCAACCCAATGAGCAAGCGTGCGACTGCATTCTGTACTGCGGTGTAGTCTCACCAGCTAGAAGACTGCTTAACCCATTCATGACAGAGGTCCACATTTTGTGGTCTGGCCTAATAACTTTTGATGCAAAGCCCTAAAAATCATACCAAATACATGAGTAGAAAGAGCAAAAAATTCTACACAAACTGTGCCCATTTTGGTTTCGTTAATATTCATTGTTTGATGTTGAAAATTTTTAAAAGGAAAATAAGCATTAAAATCCTTAAATTGGCAATGTGATAGAAAGTTTAGAATCACCGTTTTCCCCTGCAAATTAGCAACTTTTTGACTTCTAATCATAATTTCTGTCAATTTATATTAATTTCAAATACTTGACGTTTTATAAGAAAAATGTAGCAATAAAATAAAAATGTTGGTGTTGCCAATTTGAAGAATAAAAGCTGATCAAATCAGGCTTTAAATAATTCCTGTCACGAATGGGTTAAATACAGAAACCAAGTCCAGATGTCATGAGCAAATTTAGGATTAAGAAAATGTTTAAAGTGCGGTATACACGTACATGAAATGTTTTGTTTTGTGCCAATCAGCACAAGTGGCAAACAAGTGGCTGCCAGTCAGCATCCCTGGCAAGTGGAATGCCAAATCAGTTTAATGATCAGGGAGGTGTTTCACAAAGAGTTAACTTTGACTTGGAGTCATGCTTAAGCGCCAATGCGCATACGGTACTTAATGTGTAATTTCATTGATAGACTTCCCACTAGTGCGCGTCCCCTGAACATGATCTGACCAATGAGAAGATGCGTATTATACAGCACGCAACTAGGAATTTAAGTTCGATTTTAAGTCAAACTTTTTGTGAAACACCCCCCTGACTTACTAAAAACCTTTGATTAGGCTGAGTAACATATATGGGACAAACTCCTCTGGTCTTGCCCTACATTTACACGTATTTACAGTAGTCATACCTGTGCTTGATGATATGTTAAAAGGAACTTGTACCTCTTGCAGTTGGTGATATTTTTTTGAATGCTACACACCATGTATCATGCATAGCATTTCTTTTTTTTTAAATTAACAAAATTATATAGTGCCTTTTTCTTAGCAAGAGAAATTCTGTTTGATTCACTGCGTATATAAATGTAGTTTTCTATGATTATATATTATTATGTATCACTAAAATGATTGATGTAGAAGAAATTCTTATATCAGGTAGACATAGTAAGACCAATTACAGGCCAAGAAATAGGGAATAGATTTATATCCTTAGCTTTGGACATAATTTTTTATTTTGTTTGTTTTCGTCAGAGATGGAAAGTGTGAGAGAAATATTGTCTTTTTAAATGCAACTGTTATGATATGTGTAGCGTGACTGCAATTATTATTTACTTTTTAAAGCTGTGATTGTGTGACTCATATTTGAACAAAGTCAGAGGGTTGACTAACATACTGCCAGTTTACACAGTAATACACACATTGTACATACACTGAGCAGATAGTCACATAGATTATATTAGTGTACATTAATTGAAAAATATATATGCATACATGTATATGATGGTATGTTTTTTATTGTAGGTTTGTAAACTAAAGTATAGAGATGACTTTTGTATCAATTTATCTCAACTCGCTTGTACAGAAAACCCCCAACTTTTTTTTTCTTTTCCAGAAAGGAATAAATGCAAATATTAAGAAAAGAGGAAGAAGCCTTGTCTGAGTAATTTGTTCATTGTTTTTGTTTTTGTTTTTGTTTTTTTTTTACACAGTTGAAGTGGTTTGTAGTGTGGGCATGAGTATTTTGCTTTCTATGTGTTATAAATACAATTGATAAACATGTTATTAATTTTGTGCCTACATACCTACAGATCTTCAATACATGTTGCTGAATGAGCACAGAATGGATTCATGAGACTCGGTTGTGATTAGCCATTTTGCTTCCCTCATGTTAATATTCATTTGTACTTTTATTTTCTTAGCCCAGTACAGTGTCATCTTTTAATGCAGGATGTTGAACCATTAACAAATAATAGCGATTTGATTATAGCTTATAATTGAACTCTCTAAATGGCCAATGCAGTATAAAATGTGTAATCACTATTCAATGTTCAAAGTGGCAATTTTATGTTGACTTTTGCAATTTTCATTCACATTGGTTCATGTTTTATACATCTTAATTTTTTTCTTTTTCAAAAGAAATATAATTTGTGCCAATTTGAGGGTGAAAAACTGACTAACTTTGTTACTCTGTTCTGCTTCGAGTTAAATGGGTAAGGAGTGCTCCCTCCCTCCCTCCCTCCATAGGGTCTTATGACATGCCTTATGAAGCCAGTGTACCATTTCAGTAAGCCAAAATATCCCTTTTCTAGATTTTACCAAACTGTTGGATACGATTTGATTTTGGTCTAAAGCCTACCGCACACTATACGATCTGATTGCCACCCATTTTCGAAAAAATGGCAGTTTGAATTTAATATGAAAGTTTAGAAAAGTAAAACTATCTTATATGGAGTTCGGAATAATGTTAGGAATACTAAAATCAAAATTTTAGTTAACTGCAAGCCTTGTGGTCAGAGTAAAGGCCAAATCGGCTTTAAATAGTATAAAATTGCAATGAAATTGCAGGGCTGCTATGACGTCACTACGATTCAGAATTGACTTCGCTTTTATTCCTACAAGGAGACTCGCAATAGCCCGGAACTTCGATTTAAGTATTCATATGACTATTCGGAACTTTGATCATTAAAGTTATACACATTTGAATGTTCATATCAAATGCTAGAACGCATTTTTCCCAAATCGGATTGCGGACAGATCGTATAGTGTGCGATGGGCTTTACTCAGTTTCCATACACTCAACCAGAGTTATCTTGGGCTTAGTGTTCAATGGATTAATGGAAATAAAGTAACAAACCTAATGGACTACCATTAATTCATCTTTTTTTTCCCATGAAATTGTGAATACTGGCTCTTAGTGGAATGCATACAGTAGAAACTCGGTATAAAAAGATCTGATATACCGGTAACAATATTCCTGATATAACAAGGTAATATTCCATTCCCACCCTTTTATACAGTGTATTTTATTGTTTTTTAATCCTGATATAACAAGATTCCTGCTATAACAAGGTAATTTTGATGGTCCCAAGGACCTCGTTATACCGAGTTTCCACTGTAAATGCTAAAAAATGAATTACAAATACTCATTAAAATATTAACAATGCACAAGGGACAGAAAGAAGCACAAAAGAAAAGGCATAAACATGACTTTAATGAAATTTATTGTCATTTCCCAACATTGAATTCGATAAAATCATTACAATCAAGTCCTATACTACTACATGGATTTTAAAAAAAACTAATACTTGAAGAAATTTGGCAATTTGAAAAGGGCTTAATTCATCCTCTTGCGGTCTAAAAATGTAATTTCTAATACTTGAAGCAACTTTACATACATTCAGTGAATTTCGGTGTTCAAACTTATCTTACAAATGAATTAAAAGACATCAATTTAAACTTTTCAATTTGTGCTGTAACAGGTAAAAGAGATAATATTACATTAAAAAGTGCCGAGATGATTTTCAGTTTAACTCCAGATACAAGTTGAAATATCATTTGTTGAGAGAGCGGGAAAGGAAGCAAATTCTATAGCTATGCACGGAGTTCACACCTTCCTGAATGTCTACAAACAAGAGACAAAAGGGTGTTAACACAGAGCTAACACCTTCCTGACTCTCAACAAGCACAAGCCACAAAGGTGTTACACAGAGCTAACACCTTCCCAACTCAACAGGCAGGAGCCACAAGGCCAGGGTGTTGCACAGAGCTAACACCTTCCTGACTCGTGACAGGCACGAGCCACATAACACAGCTAACACCTTCGTGACTCTCACAGGCACAAGCCACAAGTGTTACATGCAAGAGCTAACACCTTTTTGACTATCAACAGGCAATGGCAACAAAGGTGTTACACAGAGCTTAACACCTTCCCAACTTTCAACAGGCAAGGGTCACAAGGGTGTTAACACAGAGCTAACACCTTCCTGAGTCAACAGGCAGGAGCCACAAGGCCAGGGTGTTACACAGAGCTAACACCTTTTTGACTATCAACAGGCAAGAGACACAAGGGTGTTCCACAGAGCTAAACACCTTCCTGACTCTTAACAGTACAGGCATGAGCCACAAGTGTGTTAACACAGAGCTAACACCTTTCTGACTATCAACATGTGATATGCATTATTGTGTGCCAAGAGCCACAAGGGTGTAAACTTCTATTAACACCCTGTTCTCTCTGCTGAAGAAATAGCGTCTTTCAGCAAAATCATACCTTACAATATTTTCTTGCAAATCACTGTGGACAAAAACTTATTCCATCTACGCTAACATTTTAGTACTATTCAACTGTTAAAATCACAAAGCATAGCACATTATCTATTTACAACTTCGGCTCAATAGTACCTTACTGTGAATATAGAACAATTATGAATTGCATATCATACATAACACTACATTGAGGTGAAGGAATAAAACACATGAAAATGGAACGCATAAAAATTGGAATAATTCTTCAGCTCTTTACTCAAAATCTCTCACCTCTATCGCATACAAAAATTCTTGCTTATCTAATTCCCACAAATTCATTCACTGTTAAAAAGATCAACTGCAAATTTAAAGGCACTTTCCTGTGTCAAAACACACTTTGACACCAAACACTTATTATACACCCTTCATCTACATATCTACACTGTGCAGTAACACCAAAATAGCACCTTCTTGCAAACACCTTTCATTTTTACATTCTATCATAAAATCAAATATATTTTCCAATAACAGAAATAGAAAATGGTAAAAACTATCTGCTAGTCCTAGTAAAACTACTCCAATTCTATGAAAATAAAATCAATTTCCCCCTCATTCAGACTTGCTTGATAGCCATGGTGATACCACACGATCAGGAAAAAGTGCAATTTCCTTAAATGCTTTTGAAACATAGAATTGTAGTATTCAATTTCCAGGAATAAAGATGATATCAATTCATTTTATTTCGCATTTATGAAAAATCCAGCTGAACATTTTTTGCTGTAGTTAAAGTTCTGAAAATCAACTTCCTGATGTAAATTGGAATTAAAAACAAGTCATTCAGCAGAAAAGAACCCTGAAAGGGCTACTGCTTTTCCAGTATTGACTCTTAGAACACCCTATACAGTTTCCGAACATTTAAAAATAACAATCAGACTGACATGTGTGCATGTGACTGCTATACACATATTCCAACAGAAATGAAATATCACGAAATTGCTCCCTAGTATTGAGGACTACATGTATGTTTCATGTTTTCTACACATATGCAAAATCACTGACATAGGGCACCTTGCATGAAAAGTTGAGTTTATAAAGCAAAAGCAAAATCAGACATCAGTATTTAAACCAAGTATGCAATCTTGAAGTGTCAGAAAGTAAACTGAGCTGCATTAAAGTGCAATGCTAAATCAAACACAAGTCCCAATGCATGAAAGTCAAGTTGTCCAATACTGTAGTTTGAGTTGCATTTAAACATTTCTTTTTGGACTAGAAGCCCTAAATGATAAGACAATTCATATATGATAAGACAGTTCATGAACCATTGAACAATAAATCGCATCTCTGCCTATTCTTTCTAAGATCTGTGTATAATTTGAGGTAGAAAAAAAAAGGTTAAAATGCACAGTTGCAGACTGGTTTACTAAAATGTCCATACAAGTGTCCATCCGAGTGTAAAAAGAAACTATGCAAACCTAAAGTATATTCATCTTCTACACTTTTAACACATGTAAGTACATGTATAATGGTTACACAAGAAAAGAACAAGGCAAGCACAGAAAACAGCATCAGATGTTGTCAGATATCACTGATAACATTATCATCAGGATTCTCTTGGTAGAGGTTTACAAAGAAAAAGGTTTCGGTTCGGAACATCCAAACTGAAGTCTCGTTAGCATTTTGAGCGACATCCTATATCCTATGACCTTTTCCACATATTCTTCAGGAAAAACAATTTCGTAGTTTTATAGCTTCAATTTTTGATGTAATTTACAGAGCTACATGTTATCTACATCATCCATACCTAAGTTTAACCTAGCCATAGGCAGTTGGAGAAGATGTATTAAGCAGCAGCGATAAACACACACTCCATTCTGTACGTACAACTTTCTTTAGAACTAGCTATTCTTATGTAAAACATGAGGTCAAATATGTTAATGATATACAGGCTTTTATATGATATAAGACCGTTTCTTTGGAAAGCAAATTTTTTGGTTCCTTGCTAAAATCCGCAAACAATGAAGGTTATCTACAATGTACATTTCCTGTTTTTGTCCTTCCAAAGAGGATAATATTAAAGACATTCTACATTTTCATGTGCAATATTTGACAAATGCAAAATATATTCCACTGTGTATGTATTTGATACAAAATCTGAATTTCATCAAATAAACCAGCAGCCTCAAACTGCTGATATCATCCATCATCTGTAACTTTTGAAAAATAAGAATGAAACAACTAAATCAACTACTTCCCTAAAACTTTTCACTTCTATTTACAGAAAAGACAGAAAGAAAGAAAAAAAAAAAAACGTTTGAGTGTTATTACATGTGAACACTTCATAATTTGAAGTGAATATTGGAAAACTTTCAAAGCACAGAACCACAAATTAAGTATTTGTTTGATATGCATAAAATTGTCTGGGCATAATGGATAAGAAATCCTTAAAAAATAATATACTGTGAGGCTTCCCACCTTAAAAAGATTCCTCTACAGATATTGAATGGAAAATTAAAATTCGCATCAATTAATAAAATGGTTATATACTATACATCAGCAGACTACCAACTTGTATGAAGTCAAATTAAATATCATTTTGCTAAAATTGATATACTTTAAAAAATGTTGTGGCAATTCTGAACTTCATACACTGAAATGTTAATTTCTTGAAAAACACGGCCCAGAATTTGAAGGTACAAATCCTGGCTCATATCAATGATGCGACTTGCTTTAATGTGGTATTCAGACTGAAAAAAATAAAAGCATGTAAGGGAAACTGTGCCGAATTGAAGGATTATTTTTTATTCTCAATAACAGCGCTCACAGTTGTCACCAATATGGCAGTTTGAAATTTGAGCGAAGCGACAGGGTTGAACTATTTACTACTAGTAATGCAGCAATGTTGTATTTACAAGAGTCTGCAGAAAACTGTGAGGGCACCAACGCTGTGTGAAAGTATTTAACCCAATGCCCCCCTGACTAGCCACAGACGGAATAGAGACATGGATGAACAAAGATAAAATACAAAACAAGGTCAGACATTCCAAGGAAGACAAGGCAAACAAAACAATGAAGAAACTTAGAATACATGCTAAAAAATGACATCATACTATGTGGCTGATGGTGAATGGGAAGATAAGTCACAAAGTGTTGCAATGCTTGGAAGAAAAGCCTTATATAAAGCAACTCGGCTATCTAGACAAGACAATGAGAATTACAGAATTCTATAATGGTATAACGAGCCCAAATGATGTTCATGGTGTGATACACAAATACTATAGACGATGACACAACAGCTGCAATACTTTAAAAGGTGAAAATCACAAAATTGACAGTTGTGAAAATAAAGAGGACTTATGTTGCATTCCTTCTTCAAAAATACTTTTTGGCTTATTTTACATAACCACACACCTAAAATGAAGCTACAGTTGAGTTGCATTGAGCTGAAACTGAATAAAATGTTGCAGGTGTTAAGAATACAAATCAGATGTAGTTATTCAAGATGACTAATCTCTTTACATCGTTAATTTGTCATGCTGTTTTAGTGCCAAGAACACCACAGACAACCATGATGAGGAAAATGATAAGCGAATGAAAGAGCTCACAATGAAGCACATCCTTTTTTAATTTGATTACCAAGCTCTCCAACAACTTCGCATCCATTTTGAATTATGGTAAACGCACCGAGGTAAAAAGCAATCATGGAATACAGCGCCTTCACTAAAAAAATCCTGACCTGATATTGTGGAAAAGGTTTATCAACATACTATACGTGCAGACATACCTTAGATGAATATTAACTGCGTTGCTACTACAATTAGCATCACACTACTACAAATTTTGGTACAAGCATCCTTCACAACTTGACATCTTACACTAAAAATTCATAAAATTACCACTCTGAGATAAGACTCTTTTATTTTGCATGAACTTTTATGGATGGATGAAAAGACAAGGTATTTCTCAGCAGCCAACTTTACAAACCTACTACATCGTTCTAAACTGAGTAAAAATGTGTCTACCAATTAGCTGATCAAGGAAATGGCATGGTGAAAGCCAAGGCAGAACTAGGAATGCAAGGTATTTTGTATGCTTTTACACAGAAAATTTACGAAAAGAAAGAGAATTGTGAATATAGGAGCAATGTACACAGACTGAAGTCCCCAAACATGGGAATCATTCCTCCAAAATGGTGGAAGAGACGGTTGCTTAGCGACCAGCCTCATAACCAGGGAACACATTGTTGAGGATGGCCTGTAGGTTCTTGTTGTAGCTCAGACTGTAGCCTTTACCGAGGTCATAACGGCACATCGGGCATGTGTAGATATCTGCCTTGAAAGAACGCTGTAGGCAGGACTGAGGAAAAGAGGAAAGATAAGATATTTTCATTCGAAATTGCTTGCTTTTCAGAGCACCTAAAACATCTTTACACTTCCAACTCCTTTCGGCACATAATTTCTTATCTCCTCAACCTCCATTCCAACTGCTTGTGCAATTTTCCATCTCAACCATTCCTATTTCATACTTCCTATCTTCACCGCTGCCCACATGGATCAATTAACATGAATGTTCATTTACCGGGATACCTTCTACAATAACCCTAAGCCTAACCCATCCCTCCCCCTAAAAGATCCCCTCTTACAACTAACGTTTAAAGATAGACACATAGGAGGAGAGAACTCATTAAAATGATCCTGGCAGAATTACAAGTTTACCCTTACCTGGAAATGAGGTGTACGATCTCTCATATTTTCTTTTTCAAATGTGATAATAGCTTTTATCTTTTATGAAATATGAAAGTTAGTACATTGGCATCCCTTTCTTATCTTACGGAATCATCCACTTGTGCTACTTTCTGTCTACAAAAAGAATCTTCCATTTGAGAAAACAGGGAGTTAATGTCTTACCTTGCAGATGTTGTGTGAGCATGGTGTAGAGATTGGCTGATAGACGACTTCCTGGCAACAGATACAAGTGAAAGCATCTTCGATGGCTGTGATGAATTTCTGATTAAGAAAGGGGTAAAAGTTCTTTTAGGTAAAAACTTTTTGGAAGTGTGAAAATTCAATATATCACGCACTGCATAAGGAAATTTTGATTTCTTATAATGCAGAGGTCCTAGGGTTTGAGCCCTGGCACAGAACTCATAATCTACTGAAAGTCGAAAGAGGTTAACTCACATCATTCAACAAACAGTTAACAGCCTTCTGGCTCTCAACACCATTACGTCCTTCAGCAAGGCTCTGGGGCCTGTTTCTTGAAACCATCATAAGTCTATGTTTGCGAACATCCCATTAAAATGCATGTTACTTCTATAGGATGTGTCTCTATCGGCTGTCCAAGAGCTTACACTCATGACAGTTTCAAGGAACAGGCCCCACATCTCCATTGCTTCCCAGTGTCCAGCACATGTAAGAGCCAAAGTGATTTTACGGCACTCTGTGCAAAAGGAACACGTACCATTATTCTTCTAACTACTCAGAGATATATCCCTTACCTTTCCGTTGTTACACTCTTCAATGATGGCCTTCCACTGAGCCTTGTTCACTTCGTCTTCATCGACCATCTTCTGTGTGTCCTTACTCAGTTCAAATTTAGGCTTCTTTGGGGATGGCTTTGGGGGTTCTTCTGAAAGAAATGGGGGGAAATGGTTTAATATATGAACTATCTTCTAGTATGTCCTTATTTGGCTCAGATTTGGGATTCTTGGGTGATAGCTTTCAGGGCACTTCTGAAAGTTATGGGGAAAACAGTTATGAAATCTTGTTCACGTATGATGCGATAACTGCCTGAAAAACCACCATAACACCATAGTGCACTTCAGATTTCAATATCTAACGTAACTGGGAAATCCCATAGGGGCCTTCAATGTCACCCAGACTTGCTATTCATTTCTACACAAAATGTTTCTTTTCTAAAAGCTCTGTTTTTTGTTTATAGAAGGCTTCAGGTTTATTGAAAACCTATGTTATCACAATGTGGAATGTTCAAATTTACCAATGACTGAATTTTTTTTCTCAAAATCTCTTTTAGTCGTATATGTCCTGATTTTTTTCACAACTCTTGTGTGTGGAATCTTTCACTAGAGGTATTACTATCTAGTGGTGTCCTGTTAACATGTATTTCCACAGTGTACAGTATTATGATCAAGTTCAAATGATAAATTTCATTCATTCGTTCCTTCATAAAATATCTCTCATTATTATTCATGAAATTTCCACTCTTCTTGTTTTCATTACAGAGCTCGTAGATGATTGTTTTTTGAAGAGTCTGAGCACTAACAGTTTGGCCTGGGGGAGGGGCCAGTAAAGAATACCCCCCACGTATCCTCTGCGTGTCGTAGAAGGCGACTAAAAGAGGACCATTAAATATCAGGGGAGCGTTTCATCAACATTTGTTGTCTGACAAGTTGTCAGATCTGACATCTTTCCTTGATTTTGATTGGCTGAGAAGCATCGTTACTATGGTAACTGTCGGATAAAACAGACTTTGTTGGATAAAACATCCGACAAGTCCTTTCATGAAACGCTCCCCAGGGGGGCTCAGGGTACTGCTGGGCAGTACATAAGGGTCTTACATATGTATAGTAATACCTTTACTCGGTTTACTCCTGCAATGTCCGCTCTTATCAAAGAAAAATATGTTTGCAGGGCTCCATACTATGAGATTCCTAGGACAAACATAACCCTACAAATCAGAAAAAAATTAACCTGTTGACTTTCATTCCCTTATGCTAAATACAGGGCCAGCCAATTCCTGCAACCAATAGTTATTTATGACTCATGTACCTAGACCATAAAATTTCTACTTGGGAGCCCCGAGGAAAAAAAAATTAGTGAGGAGCCCTGCTGTTAGTATTAACACTCGAGAAGATGAAATACCATGTTCCTACCTTCTCTTTGCCTTTTCTTTCCTTTGCCCTTCTTTGATTTTTTGTCCTCCTCTTCCTCCTCCTCTTCTGATGATCCCTTCTTCTCTTTCTCTTTCGCTGCTTCTTTGGCTGCCATCACTTCCAGGTAACCATCAGGGTACTGCGAAATAAAAGACAAGGAATTATAGTGATGATTCTTTGGTGGCACACTGACTAACAATTTGGGCTTTGTCCACTGGTGCAAACACAAAGCTTTCACATGTGCATTAAGTCAGAAACATGATGTGAACATGACCGCATAGAAACTAACCAATAAATTGAGCTTCACAGGCAATAACTGTCTACATCCACTCCCTGAAACTTTGCATCAATCTAACTTTTGATAGTTGAGAATTTGGAAGAGGTAGGGAGAGATATGGGGGATGCCTGGTTGACACTTGTTCTGCCAATAAAAGCACAACTGGAAGAGCGTTAACTCGTATGCGATGATTTTATTTTCCTTTAATTATGAGTTGAGTTATCTTAATGCTATACCACTTAAAGAAATGTCCAGAAGCACTAGGGGAAGGTCCATTATGTAGTGCATAAGAGAACTGATGTACACTGCAAGGTTTTGCATTCATCGAAATAAGTCACAATCTAACTGAAAGGCATGGGCATTTTACACAGAAATATGTGTATGGGACGATACCCACATATAACTTAAAAGTTTGGTTCAAATTCTTCAGCTACTTCTTTGTAGACGAGGGCATTTGAAGAAGAATCCTCAGCCTTTGAGGATTCAATTCTTCAATATTCTTCCAAACTGACATGAAAGAATGAGAAAGCTTACAAATTATGCTCATGGTTACAAGAACTGGAATTTCTCTTCAAAGAGCGTTTTCTTTACCTCCATCTCTAGTCCGAGCTCTTTGATCTTCTTCTTGCCAGCCTTACTCCAGGGGGCTGGGGAAGGGTCATCTCTTCGGATCAGATACCTCCAGACCAAGAATCCACTCTTGCCCTTCTCTGGCCAGTACTTTACAATCTGCAATGGTCAGAAATATAAATAAATAAAAAAAATGAACCACCCCAAGAAAAATCTCCATCCAAGGATGACCCTCAAGGCTCATTCAGATATCCAGCGGCAAACCCATGAGGAAAACCCTGTTGTTTTGTTTCTTTTACCATGCCACTTACGATAATAAGATGTGCACTAATGAGTCAATCGTTCATGCTCAAATTAGAGGTTTTGCCAAAAGTTGTGCAGACAAACTCCTGACGTCATACTTTGCGATAAGTTCATAAGAATTTGATTGGTCCACACCTTTTTGAACCCAAGGGGGAAAAAAGAAGCTCTTTGCCTCTGCATTTTCCCCCTTCATATACCATTCATTCACACGCAAAAAAGCAACAAGTTTTACCACAGGGGTTTGCCGCTTCATATGTGAACAACCCCTTACCCACTCAAAGCCCAAGAAGAAAAAGCTGGGCTTATCAATGGGAGAGGAATGATCGTTTGAAATGCGGAAAATCAGGAAAACCGATACCTCTTGCTCTTGGGGAAAAAAAAATACACTAATACCATAATAATCTTTTCGAAAATGTTATAAGAGTAATAATGTTTGCATAATTACCATCACCAACACAAGAACAAATTGCCTTTAATATCATATACACACATTCAGTAAACCAATCAAAAATATCAAAAAGATATTACTATCATCGACAAACCTTCATAACCTTCATAATCGGTTTCATTATCAATAAGAAGCAAGTAAAGTGAAAGGCACACTCACCTTGTAAATCCCGTCATATCTGTTGCCATCTTCAGGCGCATACTTTGAGTGCTTGCGACCTTTGGCGTTCCTGACAACCCTTACAGGCTTGCCTGCCTTCCAGTCCTTTGCTTCATTCCCTTTGGTCTTGTCAATGGGGGCGTTGCAGTTCCGGGCAAGAGCCCTAAAAAACAACAACAACAAAATGAACAATAACTATAGAACTGAATGCAAATCTTCAAAATGCTATTTTTTAAAGATGGGAATTAAACAAAAACACCTATTAAGGAGAAATCCTGGATTAATGGTTTTAAGATCGAAGGTGAAACATTGTGGACATTGTGCTCCAATGTCCTGGATGAAGGCAATTCTTCCAAACACATTTGAAGAAATGTATTCCTACAGCATGCAAATCTGATGTAAATCTCTTCAACAATGTGTACTCTAGAGAAATAAAATGGCTGCTTGAGGATTGTTGTTATCAAATCTCTTCAGTGTGAAATAAAAAAAATTTAAAAAACACAAAGAATTTGAACAGATTCATTGCAAGACTTACAGATTCATCTTGGAGAGTTTTTGGTCATGTGACTGCTCAGCAGTACGCTTGTTGCCTGACAAGTCCCTACCTCCACTGCCTGTGTAGTAGAACTCGTCTCCATTATCCTGTAAAGTATTGATGACAAAACAAGAGTAAGAGGAAATCTTGAAGTATAGGTACCAGGTTATACTGTATGGATACTTTGAATAAGTTCTTTCCATCAAGCACAGATTACTGTTCTTGATGTATTTTTCATTATTGTTGCAAATGGAACAGAGGTAGAAACAACAAAGTGCCTATGTACACATAGCTGTAGTATGTATTTCCAATCACCGAAATATTCTGCACTAACTTCTTACTCAATGAGGAAAAACCCGTGGCCTATTTCTCGAAACTGTCGTGAGTTCATGGACATCCCACTGAAACGTGTTAATTCTGCAACACTGGTCCCTAAGGGTGGTCCAAGAACTTAGACTTATGATGGTTTTGGTAAACAGGCCCCAGAATTCTAAATTTAAATCCAACAACCATTCCATGCATCTCTGACAGGTGAAATACAATTGAATAGTTCTTGGCTACAGTCCTGTGGATGAAGTATCCATGAATCACAACAAATTTGGTCCATTCATTTACATTCTTGTACGACACAATGCAATGTTATTTTGTGAAAATAATTGTCTGTATTTCAAGTTCCAGCTCTGAAGCTCTATATACACATCACAGTCACATGCATCAATTAATATATTTTAATAGAGAGATATTCCATAACATTTAGACATGGCTGAAAGGATTTTAAGAGTTATGTCAAACTCACCAAATCATCTTCATAACCTCCAGCAAGTACTATAGAGTATGCTCCTTCAAACTCACGTCCATGAATACCAGCGACATGGGGTCGATGCACACCAGCCTCGCTGACCTATGAAACAAAGAAGAGAAAATATATATACATCACTTTATTTTTGTTGTTTTATTTTTCTTTTTTGACCTAAAAAATGACAGAATAAATAAATAGTTCAATATTCCTTGATCTTTTTGGGAAATTAAACATCGATCATGCCCATTTAAACTTCTGGCAAAGTATATATGTCATGAAGCCCACGCAAAATGTGCTCTTTCTAATGTATTTGGTGAAGGTGTTTAGTGAATTTTGATGAAAAATTTTTTGATATTATTTGATGCAATAATGTCTTGGTCAAGACTAAGTTAGAATGGGTTAGAACTCCCCATATAAAAGGTTTTAATACAAAGCTTAAATAAAAGTCAACTTTTTTCCTCTTCAAGATGGAAACATCTCCATTTTTTCCCCCTCTATTATGATTTATTAACAAAACAAAATTAGCATAAACACCATCTGCTGGAATCCATAAGGTTATTAATTTAGATCTTCTTCAACATAAAATTTATATTCTTCCATTTATCAAAAGCAGTCATGATGAACTTACTTGAACCCTGAATTTCCATAGCTGTCCAACATGAATACCTGGGATAACACCAAAATGATTGGGTGGGACTATGGTGCAAACCTTGCTCCTTCCCTGGCAAGCCATACCCTAGAAACAATCAGGAAAATGACCAGATGTATTTATCATTTTGCAAGGAAAGGTACTATTTTAGAGCAAGAAAATATCAAGAAAAATATTACAAAAATTCACAAGAATATCACAACAGCAGAAGTATTTGTTAGACCAATGAAGTGAGGTATCCTACATGTATGAAGGAATATCAATTCCCTCTCAAAATTTAACCTATATGGGCCGCGACGCGACAAAAGGGCCCTTAGCTCTCCAAATGGCTTACGCAGTAAAACCGCGCTAAAGTCAGCGCTTATCAAAACGTGCGCACTGAAAAAAAACCATAACAAAACAAAGCACACGTGCAGAAGAAAAATACTGGAACAGTGACTCTAGTAGTTCGTCGATTAATCTGGCTCTAGCTGATGATCAAATGTCAAATCATGGATGAATCGGTAAGAACATTATTATGATTTCTTCAAACAGTTTGTTCCAGTAGAAATTACGGGTTTTAAAGGCATTTCGTGCATTTAATTCAGTTTTAATAGGTGACTGTCTACCTCGTTTCGTATAGTGCCCTGCAACTGCAAGGCTGCATGCGACATGCATAGATCTATAGTTTCAAAGGTAAAGTTAGTGAAAAGTGTTAACTGTTAATTCCGACATTTAATGTTGTATTACAAAATCTCCTTCCTCTGTTATTTCTTTTTCATATTACTGTATAATCTCTGAATATTAATTTTTGTAATTTATTTCATCAGTTGGGCAATTTCTTTAAACCAAGGCAAGATGTAACTACATCATGTAGATTCTAAGTAGTCGTAAGCTCATGTTGTATGATGAGGGGCCCTACATGTATAACTATGCGCACCTAACATTCACTTGAAATTGACAAGCTTTTCCTTTCGTATTCCTCTAATGGCTGACCTCAGTTTAATCTTCATATCTTAGAGTCTAATTTGTATTGCTGGATTGTCTTCAGTTTTGAGTGCATTAATTGTCTCTCTAGACTTTTTTTTTATAGAGCAATTGAATTACAAACTGAATTTCAATTATGAGGCATTATTGAATATTTAGAACAATACTAATCACAAAACAACATTACTAAATGGATTAATTGTTATTACTGTCTAATATTTCATATTAGAATGAATGACATTTTGTATTCCATACTCATTTAATGCTGTTGGTGTGCTTCAGCTGTTCTAAAACAATAAGTCTGTATTTCAGTGTGATTCATCTAAGCAGTTGGCTGCTTCTAGTGCCATTTTGTGTATCATTACAAGGGATTTTATCTTTTTTTTTCTCTTTTTTTACAGGCCATTGATATGAAGCAGCTAAGGTCATGCTCGTCCCTATCGTCATTGTCATCTCCAGGCCAATATAGGAATGTCAGACTGTATCTTAGAGGCAAAGCTGGAAGGAGAGCGGGAAGGTATGATAACCACATTTAATTCAGCGATGCTGGGAATGTCAGGTCACTGCATTCATATCAGAGGAGGAAGCAGAGGTGATCTTAGATCTTGAAACAATTCTCCTCACATCAACCTAGGATGAACTTCACAATGATGGAGATCCTACAAAATCAACATGGGTATGGCTGTACAGGATGTCACTAGAACAAGTACTTAGTGGGTGGAACTTTGGATGCCTCCTTGCGGTCTAAGATCACATCCTTTCAGTTGGTGAATGAACTTACCAAAGCTGAGCATGACCTCTACATTATGTGGGAACTGACTGACAGCGTCCAGGTGTGCTACAGTTGAAGTTATGGGGAAGCGATATTGCTACTTCTTTAATGAACAAAAGTCTGCAAAAAATGCTTTTTGTATCTTCATAATTTGGGTGACAAGTGCCCTTAGAACTCATGACATATGTTTCAATAGGAGCAATTTCACTTTCAGGATGATATTACCTCTATTTCATAGATAATATTTCATTTTAAATATTTACTACGTTTGTGTGCCTGTAAAAGCAGATAACTTGGAGAGTAAATTTAAAACTAGCAAATTTTTAATCATTGGATTAACGATAAGATCTTTTAAGGTCATATAGGATTTTTTTTCTTTATAAATGAGGTCACATGTGCAATGATCTAAATTTAGATTGAATTGCTTCTTTGTATCTTAACTATGCAAAAAAAAAAAATACCCTACTAGCTAAACTTTGTAAGCTCATTTGTTTAACCATGTAAAGGAAAATAATGGGTAGATGTTAAGAGATATTTTGGGGCACGTGATTTTATTCTATTTTTTAGTGAAAGGAAAGGAAAGGATGAATTTTATTAGGAAGAAAGAACAAACACTCTCCACTCTTAAATTTATTAGAAACCGAAAGTATTTAATAGTTTCAGACTACAGCTTAATAAAGAGCACCAATCCAGACGGATTTAAATTCCTAATTTGAAGTACATCGTATGTTAACTCTTGTTTTGAATAAAAGTTACTAGTATGACAAGTGCAATTAAGGAAAATTTTATTTCATTCCATGTTGTACTGACCTATTATGTATTTCAAAGTTCACAGTTCATATCTCTTATTGATCCATAATTGAAGAAAAAAAAAACCAAACAGAATATTGGTCCTCCACTGGCAGTGGAACGACAAAAGATACATTGCAGTTAATGAAATGAACGATGAAGTGATATAAGACAATTTAACACAATTTAGGCACACACTTGAAATAAGTATATGCATGATAAGAAGGTGAGTGAAAGTAACAAGAGAGGTATAAAAAGAGAGAGAGAGAGCAACCGAGGGGGCTGATGGAGAGCTTGAGAAATGAAAGATAAGAACGGTGAAGCAGAGAAAAGGCAAGAAAACTAGAGATGCTGGAAATAGAAGGGAAAAAGAGGGAGAGAAAAAGGAAAAGAAGGAAAGATATAGACCAAGTTGGAAGGAGAGAAAAGACCTAGCTGATAGAAAGAAACATGAACATGGAAAGAAGCACGGAATTGAGAAATAATTTTAATTTTGATGCCTTCTGAATGACTTGTGATTGAGTGGGTGGTAAATGGTTCTGATTTTTGATGATGATGTAATAATGAACAAGCGTGCTAGTTAAATTGATTTTCACTGCATCTTCAACACTATTACTATTTAACAGCAACATAAACTCTTTGACACGTGTTTGCCAATTAGGGGCAAACCCATGCAAACTTTAAAAGGGGAAGGGCATTAAAAATTCTGAGAATACCCCATCCCTTCCCCCAAAGACCATTAAAATTGAAGGTGAATTTAAGATGACATTTTTGCTCCAAAATTCACTTTAAGACATACAGATGTTTAATGAAAAATATATGGTGAACAAAGGGGATTTTGGCCCCATCCTCCCGGGATCCGTCCTTGATGAACCATGACAAGCAATCACAACTTTATTTTTGTAGATTTGTGATTGAAATTCACTTAATGACAAAAGTGTTTATTTCACAAAGATTTATGGTGAACAAAGATGATACGGCCCCTTCCTACCTGGATATAGTGACGCTCCTGAAATATGACCCCTCACCTTTTCTATAATCTTTTCATAATGTAATCTTTTATACTCGCTACAGAATAGATTTATTCTCTATTTATATCTCTCTACATAATATCATTATGTATATGAAAGAAGCAAAATTTGATTTCAGCTTAATTGTGATTGAAAATGCAAGCAATTTTAAAAGCCAATTTCAAGGCCGTCTCACAGACATGTACAAGGTCATTTCAAGGTCATTTCGAGGTCATTTCAAAGTCATTTCAAAGTCATTTTGAGGTAATATAGGGTTCAGAGAAGGCAAAGATAACAAGGAAAATAAAATTCTCTCTATTATATAATGTAAATGTCTGTCATGGTACTAGGAGAATGTTTAATTAGCCTCTTAAGCATGTTAGGAATCTTGGCGAAAATGGTATCAGGGATTGACTATATTGTTTAACCTTGGTCACGTGCAAATGTCAGAATAGCACGCGTGGAGCAAAAAACATGCTTTTTTTAAATTCATCAATTTAGACACTTACGGATGGAATTTTGAGAAACCGTTTGCATATTCAGATTCTGCAGCATTTATACTACAAAATAGTGTTGAAAACTCATTTTTGAAAAATTTTGCCCTAAGGGCCCTTTTGTCGCGTCGCGGCCCATATGTGATACTGTACAGCTGATCTATCACCATAAAAGAGATTTAGAGAGTTGAGTTCATTGTAAGGTGCCAAATCCAATTGATAATTCAATGCTCAAGGTGTAACTTGTGCAAATGATGAAAACCCATATCACATACCAAATAGACCAAAAGTGCAATTGAACTGAATTGAATTGAAATTAACATGTACTTCCTTCTCATCAGTACAATGTGAAAAACAAGGTATACATAATAATTTTTACAATGCGATATACATAGAGTACAATACAGTAAATAATTCAGAAAATAGAAGTAGGCAAAAACCCGGAAAGCAAAGCTTGTGTTGGGAACTCCCATAATAACTGAACACAAGTTACTGAAAGAACATTAAAATATATGAGTACTGAGGAACATTTAATACAATTTTCGCATCTGCATATAGGAATGGATATTAAATAGGAAGGAAAATACAGTAAATGGAGGAAAAGCTGAGAAAGTTAGGCATTGGAAGGCATGTTGGCTTATCAGCCCTTTAGGAGAGAGTATGAACTAAAAGGTAATAGTAATCATTTCTAAGCCAAATTAAACAGATACTATACTCATTTTACTCATTTTCCTCAAGGGCACATGCACTGCACGCAGAAATGAGTATATGGGACCCTACACAACAATGGGGCATGAATGTTCTACCCGAACACTTCAGATTTGTTTCATGTTTCATCTTGTTTCACATATGAGTGCACTTGAAGAGCAATCCTTTTCAGGGAACCTCTCTACTATGATATCCTTTCCTACTCTTTCAAATAGAATGAGAAACTAAAAAAAAAATATTTTCACCTTTCTCTGAACTCGAGCTTTCCTTGGAAGTCCATACTGAATTATGCAGAAAACAATGCTATCCAGCTCTTTCCTTTTACACACGTAGTAACAATCTTTGGCATGTGCCCAAGTGATTCAACAAACTCATTTCAACTTCTCAATACATCATGGTTATTAATTATCATACTTGTGGTCTCTCTTTGATCATGTGCCAAGAAATCATTTATTCATGGTACTAACACGTGCCTGTAACAGCATAAATGATTTTAACGACAGTGGACTTTCCAGGGACATTTTCTGGGATTTCCAGACCTCCCAACCTTTCTGACTGAAAAATAAGGAAGATTTTGCTCAAAATTAGGAAAGAAAAAGCATTTCCCATAGGAGTGTGTAGTAAATCTATCAAGAAAAATAGGAAAATCATATCAAAACAAGAGCTTGGAATGGTCAAAATTCACACTCTTTCCTCCTAATTCAGAATGGCAGGGAGGTCTGGATTTCTGAAAAGATGCTTGGTAATGCAGAAATGGAAAATAGCACTGATAGCCAATCAGAGCAAATAGGAGCCTGCTATTTTTCCCATTTCATTCCTTTGGATTATATTGTTTTATATTGTTTGGTTTATGGGTTTTTTTTTTTTTTTTCAGCTTTCTATTCATTCACGAATCATTCTCTGATGACTGCATGACGAAAATCTTTTCAAGGCTATTCTCCGCGTTTGGGATTTGCATAACTTTTTTTGCACATCTCCAATTTCATTTCACTTCATCTATCTGTTGTCCAAACAGGAAATACAAGAAGAAAGAAATTCAAGAAAGCTGGAAGTGCCTTTTCTTTGACGTATCTCTGCAAGGCTTGAAGTCTTCATGTACAATGGGGTTGAAGGATGTTAACATTTGACCTTTGACCTTACCTTTCCCCAATCCCTCTGAGAGGTAGATGTTGCCGATGCCATTCTGGCTTTCTTCTTGCTTGCTTTAAGTTTTTCCCCGGCCATGACAACTTCCGAGGCATCGTTCTTGCATAGAGGGCAGTACCTTGAAAAAAAAAAAGAGATTAGTAGTATTATATAGAAATATCTCAACAGAATGCTGTTGTCAGCCCTACAAATATCTGTTTCCTTCTTGCTTGCCTGGAGTTTCTCTCTAACCAAGAACACTTTGATGACACCATTCTTGCATAGGAGAAATACATTGAATATACAAAAAATAATGCAATGTCTACATATCTTATAGGCACAGTCTGTATACAGTGTCAAGATATTTTACACACAGTATTTTTCTGTTCTGAAGAGCCAATTTCTTCTTGCCAATCTGACTCCACGCCAACTCTACAAAAACCCATTCTCTGCAATTCAGTGCAGGATCAACATCTTGTTTGGTTTCTTATCAGTCTGGCGTTGGTATCTTGTCAGCCTGGTGTCGGTCTGATGTCAGTCTGGTGTCAGTCTTACGTTGGTCTGGTGTAAGTGTCCTGTTGGTCTGGTGTTAGTTTGTTGGTCTGGTGTTGGTCTGGTGTTGTCTCTTGTCCGTCATGGTGTCAGTCTCTTCATGATGTAGTGTTGGTCTCTTGTTGGTATTAAACTAAAGCTGGTGTAAAGCCACTTTATTCCAGTTAACCCATTCGTGACAGAGGTCCACATTTTGTGGTTTGGCGTAATATCTTTTGATGCAAAGCCCTAAAAATCATACCAAATACATGAGCAGAAAGGGCAAAAAATTCTACACAAACTGTGCCCATTTTGGTTGCATAAATATTTGTTGTTTGATGCTGAAAACTTTTAAACAGAAAATAAGCATTAAAATCCTTAAATTGGCAATGAGATAGAAAGTTTGAAATCACCGTTTTTCCCTGCAAAGTGGCAACTTTTTGACTTCTCATCATAATTTCTGTCAATTTATATTCATTTCAGATACATGACGTTTTATAAGAAAAATGTAGCAATAAAGTAAAAATGTTGGTGTTGCCAATTTGAATAATAAAAGCTGATCAAATAAGACTTTAAATAATTCCTGTCACGAATGGGTTAAAAGTCTTTCCAAATTTCACCTCTAGCCAGCCTCAAGGAAGAAGAATCAGGATCAGGACGTGGTTTCGTATTTTTCCTTGGGTAAACCATCAAGCATGACTACCACAAAATATTCCCTAGCTATATCTCCTAGCAACAGGATGCGTTTTGGAAAATTTGAGCAAAATTTCTCTGAATAAACATGTAACGATTTTCCCTTTGAAACAAGAAGTAACATTCTGTTACACAGGAAATAATCAGAGCATATACAACTCTCAGAAAACTATCCCCTATTAACAAATACCCCCAGGATATTAATGACTCCACCCCCCTCCCCCAACAGCTACTCACTGTATTGCTAGAGTAGAATTTTGAAACAGTTTTTCAGGGGTTAGATCTTATTTCGGTTTATTGCTTCATAACCATTTCTCTCATCATTGAGCCGGATACCAGACCAACAACAGACCAAACAAAGCATTACGTAACCACAAATGGCCTGGAATCAGTCATTTCGGAGTCACTGAGTAGTTGGTTTGGTTTGGCAATGTGGCATTAAATGGTAGTTACCATAGAGGGAGCAGTTGTCCTGAATCTGCAACTTTGAGCAAGTGTGTCTTGTCTTTTAACTCAAGGCGCCCTTCACAATTGCCAAAGATCTTTGAAACATGCACATACTTCCTTCCCCCTCCCCATCTTTCTCTCTCTCTCTCTCCCATGATATAAAGTTATCAGCTTCTTTTTCTTGTTTGGTCTATGGATTTTCCCTCTCTCCTTTCGAACATGCATTTTCGAATTTTTCATTTCATTATTTATTTTTTTATTTATCTATTTTGAATCTTTTGTTGGTATTTTAGAATTTTTTGTATTTTTGTGCCCCCACAAAATTCCTACCATTCATCAACATCAGGGATAGATTCCATGGGCGGATTCAGGCAGTAGATATGGAATGCCATGTCACACTCATCACAGAGCAATGTCTTGTCTTCATCCTCCTTGCTTCCGCACACATGGCAGGCGCAGTGCTTACACTTCCTTCGCGGGTTGTCCTTGCAGTGCACACAGTTTGGCGTTGTAGTTCCTGAAACAAATGGCATGAAAAAAGAAGATTATGACATAATTCATACATAATTATTAAGTTTGATTTTTGCATCTGGGCAATTCCATGGAAAATGTTCACTTTAGTGAAGAAGTGAAGAAGTGAAGTTTCGAATTGCACTTCAGCTCTCCAATATTCCTAAAGAGTAATGCATAAAGTTTCATTTTGTAGGCCAAAAATATCTTGGTGGTTTTAAATAGGAGTTTGAAGTATACATCAACAGAAAATCACAGTAAATTTTTATATCATTAATCAATTTTCAAGCCATTAGTCCTCAGTTGCGTGATTTCTATAACATTTCTAGTGTCATGTCTGTTACGTTTTTAACTACCAGTATAAGTATTCATAACCAACAAGAAATTTGTTTGAAGTCAATGGAAATTCATTTTCTATGTTAGAATTCAATCCCCTTGCATGTGTTATAACCATTTTTTCCTTGCCACTTCTAGTTTTCATACGAATCATGTAACGGACATGACATCTTATGTATGACAATTGGAAGAAAAGACACTGTGGCTCAGTAAAACAGATTGATGATCACTTCCAACTGGTTGAGAATGATGGATTATTGCTAGGTATTATAGAATAACTTATAAACCCATGATTCTACACCTCCAACATCATTTTATTGTGACATCACGCTGCAAGGGAGCTGTGGATGAAATTGGTGGCTCCATGGGGCAAGTCATCCCTAATACCGTAGTCAATCAAAGTCACTTTGTGAACAATATGAAACTATTAAAGTATAGATTGGCCCTTTCATTACACTACAGAAATAGTAGAAATTGTCTTTAAGCAAAATATTTGAGATGCTGTGTCTATGTTCATCCACTCTAAGGTACACTGCTTGTACATTAGTTGCACCTATTTGATAGGGATAGCATCAAGTAAGCTGGTGAGAACACAAAAACATCTTAGTGGTCTCCTTAAACTTTTGAATAGGAGTTCAGAATATGCTGTACATCAACAGAAAATCTCAATAAATTTTTATATCATTAATAAATTTTCAAGCCAATGGTCCTCAAAGTTGCATGGTTTCTATTACATTTCTAGTGTCATGTCTGATACGTTTTTACCATAAGTTTTCATAACCAACAATTTGTATGAAGTTAACCCATAGAGGTACAGCGTCTCCTTTTGCAGTATCTGTTGGTCCAGAATGTTGGGCAGTACATATCATACATGAGCAGGAAGAGAAAAATGCACTGAGAAATTTGAGCTCATTCCCAATGCTGTATGGTGTGGTGTTCTCGAATTAGAGCAGTTTAATTGTAACTAATCATTAAGCTCTTTGAATTGGCAATGCAGTGAATAAAACATAATCACTATTTCTGTGTTCAAATTGGCAATTTCTGATTAAATTTTACAATTATAATTCATTTTGGTTCTTGTTATATCCATATTTATTTTTTCAAGCTATATGTGAGCATGGAAAAAAAAAAATTGTTGCCAATTTGAGAATTGAAGATGATTAATTTAAACCTAAAGAAAGCTCTGTACTGCTATGGGTTAATGGAAATTCATTTTCTATGTTAGAATTCAATCCCCTTGCATGTATTATAAACATTTTTTCCTTACCACTTCTAGTTTTCATACAAATTGCGTAATGGGCATGACACTATGTATGATAAGTGGGAGAAAAGACACTGTGGCTCAGTTAAACAGATTGATGATTACCTGCAACTGGTTGAGAATGATAGATCATTTCTACATACTAAAGAATAACTCATAAACCCACGATTCTACACCTCCAACATCATTTTATGGTGACATCGGACAGAGTAAGTGAACAGTTTTCCACATACATTGTATATGACCTTTTTCTATGAGTCTAAAATGGTGCATTTACTTAAAGTATGTACTGTAGATCACTAGAACATCCAAGATAAAACATTACACATCTTGTTCAAGAACATTAGGTAGCAGTGCTACATGATTCCAGTTTTTATTTTCTTTGTTTTAATTTGAAAACAAATAATTTGATATACGATTCATCTCATGTCCATTATGCTATACTATTTGTCAATATTCAGTCAAATGAAAAAAATCACCGTAGAATCAACTTATAATGTGTTCTGTTTTGGTACGGTGGATAGTAGTAACAAGAAATTTCTTGTGAACTGTTGCTAGTTGAAACAAGATTCTTTTATTTTGTTTTGTAAATATTGAAGAAAATTAACCCCTTTAAAATTAAAAAAATATGCAAGATACATGTATTACACAATACCAGTGATGATGTGTAATCCCATAATTTAATCTTACAATGTAAACAAAACACCTGCCATAATTTGTCATAACAACATTATGTCAACTCACAAACAGTGGAAAAAACTGTCATGTCCATTACGCTGTGTCATGTCCATTATGTCTCTTAGAAACATTGACACGATAGAGAAGTTTAAATCTGCACTTAAAACACACTTATTCAAAACATATCTAAGTAGTCTAACAAAGTAAACTCAGTTACCCTATCTTTCAGTCATGTCTTTCCTTTTCTTTTTCTCTCTCTTAGAGCGCATAGGGACGTACAGACGTACTGTGTTATGCGCTATATAAAAGCTGTTCATTATTATTATTATTATGCTACATATTGACCTCTCCAGAAAGAATTGAATTTAAAACTGTTCTAAAATTGTACTTCAAGATTTTAAGTAAGACCTACTGAATTGATTGTTACCAAATCCAGGTACAGTGTATCCCAAAATTCACAGGAATTTTCAAAATTAAAAAGAGGTCAAAAAGCCTTGGTCATTTCATGTCATGTCCGTTACACTCACAAGAAGTGCATTTTCTCTACATCCGTTCAATAAATTTTTGTGAAATTCATTATGTATGTAACCGATAGGTAAATGTGTCTGATAAACTCAGCAAGAACTGTTTGAATACTGCAAATTCTAAAGTGTGATGCTTTAAACTACAGAAATCTGTCTGAATGTCATGTCCATTACGCTGGAATTGCCCATCTGCATTAATTTTACCAAATATGTTGAGGAAAAGAAGATTGATTACCTGTGCCCATGTTTCTTTTCTCTTTGTCTCCCTCTCTCCCCCTCTATTCTCATCTCCCTCTTCCTCTTTCTTTTTATCTCCCTTGCTCTTCGCTCTCCCATTCCCTCGACGCCCTTCCCTCGACGCACTTCTCTCTTTTTCTCTCATTCACTCTCTATCCCTCTCTCTAGTTTTCCCCTTATTTTCTTTGTATGTCTGTCATCTTTGAAATGCAATAGGACTCAATTGGTTTATTCTACTTGGAGGGACACAATATATGTGACCCGCCGGCTCGAAACCATCAATAAGTCACATGCACTGCAACTGAGAAAACAGCCCAAAATGTCATTTTGGTCGGATTGGTCAATTTATGTTTTTGATAGAAATGGGTAGTTCCATTATCATTCCATCATGTCTCAATGTTTGGGATAGTAATTCGCCCCAGAAATACATTTTCTTTAACAATTTTGAAATGACTCCTCATTTTCACTTGATGCAAATTAACCGCCTCATGGAGTGTGCTTTTGTTATGCCTTCATTCATTCCTGTCTAAGTTAAAAATTCATCAAGGTATTGAACTGATTTTGGGAGACAATAAAGAATAGGTCCTAATTCTAAGTTTGCCAAATTTTAGCCTAATCTAATAATCCCTTCATACTGTTTGCTATGGACTCTTGAATACCCTGCTGCGCTTTGGTCACATGAAGAGAGCTCAGGCTGAGCGCTCTTTTGTTCTGAACTTCAAAGGCTCTTTTCTCTGAATGGAGGCTATTGATTCCTAATTATCTAATGTGTTTTTGAGGGGGTTATTGTAGAGCAATTTGGATAAGTCATATACCATTGGAAAGCTGAGAATCTCTTCTTTCAGATGAGCTATAAATTAGAATTTTGGCGACTTATTGGTGGTTTTGAGGCGGCAGGTCACATATATTTGAATTTTTGGTAGTTGATTTGTATTGCTTCAATATCTTTTCTCTCTCTCCTCACTTTCCCCTCTTCTTTTTCACTATATATGCATCTGAACATTTCTACATATGTCTATGTCAATATCATTGTTAACTATTCATACATGTATGCACTTTGTTTACGTAAAGGCCAGTGGAGCCCAGTTTTCTATGTTTTTGAAATTATGGATCAATAAAGAATCTGAATCTGAATCTGAAGTAGGACATCAACATTTACATCTGCTGTCTGTTCACAGGAATACTTAGTTTAGAAAGGATTTCTTGAACAAGGGTTCAAGCACACCAATATACTTAAAAGGAGAATGAAATCCTGGGGAAATATCTATTTTAATGAAAAGAGAACAGAGGGAAGCAATTTTAAAAAAGCTCCATCAAAAGCAACATTACCAATTTGAGGATTACCACAGAAAGTGAATTGAGACTTTTCAAACTTTCATACCTTTCTCATTTCATAACAGATTTTGATGGAATTAACAAAAAATAATAATAAATGTTCCTCTCTATCCTTTGTTTTAATTAAAAATTGATTTTTCCCCAGGGTTTCATTCTCATTTTAATCAAGTATTTTGCAGATTAAAAAAAAAGTAGTTTCTCTTTACGGAGTTATAGTGACATGTATAAATATCTGTCAGCTTTTCTCTGCATTCCAGATTGATTAATGTTTAAAGTCATGAAGCATTAAAATGGCACCATTGATAATCTATTTAATTTACTTTATCTTAAAATCTTTCAATCTATTTTCTCAGGACAAGTTACATCCCCTTCGAATATATATATGGTACATAAAGAAATAAAGAAATCAAGATAATGAGTTTGGCATTCTTTTGAATGAAAGAAACACATCCTACTTCCTATCAGTTGAAGGGAAAATTTGATTAGGGAAAGAGGGAAGCTGAAGATAAATTTGTGGAAAAGAGGATCTCTGACATACTTTTGACGGGAGTTCCCTCTGCTTCTATTGTGGCAGCATCACATGTCGACTCTCCTATCTTCTCAACCTTAAAGATCTCTTCTGTCAGACGGACTTTACAGTCCTTCAAGACGTCGCTGCTTGGGCCAAGGAGGATGTCTCCGACCAACTCCTTGTACGTCCTCGTCTCTTTCTGTTATGTAAAACAAACGTACAAACAAAGATCAAAGAATGTGGCAGACTTTACAATCTTTTAGGACGCCACAACTTGGGCCAAGGAGGATGTCTCCGACCAACTCCTTGTACGTCCTCATCTCTTTCTGTTATGTAAAACAAACGTACAAAGATTAGAGAATAAGAAAGACTTTACAATCTTTGAGGACGCCACAACGTGCGCCAAGGAGGATGTCTTTGACCAACTTCTTATACCTTCTTGTCTCTTTCTATAAAAAATAAACATTCAACACAAATGAAAACATTGTCCTGAAACATCGTCCTGTCCTTACGAATAAAGATAATGTCCTGTTCTGTATAATATAACAAAAATTCGGCACATAAGTAAAGACATCTTTTTACACGTCCTGTTATCTTTCTGTAAAACAAGATGAACGACAGACAGCTCTTTGCTGTCCTGTTTTCTTCCCAGGTGTATAAGTGAAATGGTTCCCATAAATCCTCCAAAACTATCACATCACGAGAGATTAACGATGGCCAAAAGGGATGTGCAGAGGAAATGTCAAAATTCCCCCACCCTCAATCTTACCATCCATTTAACTAAAGCCATTTAAAAAGAAACTTGAATTCTGGGAGAGGTGAAAAGAATTTAAGAGATCTCACATTCTTTTCATGTTAATTAGGAAGAATATCATAGTAGAAAAGTTTGCTGAAAAGGACTGCTCTTCAAATGACCTCATATTCGAAACAAAAGAATAGCTAGAGTGTTTGGGCTGCAAATTCCTGCTGCTTTTGTGTATGGTCCCATGCAGTCACTTCTATGTTCAGTACATATGTCATTTGGGAAAGTGAATCAATATCTTATCAATTTGATGATTTCACAATCCAATATTACACTCTGTTCTTATATAATCTAATCTTCCTTTGTTTTTTGTTTGTAAACAGTACAAATGCGAACAATAGCCACTTCAGATATCAACGGATAACCATTGACAACTGGCCATATGCCAGCAGTCCCTGCAAGAAGAATCCCAAATAGGCCAATCAAGGTGGTTCGCTGCAGCTTAAATGATTAAAAAATCTTAATCTATTAAATGATTAAAAAATCTTAATCTATTCCTAAACAAAGACAATTCAAACTCATAAAAACTTTTAGAACACATAACAGATGAGGGTTCAAGTGATTTTGACAAAGAGTTTCTGTCTCAATGTAAATACATGACCAGGGCCCTGTTGCATAAAACTTACCATTAATGGTAACTTTGCCATAAATGGTAACTTCCTTGTGAACCTTGAATTTGCTTGGCTGTTGAGCAATGTTACCACGGTAGTTACCATTGCCAGCAGAATTACCATTCTATTACATAACACTCGTACAAGTCTTCAGAGGTTAGCATATCCCAGGTGTTCAGGCAGTGGAATCACATAAAGGAATTCAAAGTAATTTAAAATTCAAATGAGGTATTGGCCGAACCCCTATAAAAGGCCGGCGTATCGAGTGGTATTCATCTTTTCCTTGTGTGCAGGCAGTGACGGACAGACCAGACCAGATGCATCTTCTACAATTCAACAAGCTGGAGCCAGTGGACTGTTCTCCAGGTAGGTATACAGTCACAATGGTGGCAAGAGAACAGCGGCTCAACTTGCCTTGTCTTTGTGACTCGGCTTATGGACTGGGCGCGGCCCTGTTCCAATATATCCAGACATGCTCAGCATGCTGGTCGTATAGAGACTTGCAACACTCTCACCTCCTGATGCTGGACGTACTTCAGAAAAAGTTTGCTGGTGTTGCCTTGCACGTCTTGGCGACATGGCTCAGCATGAATGTAGGCGAAGCCCTGTTCCATTTCTTCCAGACTTGTGTAAAAGGCTGGATTTACATGCAAGCAGAGTGACATTCCCTCCACTGAACTCCTTCCACAACCTTATGTCAACCTGGCAACTGAGTTTTGGGATCGGTATCCGATTCTTCTCTTCTGATTTGTTTGTCAGAAGCCCTTCTTTTTCATCATAGATGAAATAGACCACTACAGTATACATGACTGTACACTGTAAAAAATGGTAAAAAAAAAAAAAAATGCCAGTTCGTCAAACTTATTGGTATAATTGACCGAAAGTGCGGTTAAGGCGAACTGATGCTTTCTACTCAAAAGTGTGAACTGGCCTGGATATCCACGCAATATCCAACAATACATGCTTGTATGCATGGACCAACAATAAAAGGAAAAAACAAAACAAAACAAAACAAAATACCCTAACTGAAAAGGGGTAATGAATATGAGCAACCACTCATTAAAATGTTCCAGTTCCAGTTTTCCTCTCCTTTCTTTTCAGGGAAAACTATACGAGAATTGAATTAAGCTTCAATCGAATGAAGACCACGTATAATCTACTTGAACTTCTCGGTGATTGCATTTATGTTTTGTACATCGGAGCAATTCTACAGTTACAAAGTATCGTAGAATCATACCAGAGAAACGATGGGACCTTTCAAAGTCCAATTTGAATCCTAAGTACGGGATTTACAGTCATGTCAAAGATGGTGAAAATCCTAACCAGTGAAATAAAATAATCATGGATGTACATGCGTGACTCATACAATGTGTACGTGACAAAGATTCACTATTCATGATAAAGAACGTACATCGTCAAATCATGGTCAAATAGTAAACCCAAAAAAGTCAATGTACACGTAGAGAGTCGATGTATAATATTCAAACGCATGGATCTCCACGCTACCGAAGACAGCTACATGTAGTTATATTCTTGCTTCTTTGTCATGAAAAACCTTGTTTTCGCACATCTTGTAATGACCGAGGAAGATTATTTTAGATGGACCACCAACACAACTTTTGGATTTGCTCACATAAGTCTAAAATTTTTAAGGGGAGACTTTGTGATCTGCAATTATATTCTCCTTTGGAGAAATAGGCATAATTATTATGAGCTATTTAATAGCCTTAATTGACTATACTGTCACGAATATTAATTATTCAAGACATATGACGCACAGCAGACTGAGGCAGACCATTGTACTGTTCACAGAGCCACTCCAATTTAAAAAGAAAAAAACTGAGAAGAAAAAGTAAACTCATATTTATTAAACCTTTCAGATTTATAAAGTTCTGATTACTTCAAGAGATGTATTACTTAACATTATGAAGCTTTGAGATGTAAGCTTTTCAATGCCATGATTCTTAGAAAATAAATAGATAAGTAAGGCCTTCTTCTAGTTGCCAATTTTACTACGGCGTTCAATGCTTAATTCTCGTCGACTACAGTGGTGTCCATTTTTTTAAAAAAACATCCATGAAAGGGCATACCTTTGATATTCCCTCAAATAATTCATCCGAGATAACATCTTGAATATGTTATCACCTGCATTGTGTGCATCGAAAAGGACTGACTAATATCCTAAGCAACAAAAAAACAAAAAAAGCCCTTGTTGGTTAACTCATTAAAAATCAATAAAATGACATGCATTCTGTCATAATATGGTTTGGAAAGTGCAACGATGCACTGTAAAATACTATTCTAATTTCACTGAACCAAACACTGAAATTTTGAGATCGTAAGAATGCTTGCATCGTCCATGCACAACTGTTTCCCGTAAGCATGTTTAGAATACCTTTGTCGTGTTCTATTCAAGAGCGAAAGAAAACTTTAGAACACTTGCATCATTTTAAAAAGAATCTCAAACATGTTGAATGCTCATTTTGTGTGCGACCTGTGTCTATGTTACTCAAAACAATTATCCAGAGCTCGTGGCTTTTAATTTCGCCACTGTCTCCAATGGATTATCAAACAAAGGGAGAATACTTGAATTTGTAGACCCTTAATTTTAATGCAAGGTGCTTGACCTCTTTAGGCATATTTTGACGTCTTTCATTTCATTTTATCACAGAGAGACTTGCTTCAGCCAATTATGCATGACTGTTTTCCAAGCAAGTTAAGTTTGTCTTATTATTGGTGGTAGAAATGCACTGCTACTGCCTAGCTTGCAGAGTGTAGGTTTATGTTATGACGTTACCCACTGATGATATCCATTCATCACATAATTTGACTGGGTACAGCGATTCCTTCGTCTAATTTTGCAAATATTAACTGCTCACTGAATGATCACACGTCAAGTCTGACATTGGCAGTATTGTGTTTACAAAAGAATAATATCATTAGACTCGAAAGGAAAATTATACAATTTCACAGTGTTTGAATGTTTTCTGCTTGTAAACAGCAGCAGCAACAACGACAATAACAACACAATGATGATTTTAATCAGCTATTGCTTGATCTGTTGAACGGTTTATGTACATACGGTATGTTTTAGCATCGAGATGAACAGATGAAAAAATAGTTTATTTTTTGCGAAGAGTTGATTCATTGCATAGCTGCTCCGTTTTTCCGGAACATATTTCCTCCTAATATCGGTTCGGTAGATACTTTGGATTGTTTGAAATCAAACTTGAAAACAGTCATCCTTTCTCTCTTAGTTAATTTCATCATGCGCCTTGGAATGTTTTTGATGCGATATATCAGGTATATGCCGCCATACAAGACAGTATAAATATTATGACATCACTCAAGAATAGTCATTCTGATGGGTTACTCTTTTATAATGGAGAGCCTTCCTTGTATTCTCAATTAACACATATCAGACTGAAATGACCATGTGCGTCAAAGCCATCAATCCGTTTCATAATTTCAGATGGACTCTGTCCAAAGACTCGCTGACAAGACCAGTTGGTACAATAAACTACTGCTTATTTTCAACATTTTTCCTTGCTTCCGACACACATTAAATGTTATATATTCACCATCCTCTTGTTCGTCTGTAAGAATATTATACAGCAAGAAAAATAATCATTTGAATTATGATTTGTGCAAGCAAAATATTCATGTACAGTGATACTGTATCAAAATAAACACAAAATACCAAAAGGAGCATAAATAAAAGCACTTAAACCCAAGTGCCGAACGTTACAATGAATTCTACTTTGCTCATTCTGAGCCCCCACTATAAATAAATTTTAAAGAAGGCCATTCATCTTATCTGTCGGATAATGATACAGCAGTATTTCCTGTTCTAGACATACTTGTATAAAAACATCGGCACTTTAAGTTGCCTTGATTCAGGGGCCTTTCTTTGCTTGAACAAATAAAGCACTCTCGCTTGTCTATGGTATGAGATTATTCTTAGAATTAGAATTTTATCTCATATTCCATTGAAAGAAGATCTTAATGACAAACATAGATGTTTGTATCTTTCGTTTTGCGTTTTACAGACCTTCTGTACGGTCGATTATTTGAAGATAGTCATTAAATACATATTCAGACATGAATAAACCAAGATTTCAGATGTTTGCAACAAAATTTCTTCACCAAAAGCAGCATAATGAAAACTGAATTTATGAATAAGATTTGGTCAATCGTAATTATGATAAAATTGACATCGCGAAATCACAATTTGGTTTTGCGAAAGCTGTATCAATTTTCAATGTGAATGGAGATTATTACTTTGGAATAAGAATGTAGGCGTCAAATTAATACATTCCATTCACCCTTTTGTTTCGTTAACTGAACTCAACGGTATGTGTTTGCGGGAATCAAAATGATAAGAAGAAACGCCAAATATGAAATACCTTGAGATGTATATTCTCATTACTTGTCAAAAGTAATCAACATTGACTTAACTAAGTTGTTAGATTTTTTAGCATACTTCTCGCCACAGTGCACATTATCAAATTAAATAATTAACGTATCCTTGACCACTGTATCAGTGAAATTGAAAAATAGCTAAAAATGTGCTTAAGTGATATCTATAAAAGGCAATATCGATACTGTACTGAAGAAAGAAATATAAAGAAAATATCAAAAGAACAATTGTAATTATTTCTCCTAAATTAATTGAACATGTATAGAATTAAACAAATGAAAGGAATGATCTTGACACTTATCATTATGATTAAAGTGAATCGGATGAACTTCATCATGTTCATAGTTTCAAAAGGGCAATCAAGTTTTCCATGTAAGGAAATGTGTCATCTTCTGTGATTGGCTGCTTTGAAGATGCTAACCTCTGAAGACTTGTACGAGTGTTATGTAATAGAATTCCTAAATTATACAAATAATAATGAAGTATAATTAGAATTCTATTTAATAAGAAGAAGTACAAGATGAAGAGGTCCTTCCCTTTATTATCTTCTCACATTGTTTCGGTTTTCCCTCCCTGATTCACAGAAGCTGACAAACGGTTGCTTTTGTGTCTTCTCATATTTCCTCCAGGAATGTGCAGTATTCTTTAATATTGTTTACAAAAAAATAACTGTTTTCAGAGCATTCAATCCAATAAAATGTCCGCAATGTACTTTGTACATTTCGTTTCCCTAATAGGTTTTGAACAACATTGATTGACGGTTTACTATGAAAGAATCAAGTGTGAAATACAATGAACGATAATTCTTTCAAACAACACAAAATGATTCCTTTTGACAAGAATGTATCTTCATTTCTCCTTTTCATATATTTTCACTTTGAAAGATGAATACAACTCAATACGCTGGCCTTTTATAGGGGTTCGGCCAATACCTCATTTGAATTTTAAATTACTAGTACTTTGAATTCCTTTGTGTGATTCCACTGCCTGAACACCTGGGATATGCTAACCTCTTCGACTTGTACTTCTTCTTATTAAATAGAATTCTAATTATACTTCATTATTATTTGTATAATTTAGGAATTATCTTAATCTATTCCTAAACAAAAACAATTCAAACTCATAAAAACTTTTAAAACACATAACAGATGAGGGTTCAAGTGACAAGTTTTGTGCAACAGGGCCCAGAACTCTTGTCCATCTTTAAAAATTTCTAAGAGATTGTTTGATTGTCACAAGCTTTTGATGTTTGAATTAATGTCCAAAATCAGCTCAAACATTTTCTTGGTAATCTTCCCCACATTGTTAGAAAAGAAACCTCAAGGAGATTAAGTTTCCCCCTGCTGTTAGAAACATGATGTTAAAAAATAAACACATCCTTTCATGTATCAATTTAACCATGCAAAAGGGAAGCTTAACTGTCAGACGACAACAATTGCAGGACTATAATATCCTTGTTTGATTCTGCCCTTATCAACACACACAGTCAAATCCTCTTTGCAACTGTAAGAATGCTTTTACAACTTCACTTTTCAAACCATATTACGTAATAAGAGTACAAAATGCATAATTAATATTCATTCTTTCTGCAAAATATGAAACAAAACACCCCAGGGACTTTCTAATATTGTTCAACATATCAATAATTCTACCCTCATGTAGAACCATTCAATGCAATAGAGAGCAAAATTTATTTTAGCAAATTGTCCTTCATCCTGAAATTAAACAAAATCCTGGGAATTTTCCCAACACTTGTTATTGAAAATAGAAATATTCTACCCCCTCCTAAAAAAAGAACAAACAAAATCTCATAGTGTATAACAGATGCATTGAAACATAAAAGAAAATTTGCATCTAGAAGATTATACATATGCATACAAGAATTCAGCCAAGGCGCTTTGTATTTTCACTTGATACAAATTGACCGCCACATGGAGTGTGCTTTTGTTATGCCTTCATTCATTCCTAAGTTAAAAATTCATCAAGGTATTGAACTGATTTTGGGAGAAAATAAGGAATAGGTCCTAATTCTAAGTTGTGCCAAATTTTAGCCTAATCTAATAATCCCTTCATACCGTTTACTATGGACTATTGAATACCCTGCTGAGCTTTGGTCACATGAAGAGAGCTCAGGCTGAGCGCTCTTTTGTTCTGAACTTCAAAGGCTCTTTTCTCTGAATATAATTAATATTCATTCTTTCTGCAAAATATGAAACAAAACACCCCAGGGACTTTCTAATATTGATCAACATATCAACAATTCTACCCTCATGTAGAACCATTCAATGCAATAGAGAGCAAAATTTATTTTAGCAAAATGTCCTTCATCCTGAAATGAAACAAGATCCTGGGAATTTTCCCAACACTTGTTATTGAAGATAGAAATATTCTACCCCCTCCTAAAAAAAGAATAAACAAAATCTCATAGTGTATAACAGATGCATTGAAACATAAAAGAAAATTTGCATCTCGAAGATTATACATATGCACACAAGAATTCAGCCAAGGCACTTTGTAGTTATATTTCTGTAGATTTCTTATTTATTTCTGTTTAGTTCTTTTCATCTACTGATTCATTTATTCATTCATTAATTTGTATATACAATCATCCATGTTATTTATCTCTTTATTCATTCATTCATCAATTCACTTATTTACTTTTACAAGACACCAAATATCAATTTTCCACTAAAAAATAACAAATATACACTCAAATTTACCTTGTCTTTGACGAGCAAGTCATACCAGTAACCTCTCTGCTTTGGTTCATCGCTGTTGTAGTTCACCATGACGATGTCACCCACTGTTACGTCCTCAAAGTCGATCATGGTTCGGGCTCTCGGTCGTATGCTGCGGCTGGTGATCTTCGCGATCCCTTCCTCATCATACCTGAACACGTAAAGTTCATTTTTTCAGTTCATTTATTTGTTTAACCATCAAAATATCAGAAATTTTCAACAAAACACAATGATGGTTTGGTGCCCCACAGAAAGCAGAGCTTATAAACACACAAGTATGATAAAGAAGTTAAAGAAGAACTTACGAAAAGTTATCACAAATGTGCACTTCAAAGCTCCAATATTTTCAAAGAAATCGCCATAAACAACATTGGCTCAATCACTTTTGAGTGGATTAGAAGTATGAACGTTTTCAACAATTCATAATTTTTTCCTATCTAAATATTGTTTTATAAATTTTAAAGCAATAATAGTTATGTTTTGATGATCAATGATAAATCATAATCGATTAAGAATTAATTATTTGTCTCAGAGGCTGCATTTTAATACATATTTTCAAGTCTTAAAAGCTAAATTCAAACTTAGTACCAAAATGCATGGAAATAAATATGCCCAAATGAGTGCAAAAAAAGGCAAAGCAGAGGAGTTTAATTTTTTTCCTTAAAAATTATTTGAAGAAAAGGAACAAATATATATTTTTTTTGCAGATACATGTAACAGTCAATAAAAAAATCTATTATTCTTATGTGGTGTGGAGAATGTCCCCTCTTCTTAGTTTTCACCCTAACCTGCACTTGCAAAGCATGGTTTATTTCTTGTCTCTTTGTGTAAGGTGCACTCAATTACAGAATTTTATGGCACACATGTAAAATTCATTCCTCTAAAGCATTTTTAAAAATCTAGTAAGGTGTTTTCTTCATATAACGCTCTTTTTGATTCAAAACCTAATTAGAATCACCAATAAAGAAAACTGGAAAAAATCTCATACCCTTCATATTTCACATGATATACAAGTCCATCATGCCTTGTCCAATGAGATTCATGCTTCCCTCCATTCTGGGAAACCCCACTACCCCCTTCTTTTGAAATGGACTCTTCTGAGTCACATGTCCTTTGTGATGCTGGTTCATTGCACTCTGTGTCCATAGGGGTGTCAGCATCACCATTACACAAGTTTTTCTCGTTCTCCGAGTCTTTGGGTGATATAGTCTCATTTTCATTCTGGTCCTGATTTTCGGTCTTGACCTTAGTCTCATCCTTGGGCGTAGCTTCGCTTTCATTATTGTTATTGTTTGTTTCTTCATTTTCATCTTCCTTTTCGGTGATTTTCACAATGTCCGCCTCAAACCAGGCTCCCATGCTCATGTCTATAGCATCAACAACATCACCAACCTGTCACGGCAAGGGAAAGAAATAGAAAAATAAAAAGCAGACCTCCAAACCTTTCTGACTGAAAAACAGGGATTATTTCGCTCAAAATTAGGAAAGAAGCAACATTTCCCATAGGAATGTATAGTAAATTTATCAAGAAAAATAGGAAAATTGTATCGAAACAAAAGCTTGGAATGATCAAAATTCAGATTCCTTCTTCCAAATTGAGAATGGTTGGGAGGCGTGAAAAAGTGAAACACCACTCTGAATTGAAACTGATATCTGCAATCATGCAGCTATTATGCATAAACTGCAAACTCCACATATCCTTACACACAGAATTAATGTCTTTTTGACTTGATCTCAACATGCAATATTAGTTCATGAATTTCATATGCTTAAGATCAACGAAGTTGTAACTTTGTTTATTCTATACTAGTCATTACTAGTCGCTTTATAAAAAATCTTGGCACATATTCAACCGACATGTTTCAAGAGCCAAGTAGTATACATGTAAATGTGTAACAATACATGTATAAGGGGTAAACTGGAAACTGGCAGAACACTTGCCGTGAAGAGCATGAAATGTTTAATGAAATCAATTAATAATTACAGTGCCGATGGCACGTACAGTATATGTGACAAAGAGACCATGCATTGTTTAATCAAACATTACTCCACCAAAAAAGATGTGTTATGGTGATAAAAATATATCAAAGGTTACAGGATGAATCTAGTATTTGAATTATCTATCGGTCATTATATGCCACCATAGGAATTTTTTGAGGAAAAGTACATATTATGGAAAGGATCCATTCTCACTTTAACATAAAGCAATAGCAAACAAATGAGAAACAAACACGTAAAGGTCCAGAGGGAAACACAGATCTGTTTCATAATAATATTCATGTATTAAATGGTAAAAAGTAGAAACTTTTGGTATCATTGAAAGAGTGATAAATTTTCTACAACATTTGTGCACAATATATCTGTACAGAAGTTACAGTTAAAGAAGTACAGGCATTTGAAAAGTAAACAATGGTCATACTTTAATCAAATCTTGGAACAAGCAAAACCCCTTGGCACTGTAAGAGTTAATATATAAACAAATGAGTATGAGTTTGTTAGCCAATCTATCTGCACTTGATTTTAGGCTGTACCTTGAATAGCCCTTTTAGCTGACTGGTAGATGCTTCAACGGTTTCAGTGACATCCTTCGCTGCGTCCACGGGCGGTGAGTTCTCCGTATCACTGGTTTCCGATCCGAAGCCGCTCTCTGGCTTGCCCTCACTATCCTTGTCCCCATCCTCGGTCCCTTTACCTTCGATCTTTGTGACCTTTGTGACCTCTGATGCCTCTTCAGGCGCGGCTCGTATCATCAGCTGAACAGCATCGTTGAGGTTGATGCCATAGTCGAAGAGGGTGTGGCCGTTGACAAGCTGTAAAAAAGGAAAAGATATCAATTAACCATCTTACATTAGAAAGAAACAAGTCTCCTTGATTTCATAAGAGTTTTGCAGGGATGTAAGGGGGTACCAAAAAAAAATCAGGAAAGTATTTGACGAGTACAATGGTTCAGTCAAGTATAGGTGTTGGTGTGGGGAGACCCCCCCAATGCCCCCCCAAAATTTTAAAGCAGACACATAGGGCCTACATGTATTTATTTCTTACAAAACAGAGAAGTTAATTTTGTGAAAATTGGGGAAAAAAAATGCAACGTAATGAATATCACAATGACAAATGTTACACTTTACAAATCCTGGCTTGTCGATCTTCCGAACGTAATCGCTCAAGAATACCCTGTTCGTATCTTTCTCCTCTGTCCATTTCCAATTCCATTTATTCTTGATTCCTATGTCGATTTTCGCTATATGCGCAGTCCTGTCCATTTCCATTTTGATTTCTTAATCCAATAAGAGGCAAAGGAAAATCAGGAAACAAAGTCGAAACGATATCACAAAGTCATAACCTGCCAAGTATCTGTGCAGCTGTGTGGGATATGCGATATTGATACACGACACTGCATGCAGTACACACATAGCACAATATCGCTGTGTGCTAGCACTTCGCAATGCGGTCAACCAGACAATGCACATTCCAGAACGTAGTCTCATACACCGTTCTACTTTTCCTGTCGCCGCACGTTCAAAATACAAAATCATTACGTGGCTGTTACGCGAATTTTAGTAAAGCGCATGGTTTATACAGTCCATAGCACTTGTCCACACATACTCGTTACTAGGATTTTTATACAAAATTCATTGTGTGCGTACGAGAACCACTTCACACTATATTAACATACTTCACATGAAACGGCCTGTACAAGACCATATTTCATTTGGGAGATTTTTTTTCTGCCACTAGATTACTGCACACGAAAGTACGATAATGCTTTCACAGAAAAAAAAACCAGAAATATGTCTTAAATTCTAAAAGATCCAGAATTCCGGAAAAATCTGGAAGACTTACATCCTCGTGCTATTAAAGTTGTCAGCTATGGAAAATTATCAAGAGTAGAACTATCTTGGTAATAAAAAGGCACAATCATAATACTGCTTTTACTGTTCATTGCTGTTCATAGCGCTCTGATCAGCTTTTCTGTAAAAGCGCTCTTTAGAATCAATTATAAATATTTTTATTATTATTACATAATTAAATTATATAGCGTACCTTCCAAATTATTCCAGGTCTGTCTACACACATCCACATACACATGCACATGCACATGGATCAGACCCCTCCTCATCCCCGGATTGTGCATCACATTTAGAATAGTAAAACTTTGCACTTGTGTCGACTAGAAAGGTCTTTTCCAGCTGTAAGAAAGCCAACTACTTCAACTTCACCATGTATGATAAAAGAATTACAGCATGATTGTGCAACCCAGTTGAAATTGTAATGATACAGCCTCTTTCTTGATAAACTTAATACCACGCTTAAACCCTAAACCAACTTATTAAGTACCCCTTCCCTCAACCCCCCCCCCCTTTCCATTCCCCCTCTTCACTTCTTTCCCTCCTACATAATCCTTCCATCTTTCCTTCACACAATCTTCATGCATCCTTCCTAATCCTAATCCTATTCCAATATCTACTGCAAATGAAATGTTGAATCATGCTTTCCAGCCATTTCAATCTTGCTTTCATCCAAAATACACATTAGTCTGCATGTACAGACTCTATCTTGATGCTTAAAACAATACCATAAAGCCTTGAGCCTAGCCTAGCTCTGTCAGTACCATGTAGCTACAGCTTGTTACAGTACGGTACGGGGCCTGTGGTGTGAGGTTTACACAGGTTAACAGATCAGACCCTTTTACACATTAGAATTTACAAGAATTTGTGTCCATATGCAAACTACACGTGCACAGAAGCAAGTGTACCCACCCCATCCCCACCCCCCCCCCACAACTGTCATCGAAATTAAAATGACGTCAAACAGCAACATGGTCAGTTTTAAAAATACTGTGCACACTTCCTTGGCATTTGGGATGTAATATGGAGAACGGGAGTTAAAGTTGTTTTGTGTGATCTTCAACAGAACTGGACGAAACTGGCCAGAACTGAAGGGTATGACGCATGCTGGAATCAAATCTTAGCAACTCTTAACTTTAGCAGTTAAGGGGTTAACGCAAGCACTACAAGACAATAAAACTTCTTGATACATTAACCCTTCCTGGCACACTTATGTGCCTTTAATTTCGATAATGCTCACTGCTTTGCCAAAGCTGAGGTTTCACTTTTGTGGTAAACATGCCTTTGATAGGTGATAAACGTATCACACTAACAACCAATGGGTTAAATTAGAAGTTGCGTATCTTGGCTGCGCTGCCTGTGTGAATAAGCAATCCTTTTTCTTGAGTTAGACAACATTCAAAACACCATGTTCTCAAGTGCGCCACTAACTTGGCAGTTTGCCAAAGTCGGGCACTCCTTCCTATCTGTGTACCCCCACGATTATTTGAGACGAGCAGAATATATTTAACATAATTTACCATTTTCTGAACTTATACATGGATGGAAGCAAATGCGGTCTGAACCCTTTTATATACATGTATATCGGCAAGACAAATGCAATGCAGTTGGAAGATTCATCACAACTCTTTTTCTTAAAATAACAAGATCCAATTAAATGACAAGTCCGGGGTAGTTAAATAATCCTGGAAAACATGATTAACGACAAAGTGAATGCTCAGGTATTACAAACTTAATTTGGCTGATAACCAATTAAAGGTGCATACCGGTAATCACAAAATTCAAACTTGACATTAAATCAGGTGACAACAATTTCCTTACGAAAGCAAGCATTAAAGCAAGCATCATACCGGAGTTACAAAACAAGTGAAATACAAAGCGAGTGTTTATCCACACGGCAGAGAAACAGATTGAAGCAGACTGGGGATTTGGGGGGGGGGGTGAGACATGGCCCCATGAAAAATTTACCCAATTTGGCTGGTATTCCATCAAAAAAAAAACACAAAAAAAAAAATTGGTGAACCCCCTCATGCATGTAAAATTAAATAAAATAACCCAGAAAATGCAACAATCCTTTTTTTTCAATGCTTGTCAAAGAATTTTCATATTTTGGACTGTGTCCCCCTTCTCCCATCCCCCCAAACCACCACTGAGATAAATAAATGCTGAGAAGTGGTTTCACCCCCCAAAATATTTGAGGACAGAGAACATTTACAGTTACTGAGTTGCATAAAAATATGTTTGCTCCGTCTCAAAATGTTCGATCAAATTACACTTACAGTCCTACATACATAAAGTCACGAGGTTGCTGGAATTTCCAAAGTATCTTTGGTTTCTAAGAACTAAATACCTATTAGAAACCTCTTTCTGTACCACTTGGCGGGCATTTATTCATTTTCCCTCCACATAACAATAATCAATTTCTTCCCGACTCGTCATCTTTTGAAACCAGTGGCAGCTTGTGCCATTGTGTGTATGTGGGGGGGTTGAGAGAAGTAAATGTAGTAAATTTTAACCCACATTGTTACCTTTTAGTTTTAGAGTAACACTTTTGCAATAAGATTTTAGATGTGAAAATTCTGAGTCCATTTCAAATGTGGTACATACACATAGTGTCATTCTCTAATAAAAGCGATTTAATTGTCACTAATCATTATACCGGTAAGTCTCTGAATTGGCAAAGCAATTTGAAGTATATAACCACTATTTTGATGTGCAAATTTGCTGTTTTTTCCATTAAATTTCATCATTTCAATTCACTTTGGTTTAGGTTATTTATATTTTCAAAATCACTTTTCACTCTACAGGTGTGGAAAATCAAAATAAATATTGCCAATTTGAGGGAAAGTTGATTAAACAGGACCTTAAGAAGACTCTTGTAGTGCTACTGGTGAAAGGGATTATCTTGCTGTTCAAGGGCTTTTAAAGTTAAGTGAGACAAAAATCACTTCATCCTTTTTAATAATAAGCAGCAGGATAGAATGGAATGCAATTTTTTCTTTTTTTTTTTAAATAAATCTTAAATACTAACATAAAGGGATTTTGGCAAGTTTAAAACAAAGTCTCCATTTCACATTACATAAAATTTGCTAAGAAAAGTTCTTAACTAATAGAAGAGATATACATAACAGCAACCAATTTACTTGAAATGCTACAATAATGCTACATTATTCTAGCTCGACTTTATGCTTCAACTCAAAGAACAAAATAAAATATTACAAAATAGTGAAATAATCAAAATGCATGGTCCACCTGTAATATTTCACATCGATTCAAACATTCTCTGGAAACTCTTTGGGAGCAAAAAAACATCAAACCCACAAAAAAGGCACAAATGTAATCAGTTACCTGTAAGTAGTCCACGCATGTGGAGCGTGATACCTACTTTTGGAAATGTTTCCTCTTCCTTTCTAAGAATAAGTTTTTTTTTTCTTCTTCTTCAACTCCCCAGGGGTATAAATTCCTTTCTCATCCCCACTAGCTTACACCTTCAAAGAACATCAGAAGTGACCTTTGACCTCACTAATCCACTGTTACCATGGCAACATTGTAGTTGAGGGGAGTCATTGAACTGTGGCTATTGTGAAAAAAGGGTCCTCCCATGGGGGTCTTTGGTGGAATATGCAGCAGGAGAAAAAAACTTAACAGTTATTTTGTACAATGACCAAATACACTATACTACTAGTACTAAGAAATATTTTTATAGAAAAACTTCTTCGAACTACCGTATGGAAAAAAAAAATAATAGAGACACAACAGATGTGAATTATTCCAACATAGATGAATACACATTTGAAAAAAATAAATGAACATTGGGAAGCAGTATGAGAATGGGGAAAGCGGGAGCAAATCATTCTAATCAAAGATGAAGATTAGAGAGAAGTACAGCATGTTTTAAGCTAGTTTTTTTTTCTGTTTCAAGATTAATAGAACTGTGTAAGAGGAGAACCCACAGAATGAACCTAACCATTCCAGAAAATTGCAAAATTAAGTGAAAAGTTTAAATATAATGCTACATTATGAGAGGCAGCTAAAACATCTAAAAATAATAATACATTGTAGATATCACTTCTCAGTTCTTCAAGTACATACCAAATAAACAACAGAAAATGACAATCGCAATAATTTTGCTCTGAATATACATGTACGACAGTCTTTCAAACCAGTTGCACTAGCAGGTGAATTATTATCAAGAACCTGTTACTTCCATTTTTATCCTCCCACAGAACCCTAAATGGCTTTGTCCTGATAATCAGAAATATTTGACGGGACCAACAAGTCCTACCCAAATAAAAGCTGGGGACTTTGCACATTCTAACCGCAAAGCTAAGGGAGCAATCCACAAATGGTTCCAATTTTCAATACATCATCCACACAAAGACATAGATTTTTGAGTGTTTGTAGGAGAATTATGTACGAAATTTGTGAATGGACCATTCTGCTCTTCGCACCCCTTTCCGTTTTACTACCATGGGTCAAGGGTAGTCTGCAATTGAATTCGAATACCAAGTTTTGGGCAATATGGTCATATTTTCCTCTGGTGAATAGTTTTAAAGACACGTGAAACTCTGTTCAAATGTCAAATCAAATTGTAGCATCAGCCATAAATGTTCTTTGAATATTTTCCAACTCACTGGGTTGGGATGAATGAGAAAGAAAAAGAGAATGAGAAAGAGAATGAGAAAGAGAAAGAGAAAGAAAAGGAGAGAAAGAGAGAGTATTCGAACAAAATATGACAGCAGGAAAAGATAAGAGAGAAAAAGAGACAAAGATAGAATCGAAATATACATGGAAATAAATATGAGAAGATGTTGGTCTTAGAAAAGAAAAACCTTTTCTGAAATCGAATAGAAATTAACAGGACTATTAATTCATTCAGACTTGCCCAAGAAAAGGTCACAAAATTTGATGACCAAACTTGTGTGAGGTCCATAAACATCAAAGGTATGAAAATATGGTGAAGTTGTAAGAGTTTACTTTAACCTTTTCAGAAAAATTAATAATATGACATTAAATATATCCAATCATGTATGGAATGATGAATCCAACTTCACTTTTACACATTTTTCTTCAACATACCAGAAGCAAAAAAAAAAAAATGCTCATGCCTAGCTAGAACAGTCTGCCATTCACTTTGTTTTAACACTTCTTCCTTTAATCATCAGTGGATAATGCTATGTTTTATTACATACAGATGTCAATATTTCAATTTCTCTTGATTTAGTGATTGAGAATTATTGTCTTAATTGTTTGAATGATATTCAGCATGTTTAAATTTAAGTTTGTAACCAACCCACTTCAACTTTGAATGCCGACTTGTTGAGAGAGGAATTCTTCCATGAAAATGCTCCAATAATTCAATCAATCAATCAATCAATCCATCAATCAATCAAATCAATCAATAAACCAATCAATTAATCAAATCCTTCAAGTGAGTAAGTGAGCTATCAATCTAATATGCACGACCAAAAATAAAAAAAGAAAGAAAGAAAAATTATTAATATTTGACTGCTTCATATAATTTTTGTCCTTAATACATAATTTGTTTGCTTGTTTCTTTTACTTTTTCACCATGCAATACAGTAATTCACAAATAATAACATTCAGAGAGTTACTTGGAAATATGCATTGCAAGGAATAGTGCATAAACAAAGATTGTTTGAAGTGCAATGCCCTTATGGCATACACAACTGATAATCATATTAGATGTAATATACATAACTGATAATCATATTAGATGTAATATACATAACTGATAATCATATTAGATGTAATATACATAACTGATAATCATATTAGATGTAATATACATAACTGATAATCATATTAGATGTAATATACATAACTGATAATCATATTAGATGTAATATACATAACTGATAATTACATGTATATTAGATGTAATCCTTTGTTAAAATGTCTCCAGAAGGTTACAATCACCAATTCTGAATATCTACTTATAGATTAAATCTATTTGATCTATGATCAGGTTTTACTTAAATTACTCTT
>CM057157.1:21249797-21276810 GCA_029962745.1 Echinometra lucunter
GAATGAACATATACTAGCCATATCAAATAAAATATCGAAGAATATTGGTGTCATCAGCAAATTGCACCATTTCTTGCCACAACATATTTTGATTTTGCTTTACAGTTCAATGATTTTACCATATTTAATGTATTGTAATACTGTCTAGGCCAACACATATCCCATCAGGCTCCTCAGATTGTTAAAACTGCAAAAAAAGATTGTAAGAATATGTTCAATGTCTGATTATACTGCTCCCTCACAACCACTTAAAAAAACTTAATTTCCTTACTATCTATCAGTTGAATCAGCATTGTATTGCATTAATGGTTTTTAAACATAAACAAAACAAACTGCCATATAATCTTGCCTCTATGATTAAATGTAAGACAGTATTGCATGGTTATAACACTAGAAATCCTGAAAATTATTATACTGAAGAATGTAAAAATACAGCATCTTCTTTTCCTTTTAAGTACAAAGGACCCTTTATTTGGAATTCTCTTCCTTGTCATATAAAACAAGTTTCATTTTTAAATTTCTTCAAATCTAAGTTTAAGGACTTTATTTTCAATCACTCTACTGCCTAATTGATTAATTCATCCCATCATATTTTTATCATCATATTTTTTTATAATTCTTATCAGTACAAGTCATATTTTATATTACATAGGGACTGCCTAGACAGAACCTTTTCTTGGTTCTTTTGCAGTTTCCCATTTCACATTCATTAGTGCTGTAAATATCTATTGTACACTTTTATTACTCTTTGTATCTTATCTTCCATCCCTCTTTCTCTCTCTCTCTCTCTCTCTCTACCTTTTGCTTGTTTGTTTTGTTGTTTTTATTGTATGTTTAATGTATTTATATATGTATTTTTAATGGACCTGAATGAATGAATAAATGAAAATGAAAAAAAAAAATGAAAAAAAGTTAGACCTAGAAAGAGAGAAAAAGTGAGAATAAGTATTTTTTAGATGACAACAAATAATAGGGACATGGTACTTCAAATATGTTGTAACAGTTAATTAGCAAAATGACATTTTTAGAAGTCTAGACTTAAGTTGAACTTTTATGCTTGGGTTTGGCCCTTCACAAAGGAGGTTTTGTGCAGCAAAAATATGACTACTTTTTTTTCTTGCCATGTCATTTGATTAATATTTGATTGATATTTTTCTCAATGACATCATGACTCTCAAATCTACTGTTTTCTTCTAACTTACCCCTTCTTTTCCTTTTAACTGTGAGACACATCAATCAACTTTTTAAAAAATATCTTCTCTATTTATTCTTCACTTACCCTTGTTCTCTGCCCTCTCTTATTTCTCAACCTATGTAAAAACCCAACACAGTGCTTTAATTTATTGATGATTATGTATAATTACTCTACCAACTTATGTCTCAAGAGGGGCTTACCGTTGCAAGCCTTGCTTCTGAAATCCCCTCATTTTCACACGAGGTTTTGCTTTCAATAATGTTCAAACTGTTATATTTGTTCACTTGTCAGTAATGTAATAAATTACTGATTATTTTACAATATTGTTTCCAGCTTTAATGTCCTCTGCTTTGTTATATTTTTTTGTCTATTGGTATATGTATCGAACATGTGAAAATAAATCAATGAACTCAACTAAATAATGAATTGCAGAAAGTTACACCAAATTGACCAGGCACTCATGGACATACATGTATGTAGGCTACTGACTCTGCTTGAAAGTTCTTTATAGCGCCATCTCTGTGTGATGTTCTATATTATGTTATGTTCTATAATTCTGAGTTGGCCTAACTGCTATTCTTGTATAGTTTACTGTCAAAAGAGAGAGAGAGAGAGAGAGAGAGAGAGAGAGAGAGAGAGAGAGAAAGAGAGATAGAGCAGGCGCGTAGCCAGGGGGGCGATGGGGGCGGTCGCCCCCCCAAAAAAAGCCACCAAAAAAAGAAAAAAGAAAGAAAACAGAAAGAAAAAAGCATGAGCGAGAAAAGAAAAAAGTAAGAGAACGTAATAAGAGCGGGAGTAAACAAGGAACAGTGAAAAAGAAACGTCGGAGCTTCCGCACTTCGCGTGGGAGGGGGAAACTCCCCCCTCCCTGCACCCTCCCACCTAGGGAGCGCGCAAAGCGCGCTCAGTAAGTGATTGGCATGCTTTGCGTACTCACTATCGCCCCCCTAAAATGAAATCCTAGCTACGCCATTGAGAGAGAGAGAGAGAGAGACAAAGGGGGGGGGGGGCAGAAATCAGAGAGAAATGGAGCTGGAAAAGAATAGACCAAATTATTCCCTAGCATTATATAGTTTACTCCAAATTAACTCTTTTCTTTACAAAGCAGATTAGGAGATGTGCATGATGAAGCACACCTGAAATCAGACATTATGGCTCATTCTTCAGGTAACTTTAGTTAAAGACTTCCCTTATGATATAGGTCTACTTGCATGAAGCAAGTTGAATAGGTCTCGTAGCAATAGAGACTACCTGTACATGTACATATGCACATGGTACTACTTATCCTCTTAAATGGGAAATCCTAGGTATCAAACTGGTTTCGATAAAAGCAGACAATGAGAGTAATAGATAAGTAAATGTTTGAGGAAAATCTGGAAAAAATGGCAACTTTATGAATTTTGAGATTTGTCATAGATCAGAGATGAGGTAGCTAGCACCTATGTGAAGTACATTTTGAGTATCGCTCCAATTCATTCTGTACTATTCAAAACAATTACCATTGATGAAAGAAAATGGAAATGTTTGAAATTCTCAGAATAAAGCAGATGGGAAATATGCTCCAAAAATATGATTTTTATTTTTTCACGGCATTCTTCATTTATAGATTTCAAAGCAACCTTAGCAATTCATACTTTTAAAAAAATATCATTTTTTAGTAGGATCTCCTTAAAAATTTCACCAATATGTTTCTGTAAATTTTCATGCTTTCAATCAAATCAACACAATGTCGAAGCAGACCTGCCCCTCACTGAACTGACTTGCATTTTAGGTTCAAAGCTATTCTAAACATTCCACACCTTCCCTTCTCCCCCCCCCCCCTCGCATGTACACACACATTTTGATAAAATCATGGACCATATCAAATCAAAGCTAAACAAACTGATTGCTTTATGTATTTCAATCCTGAGTAGCAGCCAGAAATAAGAGGATTAGGATAATCTTTTAATCCTCTCAAGTGGGTTGGGGTCATGATTGCAACTACCTCATTTCTGAATCCAGTTATATGTAAATGAGCAACTTGACAATTAAAAAAAAAAACTGTCTTCTGGATTGCTTTTCTTAAGCTACAACCAGGATTGGGGGTGGGGGGGGGGGAGGAGGAGGAGACCCCAAATCTTAAGAATATATGGTTATACAGATCCAGTTGATTTAAATAATCTCTATTCAATCACCAGAAGATATTTGTAAACATGATTTTTTTTTTTCATTTTCTGATCAAATGAAAAGTCCATATAATGAAACAAACAGCATATAAGTAACATAGGTTGTGAATTACTTGAAGTTTGGAGAAACAGTCCTTATTATCATGCATGTCAAACAAAGATAATTAATGTGACTATTCAAACTTATGTCTTTGTTCATTGTCCATACATGGCATATCATTGTAAAGTTAATTTTTAGGGGCTTTATGCTTTCACTGGTATGTTATAGATAAAATTCATCAATGTTTTAAGGGATGTGGAATTGAGGAATGGGAACAGACCTGTTGATATCGGAGAACCTGTCAGTTTTCAAGTGTCGTGCAAATACATCTTTGTATGCTGGTTTGCTGGGTGACAATGAACCTTAATTGTACAAGGATCTATAAACTCTCTATGGACTTGTTTCGGTTAAATCAAGTTGGCAATATAAATTCACAAGGAGATGCTTGAGTATTGCTTCTGTGATTATATTTTCTCACAGTTAAAATTGTTGACTGTTTTTGAAATTGTGGTTTTCTAGTGCTTTTTAAAATGTCCTTAGCTGTATTTAGCTTTTAAGAGTAAAACTTTTGCTTTCATATTTATGGAATAAGGAAACAATGACAACAACAAAAATAACAAACAAAGGGTTCAAATGTAAATAAATTTTGCTGCAGCCAGGGGGGGGGGGGGGTGCCATGCCCTTGTTTGTTTTAATTTGTTATGAAATATTTATTCTCAATTTGTAAATAAGTTGGAAGAAATATACAAATATTAATGAATTAACTTTTGAGTTGCAATAAAGAATAAATAAATTACAATTGTCTTCTTTTAATTGCCACATGGGCTTATTTCGTAAAATTCCTCCAAATATGACATAGAAAGAGTTTGTTTCTTTGTCTGTATTATAATGACTTAAGACAGATTCTCTCATTTTTTTTTGATGAAATAATTTCTAAATGTGGCCAAAAAAGACCCACTTTTCCATGTTTGATTGTAGTTGTATGCAGTATATACATCCCATAATACTTATAATGTATTGTAATGTAGGGGTGTCGTGGTCTAGTGGATAATTCGCTAGACAGTAGATCACAAGGTTGGCGGTTTGAGTCTCGCCATGGCACCAATGTCTTTTGGCAAGGCATTAATCTACAATTGCCATTCTTGACCCAGGTGTAGTAAATGGATACTCAGTAGGATGAACTTCCTTGAAATGCTAGAGCGCCTTAATGGCTGCCTTGCTGAAGCTGGGGTAATAACAGTGGAGCGCCAGCAGCGTCAATTTTGATGGACATGAGTGCTATACAAGAACCCACTATAATTATGATTCTTCAAATTGTGTTAATATGTATCTGTGCTTCTACATGTATATATATTGTTACCACAACCTGTCTACATATGTATGTACATGTATACTCCCCTGTCATTCTAAAAAATCTTTGTTTTGTTACTTGAAAATGGGATAAACATATGGGTTATAGTGTAAAAATACAAGTCTGAGAGTTTTAAAGTATAATATCCACAGAAAGTATTTTTAAATATCAAAAATATGAACCAATGTTTGAAAAATATACGAGGGGTCAGTTGCAAGGGAATTGACATAAGGAGTGCGCATGTGCATATGACTCGCCTTACCGTACTGTGTGTATTGGCGTATCACACGGCGGGAGGCACATAACGGCATTTTCAAATTCAAGTGGTCCTCTTAGTGATTGTCTCGTGAGACGAAAGATAATAAAATCGCCGTTTGCATCTAACTTACACTTTTTCATTCCAAATTATGGTTGGTTTCAGGGTTTTTTAGTACAAATACAAGTACTCTTACACATGTTTCATCTTAGTTTGAGAATTTTTTTAATCAGCTACTCACAAAGTTAGCCAATGCCTTTAATCTTTTCTTTTGAATCTGTCAAGTATTTGCTCCGGTTCAAAAACCTAGTGCCTTTAATATGGTTGCTCATTCATAAATTCAAAGTACAAAGTGATTTTGAGATGAACTCTAACAGTATGAGAAATGACCAAAAATCATTGTGATGTAACAAAGTGATATATCAATATGCCTCAAGGCATTTTGTGATGGTTTGTAACAACTTTGTTTTGTCAGTCTGAAGGTATAGTGGGACGGTCAAAAGAACACCTGAATAGCCCCATGTTCATACACAAAAACTTTGTCGTCTAGCTATACCAAAACGTTCACCGAAACGGTTCAGCTATATGATGGATTTGTGTGTCCGAACATTGACTAACGAAATGACGTATAAAGAAACGTATAACGAAACCTGGATCTAAGCATTGTTTCGAACTACATGTAGAACTCAATAAAGAATCACGGCCCATGTGTGTCTGAATGTATGGCGACCATAGAATTAGGGCTTAACTGATATTCGCATCGGAGATCGATGACTGCCGATTCTTGGCCGCATCAGCTAAACATCGAAATCGGTAAATATTTTGATGGTGAGCCGATGCAGAACCGATGCAAGCAACAGATGTTTGGCGGTTACAATCACACTTAGACCCTCGGTTGTTTTGCATTGCGGGCGTAGCAGACAGGATTAAATTTTTGTTATTGTATTACTCATCTCTCCTTTAGCCGCGCTCTGCGGTGCATCGGTATTGGTATCGGAATCGGAATCGGGCCGATGTTGATGTAAAAACATTGGGGATCGGATCGGCAGCAAAATTCCATATCGGTTAAGCCCTACATAGAATGGTATAAGTGGGCAGGGCTTAACGTGAGTATGGTTGAAGGAGACATGACCTTGCCATGGCAAAATGCGCAGTGAAAAAATGTGCATCTATAGGACGTTTCTTCTGAGAGGTCGGGATTTGTGTCTGAATGGTCAGTAGGTTATAGCGAGCCTATACAATGAAAATTTTATACAACTTTCTGTTTCAAGTTTCGTTGTAAATGCTTTGTGTCTGAACAGGGAGTAGGATATTGAAATTGAGACAGGTTTAATACACTGGTGGACAATAAAATGAACAGTATTTTTCTGTCCTGTTTGATGGCAACTTGTATTCATTTTGACACTTGGCATGTTGTGGTATAGACAGGGCTGCACAACTTTTTTCCAACTTCACAGGGGTTTGCATTGAAATTTTTAAGGTCCATATGCATGGGTTCCCTTTTTTGAATATCAAACTTCTGGGGGTCATGAGTTCAAATATTCACGGACCCATTTTTTGTTGAACCTTCAGTTAGACCTAGATATAGACTTCTAAAAAATTTTTTTTTTCACATTGATGGGCAATTGTACTAATGATGTAGAACATTAATTAGTAGTAATTATTGTGTAATATATGAAATGAACTTTACTATTATTACAGCTAAAGAATTTCATTATTTCATTGGGTATATGTATATGGTTCCCACCATTTAAGTAGAGATTTGGGCTTATTTTTTCTCTTATTTAACCAAAACTGCGATTACGTTTGATAAAGCTTGATGTGATATGGACCTCTAAAAAGGAAGAAAAGGGGGAAGGGGGTAAGATGCAGAAAAAATATTCTCACACAACAGTAATTGATCCATGTCACATTCATTTTCAGACTCGGTGAATATGACTGTGTTTCGCTCTTGTGCTGCATTAAAGCTTCTGGAAAGATCAGCTGAAGGCCATGAATGGGGGGGGGGGGGAGGGGTGAGGGGGTGGGTGGAGGAAGGTAAGAGTAAAAAAAATGAAAGAGGTAGAAGAAAGAAGGCAACAAGGGTTGAATAGGGAGAAAGAAAACTTAGATTCTGGAAGGTGAATAAAGAAAAAGCTTGCAGGAAGGAGAGAGGGATAGAGAAAAAAATAATAACAAGAAAAGAGAGGATGGAGGCTTGTGGGGAAAGGGGAAAAAAAGACACGGAGAGATGAACAGTGATGGAGTCGAGGCCGGCAGTTCTGAGTCACAAGGCAGCTGGATAAAAATCTCCCATAGACTTTGTACACATGACTCAGACCAAGACCAAGGCCGAGGCTGGCAAAATGTGGCCTTGAGGCCTGCCTCGACTCCATCCCTGGAGATGAAAGGATTGAGGAAAGGAGGAAGACAGTGAGAGAGAGAGATAGAGAAAAAAAGAAAGATTGAGAGCTAGAGATACACGTAGAAAGATTGATGGAGAGATTAAAAGAGAGAGAGAGAGAGAAAGAGAGAGGAAAGTTTGCAGACATACAAGAACATGAAATAGAGAGGAATGATGCTTTTAGTTCATTGAAGTCTGTGGTGGTGCTTTTGTTGCTCCTGACTACAGCTAAGCGGATGATCTCTTACATCAATATTTTGATGCGAAATGAAATCTTCAGCTCCATACCTGACAGAAAAGGGAAATTGCCGGAAGGATCACGGCAACACTTGTCACTGCTGACAAAAATGGTTTTGATTGCCCCATGCTGACAAACAGAGACAAAGGGAGCGAACTTTGATTCTTTTCATCTCTCTTTATACCTCGTTTTTGGTCTTTGGAATTCACAGGATGACTCATTCGTGCTTCAAAAGCAGAAAAATACCAGGTGCAACTGCAAGATGAACGACTTTGAAATCTGCCCCTCTTGTTCCCTCTGAAATTTACCTCATATGTCGACTGGATGACTGTGGACTTCCTTCTTTCTTGTTCTTTTGAACAACTGGTCAGACAGGAATAGAAGGGAAAAAAAAGAATGAAAATAATATAGAATGATAAAGAGAGAACAGATAGTTAGGGAGGAGACAGAAAAAATGAAGAAAGAGTCAGAGAAATAAATGGATTGATAAAAAGATATATGCAGCAAAGTATAAAGACAGAAGAATGAAGAAGAGATGGATAGATAGACAGATAGATGGAGACAGAGAGAGAGAGAGAGAGAGAGAGAGAGAGCTAGAGAAAGAGAAAGAGATTTTAGACAAACTACCAGTATCATTTGTTTATTTGGTCACATTGTCCGATTGTTTATATCAATGAGTGTGGCCATTTATGATAATCATTCTGTAATATATTTTCATATTACAGAATTATTGGTTAGAGGTACTAAAGAAAACCCACTTTCTGATAACTTTCTGCATGCATTAGACCCATCTGTGATGTACAGTTTTGTTTTATGTCATAATAGCTAATAACTAGTCATTAGAAGACCTGATCATTTTGTATACACTCTTTCAGTTTCTAGAAAAGAAGAAACTGTTGGATGTGAATTTTCTCATGCATGATAATGTCTATTTGAAGTGATTCACTCACTTTCATTTTCATGGGAAAAAGTGTAAGCACTTGAAAACACTTGAAAATGTTCTCCTCTTTGTCGTCAGATCAGATTTAATTCATGTCACTTTTCTTAGACCAACTATAAGGAAGGATAATAAACTTTCAAGATCGTCCATCAAACTTGACAAGTTCGCAATCACATGCGCACCCTTAGTACCCCGTCATGCCCTCCGCTGACTTCTGACCACGCAGTCATTGACTTCAAGTGCCTCAAGCATTTTTGATAATTCTCTACTTTCCCTACCGAATCACGCAATAACCGCCCAACCGTAGCCCCACACCTAGATCCCTAACTTGTGATCGTCTGTTTAGAACTAGAAGGACATTATATGTCATATAGTATTATGAGTTTGATTGCAAAAAGCAATAAAGGCCATTTAAAAAAAACATGCCTTTCATTTGATACCTGACTTATTATCAAGGAAAAAGTTTGGAATTATAATCTAAAATATGGTATATTTTCCTATTATTTTCTCTATATTCTAGCAACTTCATTCACATATATCTCCAATTTACGATAAAAGGATCTTATCAATTTTTAAATTAAACTCCTATGTTCTCCTTTTCTTGTGGTGGTAGGAGTATAAATTTCATTAATATGCATGTATTAATGCCCTTTTGGGTTTCAGCAGGTGAACTTTTTTTCTCTCCAAATTTCTGTATGGCCTCTTTTCTCTGCCACTTTGGTTTGGTTAATAGTACCCAACTGCTAAGAATGCACATTGTTCGTAAGTAAGCAACCACTTGCCCAATGGCTTAAGTCCAATCCAAGCGGGCTTGGTAATGAGGATTAATGGCTTCAAAGAGCACTTGGATTTGAACCTAGGGACCTGTGGGTTACGAGACCACTGCCCTTCCACTGAGCCATGGCATTTTCTTTGAGTTTGTCCTTTTAGCTCCCAACAGATGAAATATTAATGTTTATTCCACCGTCCTGTGCATGTATGGTAGCTAGATATTTGAAACAGTCGCATGAGCTAGTCTGCTCAGTGTAGCATGTTAAAAGACCAAGGTACAGCTCTGCAGACAAAGTTATTTGATGGTTGCCATGGTATCAAGATGACAGTTCTTACGTCATTTTTATCTTCCTTTGTAGTGCTGACTGCTGAGTAATTGAAACATATGGATGAAGTAAAGTTATTTTTTTTTATATGAATTGACTGTGGAAATATTGCATATAGATTAAGAGGACACATGCATGCAATAATTCATTTGTGTTTTATAAAACTTGTCTCTAAATTGACAGTATTACTTCTAATACAGCAGTATAAAAGTAGTTCAGAAAAACTTCAGATATTGAATGATTTTGACACTATTTTCTTGTCAGAAAGCAATACCAAAAGTGAGAAGGGAGTCTTCTTCTCTACTTCAGTAAGTACTGGTCAGAATGACTTTGTTTGTTAGACATGAATGTTGTTTGTATTAAATTGTAAGATTTAAGACAGATCTTCAATTAGTGCTTTGTATGAAAGTTATGTTTATTTGTTGAATATTCATGATGACAGTATGTATGAATACATGAGATTTGTAGTTTTTTAAAAATTCATTTATTTGTTTATTTCTATTTTTGTTTTAATTTTATGTATTTATTTATTTATTTATTATTTTTTTGTTGGGGGGGGGGGGGAGCAGCCCGGGGGGGTGGGCAAAACGGGATAAAATCACAATTCTAATCATTAACACTCTGTATGTGTGTGAATGCAACTTTTGAACCGAGACCCCGGTCTGATCACACCTTTCAAGCCTGGAGCATCCCAGTCTCCCATAATTCAACACTTCCCTTCCCATCAACCGACAGGTTACGTCAGTGCTTGAACTTCACACCGAACTACAGAAATCATAAACATGTGGTTCACGTTTCTCTCTGTATTTTCGCTAAGAGATTTTCTACTTTCCTTTGTTATCTGCTTCATGCTAGGAACCCCTTGAGCAAAGCCAAAAATACCTGAATTCGTAAATGCAGGATGTATGTTCTCACATTCTTATTTCATTATTCTGATCATAATTCATTATTTTTATGTGCTGTTTATCATAAACATGTGATGTAAATATGAAAGTCATATGTACTTGTAGAACTGATTAAAGTAGTTCCAGGAAAGAGAGAGAGAGAGAGAGATACAGTAGATCATTAGAGAGATAGAAATATATATATATATATATATATAAGGGAGATGAGATGAAGCAATGTCGGGGAAGAAATTGTTGAGGGCCTAAAAGAGTGTACTATTCGGGGGCAACGGAGCAGGGGGGGGGGGCTGCAGGCTCCCACTTTTTTTTAGTATATGTAGACACGTTGGCGTCTATACAATAACGTGGCAATGATTATGCTTGTTTGCATGCTCAGCCCCTCCCCCCCCTCCCACTTTAAAAAACGTTCCACGGCTTGCTTTGAACCATTGGATGAATCATGTTGTTGTGTTACATGACCTTAATTTTGAATAATAGGCCCTATCAAATGTAAAACTGGAGGTGTTGTGGCAAAGTTGATAAAGCACATGCTTTTAATCAGAGGGTCCCGAGTTCGATTCCCACTGATGCCTGGCTCCTTATGTCCTTCAGCAGGACATTTAATCCACCTTTGCTGCACTCTACCCAGGTGTATAAATGGGTACCTGGCACTGCTGGGGTAGTAATTGATGTATTGCAAGAACCTTGAGACTTGAACCACCTTTGGTGTGGATATTTTGTGCATTGGTACAGGTGTTATCAATATTCCAGAAAAGTAGGGTAATGTAATGTTTGTGATATCCTTTTTATATATGAAGTATAGGGTCCAGTTTTCCCCAACAATAAGCAAATGTTACAAATACTCACACCTAATAATTTGCTAACAAATGACATTGGAAATAAACTTAATGAATTTGACTCTGACTAAAATGTTGAAATTTGTGAGACATTGTGGAGCAAGCGCCATGAGCGCCCAGCTGAGGCATATACCAGCGCTTCACAAGAAGCCTTCATCATCATCATCATCGTCATCATCATCTGGAACCCAGCACTTTGTACATGTAGATAAGATGAATGTATTTCACAAATATTAAACCCTACTTTAATTTCTGGAATTTTTTAATTAATGGGGCCTATTATTTATGGAAGGTCATGGTCGCACCCTACCTTTTGGGAATTTAGAGCCTATCATTCAGAAAAAGCGTGTAATGCAATAACGTGACTTGAACGCGATCCCCCATTGGTTTGAAGTAATTCACTTAGCTCAATGCAGATAATGCTTTGAATGAGCAAAGCCATTTAGGATGGAATGAAAAGATTTCTGCATTATTCTTGATGCACAGTTCTTGCACTTTTCAAGTCATGCACGCTTTTATGAGAGAGGAACATAAAACGTGACATGTTCATGAATGAATTGTGATTTTCATGATTGTTTAGTTCCTTTGTTTGCATACCAAATATTGTGCAGTATAAGTACATATGTACAATTCCATATTTCCATTCATAGAATAACAAAGAAACCTGAGACCTTGGACTCCATGTCACAACAGACTGAAATATATTGTCCCCCAATGACAGAAAATATCTCAGGGTTTCCCAGGACTGATAAATCATTTGTCGGATGGATAGGATGCAAAGAAGGATAATTCGGATGCTTTTGATCTTATGTCTGCACTTCATCATGATGACATTGTTGTAGAATTAGTCACAAATTTTGACACGTCTTGACTGAGTTCATTTATCATATGAATGATATATGGTGAGTGACATTACACAATGTACACCCCATATCAGTATCATTCAGAATTTCAGATTACTTTTGATGTCATTATTCGCTCCTCATTGTGATGAAATAGTTATGGAATTAGTCGCAAGTTACGAGTTCATCCCGAGCACATGCGATATGTTCGTTGGATTGACGAATCATGATATTTTATTTGAATGAATGCAGGCTGGTTGACATTACACAATGTACCCTTCAGATGAGTCATGCTACTTGAACTTATTTTCTATGTTTTAGGGAGAGAGAGAGAGAGAAAGAGAGAGAGTGAGAGAGGAGAGGGGAAAGAGAGTAAGAGGGGGTTTGGGAAGGAGAAGAAGAAAGACAAAGAAGGAAGAAGAAGTAGCTAGAAGAAGAAGGAGGAAGAAGAGAAGAACAGGGAGAAGAGGGGTAGGGGAGGAGGATGCAGAGGATGAGGAGTATAAAAATGTGAGTTCCATAGACAATAAATCATGTATTATTTTCATGATTGCAGGTTGGGTGTGTGACATTACACAAGGAAACCTTTGGATGAGCCATGCTGCTGAAACTCATTTCTGTGATTGAGAAAAAGAAAGAAAGAAAGAGGAGTCGGAGGGGACATTGAGAGGAATGAGATAGAGGAGAAAAAGTAGGAGCTCTAGGGAGGAGAAAAAGAGAAGAGGAGGAGAAGAAGGAAGCAGAGGAAGAAGAAGAACTTGCAGGTTTAATAAATCAATGAATTACAAATGAATGTGTGTGGGATAGTTGGGTGACATTACACAATACACACCATCTTGATGATGAGTCAATGCTGCTTGAACTTATAAGAGAGAGAGAGAGAGAGAGTGGGAGGGAGAGAGAGTGAAGAAGAAAAGAAGACGAGATAGAGAGAAGAAAGGGAGAAGGAGAAGGAAGGATATGGAAGAGGAGGAGAAGGAAGAAGAAAAGAAGAAAAATGAAGAGGAAAAGGAAGAGAAGAAGAAGGAGAAGATGGAGAAGAAAAGGAAGGAGAAAGAGGAGGAGAAGAAGAAGAATTTGAGTTAAATAAATGAATTACGTATTATTTGAATGATTGCAGGTTAGTTGGGTGACATTATACATTATACACACCCTTCAAATGAGTCATGCTCCTTGCTTGATGACCCTGCACTTGTCTTCATGTTGATGGGTGGGCGAATGAGGCGGAGATGGGGGCGGGATGGAAAAGCGGTGGTAGTACAGAGTAGATAAGTTGGAAAAATGTAGGGGCATGGTGGGGGGGGGGGGGGGAGGGGATGGGGAGAATAAATATAAAGAAGCAGGATGGTGAAGGAGTTGGGAGGAATAGGATCAGAGTGAAAAGAGGATAGAATTAAGGAGGAGAGAGAGGCGGAGGATGTGGAGAAGAAGAAAGAATAAGAAGAAGAAGAAGGAGAAGAAGGAGGAGGAGAAGAAGAAGAGGAAGAAGAAGGCGGAGAAGGAGGAGCAGGAGGAGAAGAAGAAGGAGAAGGAGAAGAAGGAGAAGAAGAAGAAGATGAAGAAGAAGGAGGAGGAGAAGAAGGAGGAGGAGAAGAAGGAGGAGAAGAAGAAAGAAGAAGAAGAAGGAGGAGATGAATTAAGAGGAGGTGAAAAGGAGCGAAAGAAGATATAGAAAAAGAGGGAAAGGAGGAAAGGAAAAGAATAAGGAGGAGAAGGAGAAAGAGAGGAAAGAGAAGAAGGAGGAGGAGAAGAAGAGGAGATAAAAAGATGATAAAGTAATGAGGAGGAGGTGGTGAATGAAGAGGAGGTGAAAAGGAGCAAAAGAAGATATAGAAAAAGAAGGAAAGGAGGAAAGGAGGAGGAAGAAGAAGAGAAGGGGAGGAGAGAGCATCGAGATAAGAAGATAAAAAGGAAGGAAGTAAATACATAAAGCAGAGGTGAGAAGAGAAATGAAAGAGTGAGGTGAAGGAGGAAGAAGAATAGAGGGAATTTTAGAAAAGGGATAGAGTAAAGTGGGAAAAATATATAAAAATGTGGGTGGATTGCATTATCATACCAAAAGGCATATAAAGACAAAATGAAACTTCCCCTTAAAAGAGAATTGATTGCTCTCTTTAGTATTGAAATATGCTGTGGTGTCATACAATACTGTGATCTTTCACCTCGCTAGGCCATAAATTATTATTTAGGGTGTATTTTTGTCTTTTGATAATCTTGTATTTCTTTCACATCCTTCACAAGTTTGAATTTTGAAGTCGCTTAAGGTTTTTGAAAACCTGTGACTCAACTTAAAGTTTTGAACCCATGAGTATGTCCACATGACCTGAAACTAAACCTTAAGGTTTTGAAACCACAAGTAAACTTTAAATTTAGGAACAGTCATGTGAATGTAACTAATGTGACCAAAAAATTATGATCTGTCCAACCTTATGTACATGTTCAATTCAGCAATGACAAACCTCTTGTACTTTTCATCATCTCAACTTAAAACATGCATTAATAATTTGAACTTTCCTTTCTATTTTCTTTCTGCTTTAAGGTAAATAGATAAAAAATCACCCTTTATCTCATCCTTCAGATATATACTGTAATTATTGCGCTTAATTTTTGAATTAATGACAAAACTAAGGTCAATTAGATGATAATGTTTTTCAGCATTCAAGATTCTTTTATTTCATGCTTCATGATAAAATTAATTATAAGTGTATAATTGTAATCAATAATTGTACAGAATAATGGAAACTTTAAAAAGTACATTGAATATAAACAATTTTGAAGAAGAGACAAGTAACATTATTCAGTGGGGCTTCAAGCAAAAGTCGTTAGAAAGATTTTCATTTTTTTTTACCACTAGTGCATACAATATGATTGAGTGGAATAGGGCTGAAAAAGAGACAGCAAGTTTGATAGGGCTAGTTCCTCTATTCGTAATTGAAGCCAACCCAACTAGTTGATTTATTACTGTATTATTCATTTGTGTAACAACAAACCATTGGCATATCCTAGCCTGTTATCTTTGTTGTGGTTTTCCTTGACGACATAGTGTAGGCTTTAATGTGCCTATAAATCATGATGTAGGTTTTCTTGCACAAAAACTGACATGACTCTGCATGCTTAAAGGCATGTTGATTCAGAGAAGACCCCAACCAATTAATTTTGTTTGCAGATTGAACATTGTTTTCACCTAAAAGCCAAAGCTAACCTCATATCAACCTCTATCTATACATGATATTTCAGTCTTGACATAAATAATTTTCTCTTTCATTTTTCTGTAATAGGACTCTCAATATTAAATGCTTCTTTCTATATTAAATATTAATGGTTATATTTTTTCAATTTGTACTGAAAGATGGTGAGGAGGATAAGAAGACTATTAATATTTGCTCTTATTTAGAAGATACAAGGTCTAGAAATGTAGTTGAAAGTACACATTTCTCTAGGAGGGTTCCATTGAGTGCTTGGGGTAACGGACGTCCGGTCTGAGCATTTCAGCTCCGGATGTTGAACCCATCGTGATCCCAGTTCTGCACTTCTGCAAGATGTCAGTGTAGTGGCATGAGAAACCAACCTAACACCGCAAACCGAAACCTTCGTCCCACGATTGTATACCCGACTGCACGTGGAGCTCAGCAGGTAGTGGGTTAACTAACCACAGACATCTATGATCATCGAGAAGTTAGAGAAGATGAAGAAATGGATGGAAGGATGAAAGAAAAGAGAAGTTTGACTACCAGCCAACTGATTGTTGTGTCACGTTTGAGTGTTTTGAGTGAAAGTCATCGATATGATGACATGTAGACACAGCAGGAAGAGGATTGATCCCCCCCCCAAAAAAAAAGGTGAAGAGAAAAAATGAAAGGATATAAGAAGAAAAGGGAACTGTAACCATTTCCAAATGATTGCTGTGTCAGATTTGAGTAAGGGGTTTCAATAAAGTGGTCATCAATATGATGGTATCTCCAATTTCCAAAGGAAAGGGAAAAAGAATTTTAAGTAAAAGTAATTTGTGGCAATCTCCATCTGAGTATTGTGTTAGATTTTGAAGGTGTTTGGATTTAGGAGTCATTGGTATGATTGGATCTTAGCCACCAAAGGTAGGAGGAAAGAAAAAGAGAATCGAAGAGAAGGAAAAAGATTTTTTGAGTTGAATTGAGAGCTTTTTGATGGAACATTATTGAGCTTGTAGAAGATTTAGAAATAGAAGGATAATGTAATGATTTTTAACTGATCGTATAACTGATTGTTGTGTCAGACTTGATAGCAATTTGATAAGAATTTTGATCTTAAATTGCCAAAAGATATCTCTGAAAAAGAAATCAAAATGCAAAAATTTTCAGTTGAGTGCTGTATCAGATTTTAGAGTATTTGAGAGAGAGAGGGGGAGGGGGGGGGGATCACTGATATATGGGAGAAGAAATATAGAACTGAAGAAGAGAAAAATAAGGAGAAGAGAGAATGTCTCCCACTGTTTCTTGTGTCAGATATTCAACATTTTTGATATAGGAGTCATGGATAGCTTGGCATCTATTCCCGTTTCCTGTGTGTCCTACAGTGCTGCACAGAAACGTGAAGGTTTCGGAAACAGAACCTGCAACTTGTCCTTCCTTGTCAGAGGAAACTCATTGGCATTTTTTGCCACTTTTCTACCTTTTCTTGAGTACTATGGGAATGAAAGAAGTTAGTAGTTAATGCTTTAATAATACAGTTTTATCAGAAAGTAAAATAAGCCTTGTCTTTTGCTAAGATTTAGAAGAAAGATTCCATTGTTAGTCATGCATCAAACTCGAGTTAATGAAAGTGATAAATCTGTTTTTGTCTTGCTCATAGCTTTTAGAAACAACACCTACATGCCACTGTGGAAATTATTCATCCTGAATGGTAGTTTTAAGTCATTCAAGTGTCATACTTATCGTGATGTTACAGGGATATATCATTGAAAATAATGACATGTCAGTTCATTTGGTAATAATAATAATATTCTGGATTTATATAGCGCCTAATACATCTCCAAGAGAGTCTCTAAGCGCTTTACAGAAATATTATTACCCCGGTCATCGGATTCGGGCTTGCCCGCATACAATGCATGCACCTTCTCCACTCCCTAGGGAGCATTCCAGCCAGTCGCCTTTTGCAGGCGCGCACAATGCTAAACAAATCACAATGACTTTCGCATCCTACCGGGTACCCACTTAACACCTGGGTGGAGAGTGGCAAATGTAGATTCATATCTTGCCAAAGGACATTAGTGCCGCGCCGGGATTTGAACTCGGACCACGAGATCTACAGTCCGGTGACATATCCACTAGACCACGACACCTCTACCTCTACCTCTAAGGTCCTGAAATCTGCTTCTTCGCAATTTCTCCTCCTGTATGGTTTTGGTCTTGAACATGTTTGTTATATTTACCAAATTAATATATGATACAGAAAGAAATGGATGAATTGTTCTTTAGAAATTTAGACATTAATTGAAAACCTTTTTTTTGGGGGGGGGGGGGGGGTTGGGGGTTGGGAGTGACACAAAATGTAACTCGAAATGCAGGAAAAGTCAATACCCTCAATTGACTGTATACAACAACCTGTTTCTGTACTTTCACTGATGTATCCAAAAATTACTACATTGTCAAATATTGTAAAAATAGGGATTGATCCATATCATCCATTTAATAGCCTTGCAGTGCAAACAGAGGTATATCTCTGAAATACTCATAATACCCAATGCTGCTGAGAAAATATGATTAATGTGTGCTTGTCATTCTGTGAATCAGGACCTTATTTGTGAGAAAATATGATTGATTATCATTATCTGAAGAAAAACAGTCACCGGAATGAAAAGCATCCTGTATTGAAAGTGTTCCCAGGAATAGAAGAGAGATCAATGGAGGAATAAATGTTGTTACATGACATAAGTCTATGTTTCCTGTGGGATAGACGATGCACACAGATGTCATATTTGATTACCATCCCCAGAAATATGATTGTCAAGGCTGCCATGCTGAATGATATCTGTTCAGAGCCAGAAGGGCGTTAACCCATAGCAGTACAGAGCTTTCTTGAGGTCTGAATCAATCATCTTCAATCCTCAAATTGGCAATACAAATTATTTTTGTGCATGTTTACTTAGCTTGAAAAAAAAATGGATATAACATAAACCAAAATGAAATATAATTGTAAAATTGAATCAGAAATTGCCAATATGAACACAGAAATAGTGATAATATATTATTCACTGCGTTGCCAATTTAAAGAGTTTAATGATTAGTTACACTTAAACTGCTCTAATTCGAGAACGCCACACCATACAGCGATGGGAATGGGCTCAAATTTGTCAGTGCGTTTTTCTCTTTCTGCTCATGCATGATATGTAATGCCTAACATTCTGGAACCAACATATACTGCAAAAGCGTCTCCTAAAGGTGACACTGTACCTCTATGGGTTAAACTGGTATCATTTTATACAGACTTAGCGCCCTTCTGGCTCCACACAGACGATATACAGTATACTGGGATAATGCTCCTCTTAATGTGACTGTGAAACTCTGAAATATCCGTCACATGTTCCTGAATAGTGGTTGTCAAAGGTTGAATGGTGGGTTTTCTTGATGAATTTGGACATTTATGGGGCAATTTATATTGGTTGAGATAAAGTGGAGAGAACAAACAAGATGGATGATGACAGAGGGGTGGGGTGAAAGAATACAAAGGATTTAGAGAAAGAAGGAGATAGAGGGGGAGTGAGAGAGGGGGAGTGAGAGACGGGGAGTGAGAGATGGGGAGTGAGAGAGGGGGGAGATACAGTGTAGAGGGGGGAGATACAGTGTAGAGAGGGCGGAGGGGGGGGGGGGGAGAGGAAGGAAAGGTAGAAAGGGGAGGGAAGGGGAGAGAGAGTGGGGTGCATATAGGGAGATTTGGAAGGAGATGGGGAGGGCAGAGTGCTCGATTAAAGTCTATGGAAAGAGAGGCCAGGAAACTCGCATGATACAGCTGATGTTCCAAAGGGGTCCAGGTTCTGGTCTAGGGAGCATGAAAATCAGATAGAAATTATAAAAAATCAGTTACATGATTTGCATATAAAATGGTTAAAATATACAGTAAATCAATTTAAAATATATACAACAATATACAACAAATACTGGATGGAATTGTTACATGTTGAATAAACAGAAGGACAGAACATTGCTACGAGGACTTGGTCTACATGGAGGCTATGACCCACCCCCCCCCCTCCAAAAAAAAAAAATCCCTATGTGGATCTGGCATTTATAAACTAAGTTGCATAAATATGTTGTGATGTGTGAGCATTTGATTGGAGCAGCAATAATTCTTTTTGAAAAGCATTTAAGGTTGATGCAGATTATACAGGTGTGATTTATGATAAAAAGAAAATAAGAAAGATGAAGCAAAAAAAAAAAAAAATGGAGGGGGAGAGGTTGAAAGATACTAATGTAGCTCTGCCCAAGAACACACTGGTAATTAAAGATTATTTTAAATACATTGTAATACGTCAATGTTGGTTCCAAATACTGAACCAGACACAAGTATGAGTAGCACTATTCTGAAAACCCCTGATGCTAAAAATGGCATTTGGTAAGGAAAGAAAAAGAAATGGGGGGGGGGGGGGGTTAGAATGGGTTGGTGGAAGAAACATATGCGTAAGCTCAATCCAAGGACACACAAGCAATTAAGGATTATTTCAAATGCAATGTCAAACCTCAAAGTTTGTTCTAGATATTGGACCGGACATGAGTATGAGCAGTATTATTCAGAAAGCCCCTGAAACCCTGGAAGTAATATGATCAAATTAAGATGTTAATAATGGAGAAAAATATTTAGCAAGAAAAAATATTAAGGGAAAAGGGGGGGGGGGGGGGGGGGGGGGGGGGGGGGGTTGGCAGAAGAAATACATTTGTAAGTTTCTACCCCTCTACCCAAGGACATGCAAGCAATTATAATTTATTTGAAATACAATCAAGCATCAAAGTTTGTTCCAGATACTGGACCGGACATGAATATGAGTAGTATTCCGAAAACCCAAACCCTGGAAGTAATATGATTTAATAAAGATATAAAGATAAATATTTGGCAAGAAAAAATATTGAGGGAAAGGGATGGGGAAGGGGGGTGGCAGAAGAAACAAATGTGTAAGTTTCTATCCTTATATACCCAAGGACGCACTAGCAATTAAAGTTTATTTGAAATAAAATGTCAAGCCTCAAAGTTTGTTCTAGATATTGGACCGGACACGGGTATGAGTAGTATTCCGAAAACCCAAACCCTGGAATTCCCTTCCAAATTTCTTCTCAGCATCCACCCGTGGTTGCCACGGTTATGGATAAACATGGGTCTAGAGCTCTCACACAGGTCCCCTGAGGTCAGAATGACATCACAAGGTGACATTCTTGAGCGAAATGATCATCATGTGATGGTATATATCTGAATGTTGTTTTCTCATATTGCATAAGTAGACTTTCGATTCTGGAGCTTTGATCCTGCTGTATATAATAGAATTGAAGAAAAATTGATTGAATGATGGCTAGAAAGAATGAGCGTGTAGTCTATTGAAAGAGATAGAGAGAAATTGGATTGGTGCAACTTGTCAGCGCAAAAACACCCTCAAATGTATTGTGCACAGGAAAGTCTGTGACAATTATGATGCATTTTAAAACTCTCAGTGAAAGTCCAGTTGTGACACTCTGGCTATTGATTTTGGAGTTCCGTTTATTTTTATTCTGGATAGGTCTTGAAGAAATAATGAAGCGTTTTTACGGCAAATTTTCTTCTTTCTTCGATTTTTATGAGAGAATGCCTTTTTGCAACACATAGGGGCATTTCTGTGCTGATGATGCATCAAACTCCTACTTCTACTTCTACTTTATGTTTGTTTTATACAAGATAAACCAGTCAGGAAATCATATCAGAGAAGAATATGGAATCGTGGGGGGGGGGGGGGGGGGGGGGAGGGAGGGGTAATGGATTAAAAGAAAGAAAAAATAGATTGTTTAATCTTGATGGATATTTGTAATTGCACAGTATGTGAAATAATATTGAGAAATTATCGTAAGTATGCTCAATGTAGCCTTTGGCTACTGTGCAATGCTCACTTATAAAAAACATTGCTGAATTGAATTAAATTGAAAGAAGGAATTAAGAACAGCAAGCAGTTAATTAATGTTGTATAATTTATATATACATGTAAATTTATATAGTTTCAATGCATGTTACAAAATACAAGTGTTACTGTTGCAGTCTTCTTCTACTACTTTTGCTTCTTCTTTTCTCTTTACTCTAAACTCTCTCCCCTCCGCTCTCCTATATATTTTAATATTTGTGCTAGTTGTTCAGATGAGCCCGTCACAAGCACTCGCCTTTAGGGACCTCACCTTCTTCCTTGATTTATGTTATTGTAAGATATGTTATTGTAAGATATGTTACCATGCATAAACTGTACACAATTTTGGAGAAAAAAAATTGTTAACTCCTGCATGTCAAGTGGAAGAAAATAAATGTTTCTTTGAATGAATGAAAAGTTGTATACTGGTCATCAGGAGAAAACATGCTGTTGCATCACAGTGATGTGAGAGAAAAGGAAAGTGAAGAAAAAGTTATGGGGTTTTAAACCTCAGTGGTAAAAGGTTAAGAATTTGAAGTTGTGCCAAAGCATATATGGATAAAAACAGATTTAAGCACTACATAAATCATTGCAAAAAAGCTGATCAAGTTGATAAATAAGGTGAGAGAACATAGCCGCAATACATCTCAGAAACACCTTGCTAAATTCCAACTTGTCTAATTTTATGGCCACCATATTTCATAATTGCATCTCCATTCTCATTATCGCATGTAGAATGCTTTTCTCATGTACTTGTTATGAAATTCATCACATACTAACAAGGAAAAGGTCAAAAGGCTAAGGTCAAGGGTCATTTTGCAAGATGACACTTGATGGAATCATCTTTCTTGCTTATCTATATTTCATGACATTATTTATATGATCCACCGTGGCTGTTTTCGATCTGTCATTGGCATCCTTGTCTTTCGGCCATGTTCAGGGTGAAAAAGATTCTGGTTTTGGTTCTCATGAAGTCAAGCTATAATGAGATGATAGATGGAAGATGTTTGCCTGAAAGGGAAACAACTGTCTCAAGTTGTTCAGAGCTTTTGAGAATTTACGATTTTGTTGATCTACATGAACATTATTTTCCTACTGCATGTGTTTCCATTTGTAATTCTGTGTTATGTTATAAATCCTACATTCTGTGTGTGTATATGAAAGAGAGAGAGAGAGAGAGAGAGAGAGAGAAAGAGAGGTAGGTACAAGAAAAAAAAACAGTAAGAGAGGGAGAGACAGAAGGAAAAATGATGAGAAAATGCAACAGATTGACAAATAGATTGAGAGAGGAGAGGAAACAAGGAGTGAGAAAAGAGAAGAGAAAGAGCTAGGAGAGGGGGAAGAGAGAGATAGGGAGGGGGAGAGGAGAAAGATAGAGAGAAGGAGAGGAAAGAGGAGAGGACAGTAAGAGAGGGAGAGACAGAAGGAAAAATGAAGAGAAAATGCAACAGATTGACAAATAGATTGAGAGAGGAACGGAAACAGAAGGAGTGAGAAAAAGAGAAGAGAAAGAGCTAGGAGAAGGGGAAGAGAGAGATAGGGAGGGGGAGAGGAGAAAGATAGAGAGAAGGAGAGAAAAGAGGAGAGGAGCTGGAACTGGAAGGAATGAGGGAGAAAGAGAGATAGAGCAAAGTCAAAAGCAAGAGAAATTAGGAAGAGGAGAGATGAGTAAAGAAGAGAGAAAGTTGGAGATAGAGAGAAAGATGTTTCTAGGGGTGTGTTTATCTGGGTGACTTAAGTTCTAATAAGCAATCCAAGTTCCTGACTAGTTTACCCGTTACCCTTGATAAACACGACGTGGACTTGATTACCCGATTAGCGTCGCAGACTTGAGTTCCACAAAATAGGGGGATTTGGTAACCGGTTGAACCAGATTGACAAATCTAGTCACGGCGATAAACACACCGCCATTTGAGTTTTGTGCGTCTTTAGACATCCGCGCTATATGCAGCTTCGCAGAGGCAACGAGCTCACATCAAGTTTCAGGAACTCAAACTGCGACGGGAAACATGACATCCATACAGACTGCCTGTTGTGAGCGCGATTTGTGTTCGCGTCTCAAGTAGTACTAGTCTCAAGTAACGTGGGCTGCGTTTCACGAAACCGTCATAAGTCTAACTTCTTGGACATCCCATTGAAGCGCATGTTATAGAATTAACACGCATTTCAATGGGATGTCCATGAACTTAGACTCATGACGGTTTCATGAAACGCAGCCCTGTTTCTAATTTCTGGAAAACAAGTTGCCCCGATAAACACACCCTACATTAGGACAGTACGATGTAATGTGTGCAGTACAGTGTCAGTTGTTTACTTCTGAAAACATCATATGTGATTCATCAGTCTCAATTGGAAACAGGCCTGTACTTTTCCCATAAATCCACATTCATGTCCTGTAGGGTCAAGTAATCATATTTGACAATTGGACAGCTACATGTATGTCTGTAATTCATGTTTGAGAAAAATAGACATGGAACTGCACTAGGCGATATTCATCGGATGTCCATAAAAACTCCAGACATTATGTTTACATCTTGTCTGGATATTGCAATGCAGACATAAAGACTGATTATTTATTTTTTTGCTGAAAATGTGACATCAAGCAGCATTGCATTATTTGTCTTTAATCTCTATATGTGAATATAAGTTACAAGTCTTGTTTTGGTCTGTTCATATATGTGTGCCATAATGAATTCTTGTTTAAAACTCATGTACACTTTGGGTAGCAAAATGAAACTTTTTTTGTAATTATTTGTTTTATTAGCTTTCCAATCACATATGATCACAATATATATATGTTATTGGTAATAATTTAACAAAATCGCTGATTGGATATAGTTTCACACTGTCCACCTTGTATAGGCTTGTATAAAGAAATACATGTGTGAAATCATATGATATTCCATTCATGATTTTGGGGAATTCTAGTGTAAATATCTGAAAGGAACACAATGTAACATCCACACTCCAGAACTCTCATTTGTTTTACGTGTGTGCAGGTACTGTGGGATGCAAGCTGATGTTGTTGGAGGTTTATGTCGCTGACCCGAGATGAAAAATATTTTTCACCTTACATTTGTTTGATATTCAACTTGAGGAAATAACTTCACACAACCATAGTTCTACTAGAGTCTTTCTTCTGACCAGCTAACAGCACAGAAAGCTGATGAATAGTTTTTGAGGGCCTATATGAAATATACATAACCTTTAAGTTTTGGTAAAAAAAAAAAAAAAAAAAAAAAACATTAACTGACTCAGTAGGCCCATATGTATATTCCTATGTGAAATATGACATAGGGATCTGTCCATAATTTCAAAGTTCAATTGTGAATGGAACAAGAAAAATTGTGTATGAAAAAAGTGAAGATTTTTTAAAAAGATTTCTACAGAGAGGATGCATCTTAGGAGCAAGAGAAAGGGAGAAGGGAAGAGAGATGGAAAGAGAATGAGAAAGATGAGAGATAGATAGATAGAGAGAGAGAGAGAGAGAGAGAGAGAGAGAGAGAGAGAGAGAGAGAGAGATAGAGATTAGTAAAATAGAGTGACAGGAAAGAAACAGGAAGCTTGGGAGGGGGGGGGGGGCAAGGGAGGAAGAGTGTCAGAGGCCACACACCACTTGAGCAGGCAAATAATACCGGAACTTGATTTCCATCATTAAAGCACATTCCAACTGAGAATAATGCAAATTAGCTTAGATGTTTGTCAACCTTTAATTACTTGAAATACCCATAATCTAATCAGTCTCAGAATTTCAGCAGGGAGAACTAACATATCATACCATGATCATAATGATCCCCACAATCAGGCTCCCCACAGCTGATGGTAAATGTCTACCCGCTTTGGTCTAAATTGACCTAGAAGGGTGGCGGGAGAAGTCTGTCCAAACGGTAAGGGATGTCTGAAGGAAAAAAAAAAAACCAACAGGGTATATACGGACCATAAGGAGACAAAGTCAAGGGGGGGGGGGGGGTAACCACCCTTGAGAAATGACACACTGGTGGATTTAGGAGATGGAGATGGGAAGGAGATGGATGGAGGGTTACAACTGATATTCCACCTCCAGCTCAAGTGACATACCTTCTGCACACCACCTCAGAAAATTAATGTGCCCCCTTTTTAAAATTTTGCCTGAAATTGGGTAGCCATTCTTTTTTTTTTCTCTCCAGACACTTTCTTTAACTGTGCCCCCTTCCCATTAAAAAAAATCATGGATCCATCTTTGGGTCCTGATTCTGACAAAAGATGGAGGGGGGGGGGTGCCTAGTTTCTTAGCAAATTGCATTTTTCTCAACATCTTCCTAGTGGAAAAAAAAACTATTATAGTGAGTCTTAAAGCTCTTTGCTACTAAAGGTCATACACTAGTCTAGAGCCATTTTCACGCCCCTTTTCCTCAAAGCAAAGCTATTTATGGTATTTTTGTTGTGAATTTTAATTATACATAAAAATTGCTAGTAAGAGCAAAACAAATCAAAACAAAATTTAAAAAAAGCTAACAAACAAACAAACAAATGAAAAATACCTGTTAGAAAGTTTAATGGTCAGTATTAATTTCATATTAATTGTGAAATTTGAAACTAAGACCCACAAAATACAGAGCTGTAATCCATTTATTCAGTTGCAGAGGAAAGAAAAAATCTTCCCCTTTGTTTTGGGGGGGTTTTTTGTGCTGACTTTGGAGATCTATGCAAAAACAAACCTATCAAAACAGCAATAAAATTTTTAGAATAATTTTTTTTTGGAAAATTTCTTTGGGTAGTAATTCTGATCTTGGTTGTGGACTTGACTTTGATCTTGAATGGTCACCTTGGTTATGCTGATGACCCATCTGGGACCTGGTCCTACCTGACCCTTGATAATCAGGGTCAACCAGCCCACTGGTGATGAGAGGTGTGTTCCAGCTTAACTCTCAAATTGAATCAATTCCATTCCATTAAACATACAGATGCAGCATCATGTCACATCAACAAGAGATACAAATATTTGTTTGAAATTGATAATGGTTGACTCCATTTCCACAAGAGCTTATACTGTATATTCTTTTGTGGATTTACTTTGTTTGATATTTCAAATTATGTAAATGTATCCTGTTATTGTAAAAAAAAATGAATAGGTATGTTTGATTTTTCAAAATTTGTTATTTGTTTTTTGGAAATGAAAAAAAAAAAAAACTCTTGAACTCTTGAACTTATATTGCTCTCACTATGAACATGGTGGACAAAATAAACAACCTCTCATTCTACCCTTCACAATGGTTCTGGTAGTCAAAAGAACATCCCTTCACTGCTATTATGTTTAATCATGTAGTCCCAGGTGAATATGCATATGACAACTGTTCCACATATTTTAGACAATAGCAGTGAAGAGATGTTCTTTTGACTACCAGAACCATTGTGAAAGGTAGAATGAGGGGTTGTTTATTTTGTCCGCTTTCTTTGTCCGTCATGTTCATAGTGTCTAGCTAACTATATTCTGGTCTTTGTTCCAACATGACTTTGATCTTCAGTGGTCACCTTGGTAACACTGATGACCCATCTGGTATATGGTCCTACTTTGACCTGTCATAATAAAGGTCAACCAGCCCACTGGTGTTGATAGGTCCATTTCAGTGCATGTAACTTTCAATTTCAAATGAAATCCATTTTTTCAAACACATGA
>CM057157.1:21277310-21341528 GCA_029962745.1 Echinometra lucunter
GTTTAGAGAGCAGAAGTGAAAGATCTTATGTGTTTAAAAAGTGTTCAAAATGAAAGTACCTGGTAAAATCTCAGTAGGCAGGATTCTTTTGCAATTTTCTTGGTGCTTTGCCCAAACCATAGCTCATTATTTTTGGCATGCCTTGCAGACTTGTGGAGATGTTTTGTAAACTTTGTAGCAATTAATTTAAGATAGTTGGTGATTGTTGTCTCCAACAAGTATTTTCTGGTCATGTTTCATGATGGCTAGCCAAGTGATGAGCCAATTCATCACCTGATACTGTCACAGAATGTTTTACTTGCAACATGGAAAAGTTGGCAAGGTTATCTTGCCTCACATAACAGTACACTTTGGAGTTAGCTACAGCCCAGATGATGTTGCATTAGTCCTCATCAGTTATAATGCATTTCAAAGCTATTCGAATAAAAATCCAGTTGTGACATTGACTTCAAGACTTCAAGACTTCAAGAATTTTATTCCATTTCCATTCATTTGCAAAATAAACAAATACAAAGCAAATCCAATGGATTGTTGAACATATACAGTAGTTTTGGAGCCACTATTATCTTCCTTCTGGTCCCTGTTGCTTAAATCTTACCATTAATGGTAACTTTCATGGTAACATTGCTCAACACACTCTTATTTCTGCGGAGTCAAATTTGACTCGGAATGGTGTCAGCTGGGAGTCAACTCTATTCGGAGTTCAAGTGACTTGGATTTCGAATTAATTTGACTCGGAATGGTGTGGCGTCAACTGAGAATCGACTTAATTCGAGTCAAAGTAACTCCATTCTGAGTCAAATTAATTCGGAATCTGAGTCCCTTTAACTCAGAATAGAGTCGACTCCCAGCTGACGCCATTCTGAGTCAAATTTGACTCCACAGAAATAAGAGTGCAGCCAATCAAATTCAACATTTCCATGAAAGTTACCAGTGTTGGCAAGGTTATTGTCAGTGGTAACAGGGTTTTGCATAGGTTTTGCAGAAATAAGAGTTAAATGGCAAATATTCTTCTTTCTTTGATGTATGATTGAATGCCTTTTCAAGCACTTGCATAGCACAAGGGCATTTCTGCGCCTATGCAAGGAAGACCAGCAGCTAACTTGACATCCCACCAAACTGACGATGAACCCTCAGAAAGGTTGACAGAAGACACCCCTGTAGACCGACTGCCCACAAGACTGATTGTCTGCAAGACTGATAGCCCATGAGACTGACCTGTTGATCTTATGTGTTTAAAAAGTGTTGAAAATTATGTAACAGGAAGTGGTTATTTTTGGCTTGCTCGCTCAGCTCGTTCGCAAAATTAAAGAAACAGCAAGGTTTATGATGTAGTCAGAAGCATCATTTACCCCAAAATTAAAAAACTCTTCACGGCCTCTAAACATTCCATTAAAGTAATAACGATCTACTGTGATTTTGTTTGAAAACAATTTCTTGTGTGTGTGTGTGTGGGGGGGGGGGTAGATTAGACTTAAAATGCAGTATAATTGGAATTTCAGCTGTTTTATATAAAATCTTATACATGATGATATGCTTTATTATAATCATTCATTGAACTGTTAATTTATGATTCATGTATTATTATTGAATGAAATCAAAATGAAGATTATTGGAAGAAAAAAAATAATTTGGTCCAGTTCTTAGTATAATCACCATTTGGTCTAATTATTCATTTGGTCCAATATCCATTTGGTGAAATACTACAAAAAAATTGCAAATATGGCAATTGTACCAATTGATTATTGACCAAATGGTAATTAGACCAATTAATAATAGATCAAATGACTATTAAGACCAAATGGTCTTAGACGAAAATGACTATTGGCCCAACTGGTTATTTCAAGAAACGTTCAATGATATATTGAACAGACTGATATCAGAGCAAACAATGTTAGACCATTTGGTAAAAATAGCATTGGAACAAATGGTAATAATCCTTTGCAAGTATTACGCCTGTGCACTGCAAATGTAAACAACAGTGCAGAAAACTTGCAGAGAATTGGCTACATTTCTGAAAAAGGGTGTTTATCAGTGGTTGTTGAAAATCATGATTGTTGCATGTGATAATGATATTATACAGAGGTGATTTCAAACCAGTGTTTTCTCCCTGAGAAGCTGGTCTAGTCTGGTATTGGTCTGGTATGAGTTATGGCTATGGAAACATATACCTCACACAACCCAGACACCCCAGACAGCCATGGAATTGCAAAAAAAAAAAAGAAAAGGGGGGGGGGGGGTCTCTCTCTCTCACCCTCTGCTTGGTTACCCCAGGTCTACCTTTTTGTTTAGCCCACATGATCGTCTGGCATGTTCTCCAGAGGTTGTCTGGGGAAGGGAACTGTTATCGTGGGACGTGAACTTTATTGTGATTTTCCCTACAGCATTGTATTGTACTATCAGCTACTGATGCAGTTTAGCATAGTCATCTAGAATTTTAAAAGTAAAGCATGTGACAGATTCGTCCCATAATGCCACTGCTGTTTATAAACTATGAAAACTGTTTTCACCTTTCGGAACAGAGATAATCCTGACTTTACAGACTGTATTGGCGAAAGACAAAAGGCTGATGAACTTGCCACTGTGATTCAGGTCGGCCTGAGCTGATGCAGACTTAATCTGTTACAGGCGGTGACAGTGCATGGCCAATAGGGGCTTTAATCGAATCCGATGGCTTTGTCCAACTCAATTTCAGTCGCTCCGTGAACTTGTGGTCATAATTCAGGAAAAATCTTTGTCTGACTCAGTTATATTGCCCAGGGAAAGTACTTTTTTTGCTAAAAAAAGTGACTTGCACTATAATTTTATGGATGAGAATGATGATCAAACTGTGAAGTGTTTGACTGTGGCAAAATATAATTATAGAACAATAGTTTTCATGATAAGAGTATGAGGTGAAGATGAATGGTGTTAAAGTTGAAATAGAGTTTGTAGAAAGTGCATAGCAGGTTAACTGTCAGGACGAGTGTATCAGTGGGGGATATGTGTCTCTTCTAAGCCTAATAAAACAATTTTTTTAGTCTCTCAACCATTATTTTGCTTAGTTCCCCCCCCCCATTAAAATATTTCCATGATTGTATTTTTGTTCTAAAATGAAATGAATTATAAATCTTAAGACATCTAGATTATGAAGCAACAAACGTATTGATAAGTAATACTGAAAAATGTGTAAATCAAAAATTAAAAGTAAATAAATTCTGACTGGAAATCTCTATTCAGAAACATTACCAAATTCATTTGCCCTTCCTGGAGGTGTGCCCTGTTTTCAGGGTAAGGGGGGGGGGGGGGGTGAAGTATAATAAATAAGCACTTTATACCAGGGAAATGTAACTAGAATACTGTAAATCCAGATGCTTAGGCTATACTGCAACCTGAAACCCTATTGCCTAGGACAGTTTTACCGTTGCAATTTGATCATTTTGCAAGATGACACTTTGGCAGATCTTGACCGCACCACTCATAAACATTTGGAAAAGTATTAATGTTACCTTACATTTCTAGCTTTATGCTGTTAAAATAATACACTAGTGGTTTGATATGGAGTTTCAGCGAGTAGATATTTAAGAACAAAAAGGAAATAAGCAAGTCAATACTTGCATCTTGATAGGATTAATGAGTGCTTTTCCCCCCATTTCATTTGATATCATCTTTACTGTCATTACCCAACTCCATTCTAATCTTAAAGGGGGTACCCAATGCTGAAACAATGTTAGTTCATTTAAAAGAGTATGATTTTATTAGCAGAAAATCATCTGCCTAAAGTTTTTTAAAAAGTCATGTTGCCAAGGAAACCCCCAAATGTGGTAAGATTTCAGGTTATTTTTGACCCCTCAGCTGTGACCCAGTTTCAACTGGGTACCCACTTTGACGTCAAAATGACGTCAAAGTGGGTACCATGTCGCGCAATTCTAGCAAAATGCGCGCAAGGTATAATATATATTGTACAGTCTAGCGCGCAGCACAACTGCAATGCGCGAAGCTGGGTACCCACTTTTACGTCATACCTCATACTCAGTTTTTTTGGGTCAGCTCATAACTTTTTATGAGAAAATTAGCCAAAATGCATTGATTTCGATGGAGAAATCATCATATTTTTAATGTCATTCTTCTTAGAATTCTATTCTCGATTACATATCAAAATTTTGTTTACCATTGTGTAATCACTTTAACTTGGCACAAATCAATTCATTTTCTGAATGGAATGACTAAACATTCTCATTTATACTGGACCAGCAAATGAAATAAAGCACTGTGACTGTGACAGAGATCCAAAACTATGATTCTGTAGATATGATTTGCAAATATGACTCCATTTCTTAAAGGAGATCATTCAATAAAGCCTTTGATAAAGTGTTTCTGTTTGACATTTGGGGCTACCATAGAAATTCTCGCACCTGCTTCTACATTCACAATTGTTTTCAAACTTGATTAAAGGATGCAGACTTCAGCTGCTGTTCATAAATCCTTGCTCGTCCTTCCAGAGCGAGAAGGACGTTACCTCCGAAGCTATGTTCGCATGGGCTTGTTGTAATTCTAAACTTAAAGTTAGCAAAGCCTTGATGTTTATGGCAACAACTCATTAATAGTTACAAGGGTTCACATGGGACCAAAACAATGACCTCGTGAAGTTCTACAAGTCAAACAAGCAGTTGTTGAAATATCAGAATTACTCGAATACCACAAAGTTATAACTACATGTATGAGCATGTTTATTGAGGGTAAGAGGGCTAATAAGCGACCCAAGTTCCGAACTAGCTTACCCGTTACCCTTGATAAACACCACGGCGACTTGATTACCGAACTAGCGTACCGGACTTGAGTTCCGCAAAGAAGGGGGATTTGATTACCTGTTGAACGAGACTGGCGGACTCAAGTCGTGCCAATAAACACAACGCGACTTCGGTCGCGTTTCGTTTGGGAACTTCGGACTCCTGTTTCCGGATGAGATAAAAAGTAATAAGCCTGCCAGATTTGACCTTCACTGCCGGGTCACTTGCAGCTGGGCATGGGCTTGATGGTTTCGGGAACTCAGATCGCGATGATAAACATGACATCCAGAGAGACCACCCATCGTGAGCGCGATTTGTGTTCGTGACTCAAGTACCCATTTCTAATTTCTAGAAATCAAGTTCCCTCACTAAACACACCCAATGATGTGACGAAACTTTGAAGTTAATTTTGTCCACCCAGCATAAAACTTCCATGAGGGACCCCCTGCACATTATCATTATCATTATCATTATTTGGTCTGGCGTCACCTGTCCCTGGGAGGCGAAAAGCGAATTGAATCACTGTAACCCTCGGGTCTCTCCTCCCGATATCACTGATTGGGGGTGTGTAGGTGAACCACATACACCGGGGTTTCCCCCCTACTCTTATACGAATAGTGCAGTGGGATCTTTAACGTGCAAAGGTGGTGACTCTCCTTTACACGGGACCTCCATTTAACGTCCTATCCGAGGGATGGAGTGTTTTCCACTGTAGCATAGCCTGCGTCTATGAAACAGGAGGGGCATGATAACATACAACGTAGGCTACAGTCATCTGTCTGGGTTGGACTCGAACCCACGATCTTTGGTTCGACAGGCAGACGCTTTACCGACTGAGCCAACTCGCTCCCTCTCAAGATTTCATATGAACTGGAAATTGCAAATAAACTTGAAGTTATGGACCATGGCTATACTTGCGAGGATTGTAACTTTAAGATACCTTGAAGTGTAAAAGCAACGAGTTAAAGTTAAGTTTAGGGACTCTTGTGTGAACGTGACTTGTGTTGCATGATACAGCATGTGTTCGAACAACCTTCTGGCTCCAAACACTCACCCTCAGAAGTTAATCCAAGGAGAAGGAGAGGTGTAAGTCAGATTTTTTAGTTAATATCCAAAGATATTATTTGAAGTTTAAAGATGGGCACTTCCGCATTGGAAACACAGTCACCCTACTTCACATTTGTAATAAAAACAATCACTTTGATAGCCCTGAATAGCCAAATCTTTGAATTAAAAAAAAGGTGAAACAACAAAGAATTCCACAATCCTAGTCTGGGTCGGTATAACGCATGTTTGATTTTAAAAGACATGTTTGAAGTTTAAAATTGGCACTTTTTTCTGGTAATTCCGTTACCGAGGTGTTATATCGCAGTATCGTGAATGTAAGAATAAAATTGTTGGAATGAAAGAGCTCATATGAAAGAATGGGCATATGTACAGGGTATTAAATGGTGAGAAGGGAGGCAGAGTACAAAAGAGGCACAGAAAGTCTAAAAATGTTGGTAACGGAATTACACCCTTACTGTGGAATTGCCCAGATACTGTGACCTTTTTTGGTTCTGAGTCAGGTATTCCATTAGCTGTGCTGTGAATCACACTTTATCAGCAACTCCTGCACTGGTTTTTCATTCTGAAACACATCCATATTCATAAAACATTGTTTTTGTCAGGATTTAAACTGTATAATTCTTGGAGAGACCCAAATTCTAGCTGAAATGTCAAGTTTCTTTTATTTAGGCCTTTGCTGTTTTTCCTTAAAAACAACAACAGAAGTAAAAGTCTTGCTATATGTTTCATGTAGCAAGATGTCTGTTTCTGTAAGAGTCTTGTTGATAAATTACAACTCTTGCTAAGTTGATTGGTTTCTGTGTGCAATGAGACAAAAAATTACTAGGTGAAAGTTAACCTCATTACACCAGAGATAATTGTATTTTTCATTGTTGTTCTTGAAAATTATGTCTATTTGACTCTCATCTCAAGTGATGAAACTGGACACCTTTTTTTGAAATATTGTCATTCAAGAAGTACAGGAAAGGATACCATGAAGAAGTGTTTGGTCTTGTCTGCGGTTGATGTTTATATTTAAGTATACTGTCTATGTTTCTTGATGTACTGTTTGTAAGGGGAATCGTTATGTTCCTGCAAGCCTTTGGCTTTATAAAGTGATTCCCCAGTCACAATTTAAATGTACTTGTATTTATGAAATTAATAAAGTGAATTGAATTGAATTGTATATTATGAATGATTTGATATTCTACATTGTGACTGGATTCTTAATAGCTGAAATTTTTTTGATAAGTGAGAAGAAAGAGAAACTTTGGATTTCCTTAATCACATAGGATGAATTCCCGGGGGGGGGGGGGGGGGGGGGGGCACTCAGTATATAATGCATGGTGGGTATGTGCCGCAGAGAAGACCCCCATTTTTACACTCAAATTTCCGTTCCAAAGCATAGCATTTTTATCTGATTGAGAAAAAGAACAAAAAAAGCCTTTCCAAACCATAGCATTTTGTTTTTATCAAGAAAAAAGAAGAAAGAAATCTGTTCCAAAGCTTCGCATGTTTTTCGTTACGCTGTTCCGGCCGCATTGATCCGCTACAATGAGCTGCATTTTTGGTGAAAAGCGGCCCGCAGAGCGCTGTCCGACCATCGCCTCTGCGCGAGCGCACCCGGCGCCTGTGCCGCCGGGCTAGCTGCATGCACGTATGTCCGTTCCATAGGGATACATACGCACTCACACACAGGCGAACCATTCCAAAGACCCCCGTTTTCACATACATTTGTAGTTCCGAAGCCCGTTCCGAAGACCCTCCTTTTCACAATAAGCCCGTTCCAAAGCCCCCGTTTTTTGTCTCGCCCGCGGCACATACCTACCACTTTTGGGGTCGAGTACCCCCGCCCCCCCCGGGATAAATTAACCCGTTAGATACCAAATTCTTTCATTCCCATAGCTTTAGTGGGTGTTGTTCGTTATTCCAAAGGTTCGTTATTTTGAAGGTTTGTTATTCGGAAGGTTTGTTATTTCGAAGGTTCATTATTCTGAAGGTTTGTTATTCCAAAGGTTTGTTTATTCCGAAGGTAGATGTTTCTTAGTCCAAAAATAAAAAAGGGTTCGTTAATCCGAATATTTGTGGTGTTATTCTGAAGGTTCGTTAATCTGAAAATGGAATAGGGTTTGTTATTCCGAAGGTACGATAGTTCGAAAATGAAAAAAGATTCATTAGTCCGAAAATGACTAACGAACCAATGAACCTTATTTCATTTTTGCTCTAACGAACCTTTGGAATAACAAATTTTATTTCGTTTTTGGATTAACAAACCTTCGGAATAACGAACCTTTTTTCATTTTCGGACTAACGAACCTTCGGAATAAACAAACTTTCGGAATAACGAACTGTAACCGCTTTAGTACAGGAGCTACCTAGTTCCAGTAGGCAATGGGTTTATAATGTAGTCTGAACAGGGGGGTATGATGGGAAGTAACCTGTTATAGCCTTCTTGATCCGTGGGAAGATTGCATTTGATTCTGTTTACAGCAAAGTGTCAACTTAAGTGAAAATATGAACTTGAAAAAACAAGCATCTGAACCACTGCTCATGATGGTTTATGGCTTGTTTTGTCAGAGAGTGACTTCATGCCTGTAAACATTCAGGTTTATTATAAATACTTGTTGTGGCCAAGACCCACCCCAGAGTATATGATAAACAACATCATGCTTTTATTATCCAGAAAAATAATATTTCTCTGTCATCTGCAGTCATAAAATTGCCCCCATATTACATGAGTCATGTTTTTCCAGGTAAAATGAATTGGATGTTAAAATTATGTTTCACCTTAAAAGACAGAATAACTATCCCCCTTTGAACCTTAACCTTTATCAGCCCACATTTTTGTTTATCTTATGAAGAAGAAAAAATCCCGAAGCTAAATAACTACCCCAGTATGATATTAAACTGAACATAAACTTTTATCTACAAAGAAAGCTAAGTAAATAAGGTGTAGCATATTTATATATATATGGAGAGAGAGAGAGACAGAGAGGAAAATTATTTTTTCTGCAAAAATCTAAAATTACTCTTTCATTTGATATTACATTTTCATTTCAGTCTTCTATATATGAACCTCTTAACCTTATTTTTGTTGAATTAAAAAGCAACAAACATCTCCGCTTTCCAATAAAAAAGAAAAACTTAATTGCTACTTTAGTTTAGAGTAGTCTGAGTGTGAACCTGAATATTGAAATACACTCCAGAATTAAAAGAAATCCCTCTCAAATGCATCTAAATTGTAACCTTTTTAGTCCACACCTTTATCAAAGTTGTCACACTGGCTTGCTTGTGCCATCACCATGGTAACAGATACTTTTGCCCATCGACGACGATGGATGTGAACACAAGGTTTTGGACTGAGCGGTTTCCTGAGGAACTAATAGATTTAGGTAATCGGGTCGATCTTGCACAGTTTTCGTAAATGTTTATGCTCCCAAAGCTGTGGCACACCTCAAGTGGAAATGTCATTTATGTTTTTCCTTCAGTGAGGTTGCATATCAAAGTATCTGATATTTTACTGTTTTTCTTTCACTCATTTGTTGTCCATTTATGCCTTCAGTTCTTCTAAGGCTGATTAAGCCCTGCCTTTTTTTTCCTGTAATATGTCTTTTCATTGGAATTCAGTATCAAAATATGTCATTTTCTTTGCATATTTGTACTTCTCTGTGTTATGAGTATACATTAAATGCTTTTAAAGCTAATTTGTGCTTGATAATAATGAGTCAGAAATCTGGAATTCTGTGATCTTGTGCAATTTGCTTGAACTCTCCAAATTTGCTCCCAACACTTTCGTGTAAAATGCAAGATGATTTTCAAAAGTGTGAGAAAGAATCTTTCAGGTGGATTGTGGGAAGAATAACATTGAAAATAAGGTACTCTGTGCTGAGCAACAAACTAGTTTGAAGAGAAACTAATGGAAATGTAAAAAGAAGATGAGAACTGGAGCAGAAGAAAAAAAATAGAGGATGAGTAACTTGTAACCAAGCTTCTCAAGGACCTCTTGAGTCATATACATGTGCATCATTTTGTATCACCATGCTCTCAACTGTCTCTCCTCCAAAATGAGTCATCTAAAATGCAATTCAAGAATCAAAATGCTGCCTAATTGGACCATCAGAATGGCAGTAGTGTAAGAAATGTTTTGCTTGACTCACTCCTCTGACTTGCCAAGAGATCATGGCAGATGCAAAATCATTTAGAATATGGGAGTGTGGAATCAATATTTACCAACAAGTCAATGCAGATTTTCAGAATTTGCTAACAAGTGCTAGTGGTCACATTTTCAAATTTTCCAAAGCTGTTTGCATCATTTTCTGCAATAAGCGCCCCCTCCCTCCCCCCATGATATTGACAAACTTGCCAATATAAACTTCTAAGGGGGAGGTTTGTCATATCCCCACCTCTTTTTTTTGGTTTTTTTTTGGCATCCTCCAAGTGATAGGGTGTAGTAACCTACCTTAGGAAGACAGTGTATAATCAGTATCAGGACGAAAATGCCCCACCCTCCCTTCCCCAGTGATGCATTCCAGCTTTAGATGATGAAATGCCACATGAATTGAATAACTGCCTGATTTAGGATAATTTAGGATTGTAGTAAAACCACCTATCTGTTGATTCAGTAGTTATATATTGATAGAATATTTTGTTTCATGGACAGGCAATATTGATGTCACATGAATTTATCAACTATCTAATGTTTTAAAGCTAAATAAACTTGATGAATTGAGTGTCTGATTTTAAATTGTGGTAAAACACCTATTTGTTGATTTAGTGGTTGAATATTGATAACATTTTTACATTTTCATGGAGTAAAATGACACATAGGGACATAGTTCAGTTGCCTGGATATGCTACATGAATGATGTTTTCCTGTCTCAGTAAAAATTAAATGTCCAACTGAGCCTTGACAAACAAATCATGCACTCAGAGCCAGGAAAATGCTAACTTTATGTTCACAATATCTGAATTATGCAGTATTCTGGCTTTCAGCACACAGAATTGCCCAACTTAGCTTCTTTCCGAGACACATATAGGATTCATAGGAAAATTACAATTTCATGCACATTTGAATGTATTTTTGTTTTTTATGTTGGTTCCAGTTTTGTAGAAGTGTAAAGTGAATAAGCAGAACATACCTTCATTCTAAAAAAAAAGGATTGGCCGAAATGACCAATACTTTGGTTAATAATGTCTGACCCAAAATATTGGTAAAGATTGACCAGTATGATGGTCAATATTACCAAATTGTTAGTTAAAATGTACCAAAATTTTATTTTGGTTGATTTTGACCAATTTTTGGTCGGACACATATTCACCAATATATTGGTTATTATGACCAATCCTTTTTTAGTGTGTTACGTTGAAGGCCTATTTCATATGCTGAGAGCCAGATCAGTATCGACTCACATACTTTTTACCTGGAGTTTAATAGGCTAATGGCTTTCTGCTTCTCAAAAGACTTCACAATCCTCTGCTAAAGCTAGTATATTGTAATCACATCCAGGGAAACTATGGAAACAGAATTCTGTCCCAAGTTAGACCCAGTTTCTGGGTCTCACCAGTATGACTCTACTTCAGCTAGTCTATGGCAACTATGGCAACAGAATTTTGCCCCAATTCTCGGGGATGAAAGTTCTATGACCTCTGACCTCATGATCCTGTTGTCTGCTGTTATTCCCATAATTCCCTGACCAGCTTGTGTCGTCCATGGAGAGAGAGAGAGAGACAGAGAGAGAGAGAGAGAGCTGTAATTGGAGACATTGTCCCAACTTCAATTTTGAAATATTTGATACTGTTTGTGATCAGGCATTTTCCTGTGGATATTGTGTTGGCATTCTGAAAATATGAAAAAAGAACAAATAACCTATCATATCATCTGCAGAAAGTTATAAAAGGGACATTAACTATTGAAATAGATAGCCCGCTTCTTGCAGGTCAAATATATTGTTGTACACGCATGACGAGAAAAATGCCGGAAAATGGTAGTTTTTGCTGGTTAAGGCACGTAATATTTCATGTGTTAATGGTATCAGGCCAAAATCAGGAAAAAGGGTATGTTTGGGAGGGGGGGGATCAAAAATATTGCTGTATACATATGACCAGAAAATTGTGTGAAAAGGGTAGTTTTTGCTGGTTAAGGTGCATTACCTCCTGTGTTATGGGTGTCAAACCGGTTGGAAAAAGGTGTATTTGTTGAGTTTGTTAAAAACATTTTTAGGATATTCCCTTTCCCATCCCTTGACGGGAATTTGTGCAGCCTCAAATTCAATGAATCGTGTCTGATATTGTAGAGAAAGCTACAGAAACACTGTTTAGGAGATGTGTGTGAGGTTATACTCATTTGATAGGGGTAAAAGAAAATTTTTTAAATGTGAAAAAATTGAAGAAGGTATGTAGGGTGGTTTTAGAAAACTCATGTTCACATGTACGTACAGTATCATGTGATATTTTGACCCATCCCCACCTCCCGCCTGATTTTGTATTCACTGTAAATTATTTGCTGATTCTCAATATTTTTGTCAACCCTGTTTACTGAGTGCTAGAAAGACATAAGCTGGTGTAATTTTACAGAGGTAATGCCCTTCTGGCCCTCAGAAAATTTTGTATAGCCTTGTCAGCACTACATCCTAAAAAAGGGATGTGCAAAGTCGGTCTCTAGTTTTAGTGCCATATGTTTGTTAGCCTTGCAAATACCACAGGCAGAAATATGCATAAAGCAAATATCATCTTTCTGTAGCTCCTAATATTAAGATAAGCAGCACCGTCTATTTAAATGAAAAAAAAGACCATTATTTGTGCTCTGAAACTTCAGGTTAGACTTCATTTTGATTTACGGGTAAAATGATGTCTGTATAACTAGATGATATACAGGAGGTTGTTGCCAAAGCAGGCTTAATAAAATCCTTCACACAATGATAAATAACATTGGGCAAGGGCAAGAAAAAATAGTGATAGCCTATAAGGTGCATACCATTCTTTTTTCTGTTCATTAATTATCAAAATCCAAAGTCTGTCATCATTTTTGTCCGTCAATTTACCTTGAAATTTTATCTTCAGAGTCTGATCAGTCCAAAGGTCAACTATGAAATATGTCAAAAGTCAGTTTCCTTCCATAAGAAGATAGCTTCTGATGGGCAGCTCTCATATTTCATGGTAAACCTGAAAAATTCCAAAGGTTTGTTCACATATGCAGAAGAAAAACCCTGCGGTAACCCTCACATTTCTTTTCCCAAATGAGTGGGATGCGAGGCAGTATTTAAAAAAAAAGGGGGGCTGAGGCAAGCGGCATAGTTTTTGCCTTCTGCAGGGCCCTGTTTCATAAAAAGATGCTATCCTGCTGGAATGGTAACTACCATGGCAACAGTGAGAATTCTGCTTCCTGATTGGCTGTTATAATGAAAGTTGCCATTCCAGCAAGAGTTGCTATTATAACAACTTTTTATGAAATGGGGCCCTGGTGGCAAAAAGTGTGGATCAATCAAATTCTTGTAAAGTTAGCTCAAAATATGATGTCATGAGTTTGTCTTTGTAATTTTTGGCTTGTAAACTCTCTTTTATTTGGAGTTCAGGCATTAATACGCATCTCATTAAGTGGAATGGTTCACTGCGCTATATGTGAAAACTAAAAAAATGAGGGGGGGGGGGATGCTGCAGGAGTTTTCGCTTGAATATCTGAATGAGCCTTAATGGTTGTGATGATGGAGAGCCAGCGGGATGAAGTTGAAAATAGATATTTAGCTAATTTCTTCTAAATATTGAAGTTCTCAGGACCACCATGAGATTGACCAGACAAATTCTTATCTAAAAGATTTAGATTTTTGGGTAGAAGATGGGAGTTATAAGTGCAAAAAAAAATGTTGGTTGAAATTGTTTAGACTGGATATTTGTCTACATGGAGTTTTTATAGAAAGTATCAATGTTTACCAAATTTACTCTAAAAATTTTTATTGGTAAAGATGATTGGGAACCACTGGGATTTTCAGATGAAATGGACGTTTAGCCAATTTCTCATAAATATTAAAATTGCGGTCACCCGAGACAAAAGTCTTAACTGGAGAATAAGGTTTTGAGCAGAAAACATGCAGTTTAAATGAATTTAGTGTCCACTTTCAACATTGAAGTAGATTTGGTTGAAGAAAGTAAGTAATAATTGTGTTGAAAATGCAGAGTTTGTCTGACATAGAGATTTGTATTGAAATATCAATACGTATTATTTTCCTTCAACTAAAACATCAATTAAGATTTATTATCACTTACTTATATTCGGCACGCTAATAGTGTTTCCAATAGCTTTTGGAGCCATTTAAAGTCAGTTTTTAGAATAAAAATTATGTACATAATTTTGTTGGATCCACTCTTAAACAAAGCTAGAAAATGTGATTATGATGCAAAATTGTGTGTGTGAGAGAAAGATAGGGAGGGGGTAGCCGGGGGGGGGGGGGGGGGTTAGTACATTTTTAAGGGAAACAAAAGAGCAATGGAAAGCAAGTGATATCAGCCCCAGCAATTTGATAGGAGTCATGCGGTTGTTTTGTAAAAGTACATTGATCATGTGTCATCTTATGAAAATATGACAGCAGGACATAGAGGATAACATATGTCTAACTATTTATTTTTCTCCAAACTGATGACAGCATGATGTCTCTCTGGTTTTGCGATTGTCTAAAAGAATTTAAGACTCCTTGTTTCATATCTTCTTATGATAATGAAAATATATTTGTACTTGTTTCACCATTCCCACAAGAAAAATGATTCCAAATGACCAACCATTCATATACATCACACAGTGCTTCATTTTTTTCACTGAGAAATGCAAAATTGAATATTGTATGAAGAGTAGGCTTGAACATTCTAACTTCTATAACATGTAAAGTGCTGTTGGATTTCTGGAGATATACATTGTAAGTTAATAACGGTATGACTTATTTTTGCCTGTTTTGTAAATGTTTATGTAAAATATGTAAATAATTCAGAAGAAATGTAAACACTGTGTAAATGTATGTATGTTTATTGTTCTATTATGGATTTGGAATGTAACATAATATGAATTGATTCAGTAAGCTAATGATATTTGTTTTACACACCCTGTAACTCCCACTCGCATGGTGTCCATGGTACGGTATTTGCAATGATGAGTTGCAACTGAATTCTTGGCCTGTTCGCCCTGCTGTATCTACCTGCAAGCCCCATGGCTCATCTTGCTAGCACTGGCAAGTGATGTCAGTGGCTTTTTCTTTCTGAGGATCAATAATTGCTGAAATCATTGAGCAAACTACATATTTTTTTTACCCACCCTGTAGAATGAAACTCTCATGGTGTTCCTGCTACTTGCAGTAAACGGTGATGATTTGCAACCGAATCCTCAGCCTGTCATCCCCTACTGGATCTACCTACAAATCCCATGGGCTTTTCTTTCCAACGATCAATAATAGATGAAAAGCATTGAACAACTACATATTTTTGGCCCACCCTGTAGAACGGAACTCCCATGACGTTCCTGCTACTTGCAGTAAACCGTTTGATGATTTGCAACCGAATCCTCAGCCTGTCAGTCCCCGCTAGATCTACCAATAAATCCTGCGACTCATCTTTCTCTCACTGACAAGTGATGGCACATTTATATTTAGATTCCCAGAAGGCCTCAGGTTTGATATTGCATCCCTCTATCTCGCTTTTAATAACTATCGTGTTGAGAATCCACCCTATTAATTTCCCCCTCCAAGGTGCTGATACCGATGGAGGCCTACCTTCCATGTGCTCTTGAACTTACATGTATATGTGAATGTGAGCTGAGGTAGCTTAACAAGCATAGTGCTACGAAAAGACGTGTAAAAGAAAGCAAAATGCATGGATGCTGTTGTTGTTTTGTTTGTGTTCCAGGTGTGTTTTCGTGCCGTTTTGTTTTGCTATTAGAGCTACCTTAAAAGGGTGATGACATTTTGACGATAACTATGAATATGAGATTGGTGTGTCTTGAAACTAATGAAATATATGGTATATAAGAAAAACATCAGTGCTGAAGGCATATTAGTGTGAGTAGGTGAGTATCACCGACATCCTGTACTTTCTATGTAGAACTGTAAAGGCTTAGTGCTGTTAGCTAGAAATCAAGGTCATGGAATTGCAAATGATTTGTTGTTATCTTTTATCTTAAATGTATTTCAAATGGCACATTAAAGTTTTAATTTGAAGCACAGGCATAGCCAGAATGTCATTTTAGGGGGGCAGTAGTGAGCATGTGAAGCGCGCTCCAGAGGGGAGGGTGCAGAAAGGGGGGGACTTCTGCATGAAGTGTGGAAGCTTTGACGTTACTTTGTCGTCATTCCTTGTCTGCTCCTTCTCTTCGTATGTTCTCTCACCTTTTTCTCTTGGGGGGGGGGGGGAGACTGCCCCATCACCCTCTGGCTCTTGAGCTATTCAAAGGCCCCCAATTTTTCTCTCTTTCATCTTGTAACTGACTTGTCCAGAATTCACCCTACTGATATCCCATCCAAGGTGCAGATATTGATGGAGGCCTCTAGTTTTGATGCGCCCTTGAAATGAACTTGAACATTTAGCATGAGCTTACAGAGTTTGTTACATGTATCACCAATAAGGATCACTGTATCTTTAAAATTGACAAATGAAAATGAAACTGCAAGTATGTATCATTAGAAAGCTGACATTTTTGCACAAAAGGACCTGCTCCTCATCCCCCCTCCCCCCCCCCCCCTTGTAAGAAGCGGGTCCAGGATTATCAGAGTAGGATCCAAAATTTCCAGAAGTAAGAGTTTTCTTTGTAGAAGCTTGTCTGCCCTCCTTACTCATGAAGGGGAGGGGGGGGGGGATGACTGTCTTTTTTTTTCTTGCCCACTGATTTTCCTCAAAGGCTGAGGGGCAGCTTTTATACCACCCTCCCAATCTGCCCACGGACTGTAAATAAAGTCCTAGGTTATCTTCTGCGAGCAAGCAACACATCTGTGCTGGATAATAAATCTAAATAAAAGCAGGCTTTAAAAATAGCTGCAGTTATAAGTATCTCTTCATGAAGATCAATTTCTACATTCCATTTCAAACTCAAACAAAAACATTCCACTAAAGGCACTATGATATCCCATCTTTGGCCCGTCTGGCTTCAGTTCCCTGCTAGACCCCCAGCTGTTCCAGGTCTTCCTTTGGCCCACGGTGAGATGACATGTAGTCCTAGCTATCTGCATTCCTGCTGGGTGCCGCTTGGCCCCGGTCCTAATTATACTGGGCATCATGCTGCGCTTAAGAGGATGGCCTGCCGAATTGTTGTGACCATTGTGCATTTGCCCTTGATTAGTTTCTAATTGTGCGATATGTAGGCTTTTTTTTCACTTTAGGTGGATACACATAAAGATGGAGCGCTGTTTATGAATCAAGTCCCTGGAATTAGCGAAATGGCTTGTTGTGATCAGATCCTTCAGCATTGTAGTTTGTACATTTAAAGTTGAAGGTTTGCGATGAAGTTTTGTTCAAATAAGTCACAGAATATGCAAAGTATTATTCTGTTGGTGTCTTTGTTTGGAAATGCATTGGGAATGTATATAAATTTAGAACATAGTAGATTTATACTTTATCTTTTAAAATGAATAATCAGATAATTTCCTTTACTTCAGTGCCCCCTGTTTCAATTGTTTGTTAAATTAGAAGGCAGATTAAAAAGGTGATGCCATGTTGAACAAAATAGATTTCATTCGCATTTTCCTTTGGATCACTGTCAAGATGAAAAGTAATGTACCTATTCTGAAATGATCCTCAACAAAAAATATTTTCTTTTTTTTTCTAAGTCATAATTTTTCTTTTTTTTAAAGACAGAAGCATTTGATCTTTGAGCAATTTCTTCTCCCTTATTTTCATACGTAATGTAAGTAAATCAGGTTCGTCTTGCCATCTGCTAAATAACAACAATTATGACAATGATATTGATAATTATAGTATCAATAATGATAATATTCCAGCAGTCTTGTATAGCGCATATCATATTACGATCTAATGTCTCTGTGTGCTTCCAAAGGACTTTGGATATTATCATCCTGGCTTTAGCCTTGCTGCCATTACAGCGCACAAGCATTTGAATGAATTGATTCCTGCCAGGTACCCATTTACCCCACCTGGGTCAAGTGAGGCAAATGTATATTAATGTCTTGCCAGAGAACATTAATACTGAGGGATTTGAACCCTGTACCTTGTGGTTCACAGTCTGGAGACTTATCCACCAGACCACAACACCTCCACCTGAAAACCAGGGAGTAGTATTTCTACAGAAGTGCAATTAATTTGTGATGTTTTGAGTTTGCTAGTCTGTCATTAGAGTTGAAAATCTTGTACAGACATCAGAACACCTTTTTTATCAGTACATGTGGGAATCAAAGACATGACAACAGCTTTCTTTTCCCTTATTATAAGGTGGGAATCTTATGCAGACATCAGAGAGGCCTTTCCTCTAAGGTTATCTTCAGATCTTTCCACCTTCCATATTCTGTAGATCTACTTTGGATCTCAAGTTAATGACCAAGACCTTCGCCTTTCCTTTTTGGAGAAGGTGGTAAATCTTATACAGACATCAAAAGAGTTCTTCCTGTAAAACTAGCTATAGATCCACCTTGGATCGATACTGATAATGAAGTATAGCTCAAGATATAGATTGAATTTTGTTGCAGTGGTGAAAATGGCTGCATCAGATGAGAGAAGTCAGTCTGGGTGTGGTCAACTTTACTTTTATGATAAACTTGCTTCATAAGCAGTTCTTGCTGCTGTTGTTTTTTTGCAGGAAAAGAGATCTTTAGATCTGTCTACAATCAGAATACTTCATGTTTTTATTGTCGATTTCAGTGACTAAATGGCTAGCAGGCCCATAATTTGGAAGTGCTTATGGGTTAATATACATGTATTCACTTTTCCCTATTTTTAGATTTTGAAGGGCTTATTATTATTATTATTTTGTTTGGTGTCACCTGTGCCTGGGAGGCAAAAGCGAAATGAATCACTGTAACCCGCAGGTCTCTCCTCGTTTTGTAACCGATTGGGGCGTGCTTTTTGTAAGTTTCTTAAGTTCTGTGTCTCCAGAGCAAAATAACTCACTCCTTTCATGTTTTTGTGATGCCTTTAAAAGTGATACTTTTTGTATATCAATATCAGAAAAGGACTGAAACTAAATTGAATTAATTGAAAGGCAGAGGTACCCATCAAAACAATTCTTTTTTAATCATCTCCGCAGCATGTAACCTTAACCTGTACCCTGGAGTGGAGTATCTCCCAGCTGCCTAGGAGGAACCGATCGTTGTTCATCCCAAGTCAGCACCTTGTTTTGACAGCATTGCGCCATACAATCTGGCAGGAACTTCAACTCTCGGGTGGATCAAGCGCCTGGATATCTCTGCATTCCAGGTCGGCAACCAGAGAGTGTATACCGCTGTGAAAGGATCCATCATACAAGAATCAGGAAGAAAATAAACTGGGAAACACAGAGTATACCGCTGTGAAAGGTCCATCAGACTTGGAACCGGAGAAAGAGGAAAAGAGGGAGATAGTTCAGATAGACATCTTGAAATCAGATTCCTGCAGAGGAAAACTCATATCCGTGGAACTATCGTCCAGAAATATTTGAGCTCAAGTCAGTTGGAGTTTTTTTTAGAAGTGATCAATAAAGATTTGTCATCATGGACTAGGAATACTTGTTGACCTTTTCAACTAGTTTGTAGCAGATAGCATCAGTTTTTCATTCATCCAAGGTAAGTAAGCATTCTTTCTATTTAAACTTTGTATCATTTGATTCATTAGAAAGTTGGTCCAGGTCCCTCACTAAAACTTTTTATCAAGAACAATCGAAAGTAACTTTTGAAAGCTTTTAAAATGATGAAATTTGATTGGTTATGAGCAAATTTTGTAGTGAGGGACACTTGTTTATTGATTAAAGGTTTTTATTGAACATGGGTAAGGAGGAAGTTTATAAAATGATAATAAAGATAATAATGATCATGTATCTTGTTTACCCAGGGTAGCCTCCTCTGTACATACATGTATTGTTCTCCAAGAGGGGGCCTGCAATCATATTATTGCCCTGCTTTTACGCATGCCAACCACAGTGCTCAATGCATTCAAGGAATAAATCCTCCTAGGTACCCACTTACTACATCTAGGTCGAGTGTTTATAGTTTCTATTTTAGATGTGCTCGTCACAGTATTATGGTGGCCCTGAAGTATGCTCGACAGCAGGTCATGTGCGACGTGAATTTCGCATCCCAGGTCCTGAATTTCGCATCCCGGGTCCTGAACTTCGCATCCCGGGTCCTGAACTTTGCTTCCCAGGTCATGAATTTCGCGCCGCGGGTCGTGAATTTCACGACTGGGATGCAAAGTTCGTGCCGCGGGTCATGAATTTCGCATTACGGGTCATGAATTTCACGAATGGGATGCAAAGTTCGTGCCGCGGGTCATGAATTTCATGACCTGGGATGCGAAATTCACATCGCACATGACCTGTTGTCAAGTGTACTTCAGGGCCACCATACAGTATCTTGGGATTGTATTTTTATTTATTACCAGGTTGTTTTGAAGACACCTGTTAGATTTTTTTTTATAAATTCATGGTTTGTTTACTGAATTTTGTTTTTCACTTCACCAAACGAGGGAAAGTGGCTTGTGGTGATTTTCAAAAACTTTTTATGCATTTGAAGCAAATATATACATTATATAACAGGTCCCAGTCCTTCTTGGGACCTATGATAAACCTTGTTGCTGGTCCACACCATATTTTAAGTTGTGAAAGCCTGATCACATGACATATTGTGATATGACTACATTATCTTTGAACTAGACCTGATAACATGACTAACTGCAAGTTGTAGTAGCATTGTGCCATTTATATTTTTGCCAACTTTTTTAGAGTCTTCATCAATGACATTCCTAAATGACATTTCTTTTAAAATATATCACTAAAAGATACTACAAAGTACGGAACAAAGCTTTTTTCTTTTTTTTTAAAACATTTTTTTAATACACACAAGTGATACTGATTGTTGTTGTTGTTGTTGTTGCATAGTCCTGAACAAAGTGTAGTTTTGCTGTGTCATGATTACTACAGCCACAAGCTACATTCAGTTCAAATCCATGATTCATTTTTTAGTGTTGTGGTTAGTTAAAATTCTGCAGGCTATGCGAAATAAAAAGTTATTTCAAGCACATTAGAAGGATTCAGGAGTGATCTACATTTGAAATTAACTATAACTTCCTTTTTGTCCTAAAGGAAAAGATCTGTGCAACATTTTGATATAATGGAAACCATCTGGTTCTGCGATAAATTTAGTCAAGAAGATTAATTGATATTCTGAATTACACAATGCGCAATGATACTACCATGACCGGATGGCCCAAATGAGATTGTGGTTACTACCAAAATTTACTGTTTATAATATTCTGATGCATTTGTTGAAAATGGTATTGTAGCATATCGTGTTGATAACAAAAGTGGTAAATCTGGCTGTGGTTTTTTACCAAATGGTATGATATGGAATAGGTCTGCTGCCTGTAGAAATGCATTTTGAAACTCCCTGTAAATGGAATTCATCTAAAAGCCCTTCCACCCAAGTGGAAATCTGCACCTTTACATAATATATAAACTTCATATGAAGAAATATACAACAGAATGGTAATATAGCAAAGAAGCACATTCTAGATGAGAATATTGTGTATTACTGGATGTTGTATGTACAAACAAGTTTTGGAAGTCAGCTTCCATCATGTCCTGCTCATGTTTACAAATAACATATCAGAAGGTGCTTGAGATAAACATTGTAAAGTTTCACCTGTTTATAATCAGGGGGGGGGGGTAGGCTGTTGGGCTTAATGTTTAATTGCATAAGAAATAAAAAGATATGGCCCAAGTTTTTCTAGTCAAGGAACAAGTCTAGGGGAGGAGAATGAGGTATCCCAATGTATACCCTAAAGGCTGGTTTTCAAAGGGAACATGAACGATTTGTGAAGGATGCAAATGTTGAAAAATGACAAAGCCCAACTTTTGTATTTTAAACTCCAAAAGTTTGCTGAACATGCATGCGCTAGGGTTTGGAAGCATCATAAGTTGTTTTCTGGAAGTTAGGAATTTTCACAAAATATTTCAAATTTTTTAAAAACTCAGCTGAACTAAAAACGAACAGTTGACAATGCTTTTGAATCCTGGGCTTGCACTTGTTTGCAAAAATTTGGAGCCTAAAGTAAAAATATTGGACTGCATTTTTTTTCCACATTTGCATCCTTAGCAAATCATTCTGGTACCCATGAAAACCGGCCTCAGCGAGTCTATACTTAGGTCATCAAGCCATATTGAAAGTGACTTTCTAAGACCATTGCTTCTAATGGGCAGTCTTTAGTCCATGGATGGGTGCCAAGCAAGCTACTTTAACACCAAGGCTCTACTTAAACATTCTCCAAATCTAATTACTTCACTAACGAGTCCTATTTCCTCATTACTTTCGGTGACATAACCCTAGATCGGACCTTTCTGGGGCTGCTGAGGAATGCCCTTCGTTGGGGAGGGGGATCTATTTTTGTCTAATTCAATTAATTCTGCAAAGAATGAATTAGGAGAGCGTATGGTAGTCAAATAGTTTTAGAAAGGGTGCTGGAGGCATGGGGGAAAGGAACATTAAAAAAATGGATTAATACAAGGATGAATTTATTGGTCATTGAATGGTGGAGTCATATTAGAGAGGTGGGTGGGGGTTGGAGTGATGGAATGCCCTTTATGGGGTAAGACAAATACATATTTTTATAATTCCATTTATCCTAGAATGCATTATAGCAAAATTGAATTTTTTTATGAGTAGATTATAGGGAGGTGAAATGCTTTTTGTGGGGAAGGGGAATCTATTTTGTCTAATTGGATTAATTAGGAAAGTGGTAGTCTCATGGATAAAAAAAAGTTTTAGGAGGGTAGAGGGATGCCCTTAGTGGGGAGAGAGGTATATTTTGTCTAATTGATTCTGAGAATGACTTGGAGAGTGGTAGTCCAGTGATAAGTATATTTGGAGAGGGGGGGGGGGGGTTGGGGAGGAATAACCTTCATGGATAAAATGATATATTTTTTGGTCTAATTTCATTACCTCAGAAGGAAAAGGTAAGAAGTAGTTTCATACATGACTAGATGAGTGGGGATGAATGCCCTTCAAGTGGTAGAGGATCTATGTTTGTCTAATTTGATTATTCCTAGAAATAGAATCAATTAGGAGAGTGGTAGATGAATGGCTGAATAAGTTTGGAGGGGTGGAGGGCTAAAGGGAATGGATTAAATCAGGACATTAGATGAGAAAGCAGCTGATACATCCTTGCCTGCGAAGACATGGCATATTTTGAGAATTATACATTCTTTACTGCCTTTTCCTTATCTCGCTTCAGTTATGCCTCTTCTAGCAAATAGTTATTTGTATTTGATACTGAGAATCAATCTTGATTTATAAAAAAAAAGGAAAAGGATTTTTATTTATTTGAGTAGTTGGCAGCAAGGAAACAATTCCCTTTGTGGAAAGATAGAAGTGGCATCAATCAGGGTAAGATTATCATGATAGTGTTTAAAACATAATCATTTAATTCAAACAAGTCATCAAAACAAAATTGATGAAATGTCTCCACAATGAGGTGGAGTTAGATTTGTAAACCTGTAGCTGCTCAAGATGGAGCAAGTATATTTTTCCGATTGCATAAGTACTTCCCTATATTGCCCACAAGATTCTCAGAGTTAATAGACCCCATATAGGAGTATTGAGGTGCCTCATTTAGGCTGCATGTTTGCTATAGGAAGTTGTGTCTCCCCTTTGCACCTGCAAATTAAAATGGCCTAGAAATCATTTGACCCAGATCGCCTCCTGATTTTCATGCAGTGACATGTACAAAAGTTCCGGTGGAAGCCAAATTTTAGATTTGCAGTCTGAATATCTGATTAATGTGTATGATTCCCCCCTGACCTGCAACATTCAAACATTCGAATTGTGAACAGTTTTGGTTGGCTCTCAAAAATTATTCATCAGAATTTTTTTGCTTGAAATTAGCTGGCCACTTGCAAGATAGAAGGGAAACTAATATTACTGAACGATGAAATCATAGTGTGAAAGCATTTCATCGTACTCAGCGACCGATCGTTTTGGTAAAAAACGATCGGTCGCTGAGTACGGTCGCTGAGGTACTTCAGCGACCGTACCCAGCGACCGTACCTTGGTGTAAAAGCACATCGTACTCAGCGACCGATCGAAATGCAATGACCCCCCATACATGCCCACGCGCTATCTCTACTTCCGCTTCCGGCTAGGTCAGCTATACAGCGACCGATCGCTCTGGGCCTGACCAAATTTTGACGGCGGTGTGAAAGCACGTCCGATTGGTCGCTGGGTACGGTCTCTGTGACCGTACCCAGTGAAAGGTGTGAAAGCAGTATAAAACTCCTCAGGTCCTAGAGTAGGACAGAATGTAACTATTGCGTTCATTAATTTACACAGAATTCACCATTAATCATGAATAGAGTATCACATGATCTCGCACATGTATCTTTTGATGCAAGGTGGACAATGCAAGACTATGCAAAGATGCCAAGGTCAAAGACCAGCAATGCGTGAGATCGCCAGGCGTTGTGTATAATCTGTATGGGGATAGGCTGTGATGTACGCATGAGAGAGATTTTTGGCAATGAGCAAGAGCCCCCCCAATGCGGGAGTCTCACACCTAATACGTGAGACTTAACATGTCTGACTATCATGCCAATTTTCTTTTTGCTACCGAAACTGTACATGAGCTCTGATATGGCGATTCAGTGAATGGATGTGCTATGAAACCAGTAGCCCACTAGACCAAAAGCCTAAGGGCAAATCCACAACATATGGGACACAGAGCTCAAAATTTGAAGTCGCACTGTGCCCTGTTAATTCCAAATGAAAATCTGAAATCACTACACAGTCTTCTTTTTGTTACAAATAAATATTTAAGATTAAAAAATTTGCAATTCGACCTTCTTACGGAGAATAACATAAACAAACAAAAAATTGCAAATATGGGACTATCAGGGAAAAGTGCTTTAAATGCCATTTATTCTGATATTTACTCATTTTTCTCAGATCTGTTTTCATTTAATTGATTTTAATGGATTTCTTTAACAGATTTTGGGTAGTTAATGAATGAAACACTAATGGAAATGTGCAAAACCTACACTGAATTTAAGCGTAACATTAGTTACCAACATGTCTTCAGTAAATTTTTCATGGCACTAAAACAAATTATTTCAATGACTCATTATTTTGCACATCTCTTCCCAGGAACCTAGGTGTAATGTCAAATAAATTACATAATCCCTACAAGTCTGAGATATGAGATATATAAATTTGATTTGACACCATCATTTTCCATGTCTTTTTGCGTAACGTCAGTTACCGGCCCCTTTTTCGCTTGCTGTGTGATAAGAAATGCAGTTTGAGATAAAAACTGTCCATGTATTTCTTCCCCATTATCAACTTATTTATCTGTAGTAATTAAAAGCCGAAGCAAGTGTCATTCATAACACTACAATATAAACAATACCACTAGTACTCTATGGAATTGCCCCTAAGAGACAAACAACAATGTTGGTCCAGGGAACCTTCAGGGAAGGTGATGAAAGGCCCTTGTGACCAATGGCCCACAAGACTAATAGAATATGATGGCAACATCTTGTTCTCATGAGACATCTGTGAATGTTTCTGTGGGTTCTTGTTTGTCTAGATAGCTTATTTATTAGATTCTTTTTGCATTCAGCAGATGACTTCATGTGGGATTCGGTCGGACAAATGCTCTCATAGAGGAGAGGAGAGAAGAAACAAAAACTAAGGGGTCCTTGTATATTAGGTGACCACATTCAAATTAATAGCTGTCACCATTTCATTCATATTAAACTCCAAGACAGATAATGGCTTCTTCAAGTAGATCTTATCACAAATTCAATGAAATAAACTTGGCTGACTGAGTAGATCTGAGTGAAATAATTTCCTTGAATGAACAAGTTTTATGTTGTACCTGGCATCCAGTGATGAGGAAACTTTAAAGCGTAAATATCGAACGTGACTATATTTGGCTGGACATGTAATTGATAGGCCACAGTCAGGGAAATGTAAGTTGTCAGCTTTATTAGCATCAAGAGGTCCCCTCTGACCGTCTGGCCAAACCATACTGACCATTACTTGAACTGGACATCGTAAAAATGACCATCCAAATGATAATAAAGCAAATCAGAGGGGTTTTTGAACTTGTTTATGAGTATCATCTTGCATAGTATTTTTTAAATAAAACCATTAATTTCCTACATTTTTCATATTAAGTGTCTCATAAGTGCTTCAAATTGTTGGTTTTCTGTGCTCTTAATGATCTCTGTGTAAAGTGAAATGATCTTTTTAAAAAATGATTTCCTGTTAGGCGTCTTATCTTTATCTCGTTGTGCAAAAGAACGGGTCCGGAACGCAAAATGGAAAATTTCTGAAAATCAAATTTTTCAAACAATGATTGATAATTTCAAGGGTAGCATGTAGACCTTGTAAATTGATATACGATCTTCTTGTGGTATGATCTTTGCTAAAATTCTATTCCAATATGTCAAAATAGACATTTTAGTTTTTGCATTTTTGTATTTTGCATTCCGGATGCGTTCTTTTGTACAACAACATAAAGATTAAATGAAATGAAATGAAATGATCTGATTATTAACTCTAAATAATGAAGTGATAAAAGCTCTTTGCAAGAATCATACTTTGAAATATTGATTCACATCTAACCCACACAAATTATGTGCACCATCTCCACTCACTGAAATAACTTCAAGCAGTCACAAAGGCTGTCCAGAAATCAAATCAGGGACTTATTCCCATTGTACTTCCTACTTCTCCCCCCCCCCTCCCGAAATGAAATTAGGATCATGTGATCTGTCATTGTTTTTTGTTTGTTTTTGTTTGTTTTTGTTTTTATTCCATGGTTGGTGCACAAGAGTATTATAATTCACTTAGGCTGACCGTTCTTTGTGAATATGTTCTTTTTTATACTCACTACTTCTGCAAGTGTGCAAAACACTGAAATATTTATTCACTAATTTGCATCATGAACACCAATGTTTTAACCTATCACTGCTACCTTTTATACTGCTATATGAATTGTCCATTTGACGGAACTTAAGTCACTTTTAACTTTAAGGACACTAGTCCTATTTATTTTCCAGCACTGAACATATCACTAAACTGCTTCCACCCCACAAAAGTTTTAGGAACATTCAGAATAAGAAAGAATTTGTCATACTCACACTGTATCCTAAGAAATAACAGTGTTTTTCTGGAACCTATCTCTTGAATAATCAAGGTCGCTTTAATAGCACAAAGATAGCTTTTATTTTCTATGACTGTTGAAATCAAACTGACCCGACCAATGATTGATTCCTTTACACTTGTTACCCTGCGATCTAACAGGTTTAATTTCCTATCAACTCATCTTCAACTAACCTGCTTTCCTTTTCCTGTCATTAAAACCGTGAGGACTTTTTCAAGAAGTCATCAGCACCCCCTAGACTCACCGAGAAAACGGAATCGATGGGGTTTATTTTTGGAACAGTGGCCCCAAAATGGCTCTGTTGACAACGACTGCTTACGAAAGAAAGCTTGCATGATAGTGCTCTATCAAGCACAGTTATATGATCTTGTTTTTCTCTGGTTCAAGAGGAAATCAGGTATGAATAATCAAGACCTTAATAAAAACTTGTTTTGAGAAAGGTGGCAATTCAATGGGGTATAATCTTTGTTGAGCCTTAAAGTGATTACACGATGGTTAAAATTTTTTGATATATGATCGAGAATAGAATTCTAAGAACAATAACATTAGAAGTTGGATGATTTTCAATCAAAATCAATGCATTTTGGCAAATTATTTGTGATTGGTCATGGGTTGACCTAAAACTTTGAGTATGAGGTATGACGTAGATGCGGTTACCCAGCTTCGCGCATTGCAATTGTGGCGCGCGCTAGACTGTACAATATGTACTATACCTTGCGCGCTTTTTGCTAGAATTGCGCGACAAGGTAACCACAGTGACGTCATTGTGGGTACCCAATTGAAACTGGGACACAGCTGAGGGGCCAAAAATAGGCTGAAATCTTACCATATTTTCGGTTTTTCTTGGCAACACGACTTTTTGTAAACTTAAAGCAGATGATTTTCTGCTAATAAAATCATGCTCTTTTAAATGAAGGAACATTGCTTCAGCATTGGGTACCCCCTTTAAGTCACAAAATTCCACTTTAGGAAAGGTTTTGCTTTCATGGCACCAAGATATCATTAATTTAATGGCACCGTTTAACAATTTGTGTTTATTTTGATGCAGAATTCATAAAAGATATTTTGACATGAGCAAGAAAAATATCCCAAAGAAGAAAAGTTTTTCTCACAACAGTGAAATTTATTGAAAGGTCAGTACTGTTTAATTTCAAACACACCTTTCAAAGTTTGAACAAACGTCTGTTTGAAAGTAAACAGTATCAACCTTTTGATATATTTCACTTTTGGGATTTTTAAAATAGTTTTTGTAATATTGTTCTGCAAGCAGTTAAGAAATGTACATACACATTTGATATTTTCCAGAAAAGGTTAGCACATTTTAAAGAATGGATATTTCATATTATGTTGATATTTATTCAAGTTTAGAAACTACCTAATTAAATTGAGTTATTAGAATCTTTTGCCAATGTCACAGTATTCCTCCTTTGTGTCGTAGAACTTTGTTTAAACTAAATCAGACATTAGGGCCCCGTTTCATAAAACTTGCTATCAGTAACAACTGTCATATTTCTATGAAAAATTTGCTCTCAGCTAATCATATGGAAGGATTTCAGTAGCTTATAATAGTTCTTGCAACTTGTTATTGATAACAAGCTTTATGAAACGGGGCCTAGATCTAAGGCTACGTTCAAGCAACCATTTTTCACCCTAGAATCACGGTTTTCAAAGACGTTTAGTTTAAACCACGGTTGCGTTCAATCGATTTTTCGCAGGTCGTAAAAATAAACGTCTTTCAAAACGCAAACATGAAACGCTGAAAAAGGTGCGTTTTGAATCATGATTCTGCGGAACCACGGTCGCTAAAAATCGATTGAACACAACAGAGATCTCAGTCATGATTCTATTGTTGCTTTCACACCAAGGTTTGAAGAAAGATAAAACAAACAACATACAGAAAGCTAGAAAAGAAAATAGAAGGAGAAAATAAAGAATAATATAAGAAGAGATTGAAAGATAAGGATATAGAAGGAATAACATAGAATAACAGGAAAAGACAAAAAAGATGAAGATAGAAGAAGAAAACAAAGAATAACATAAGGAAAGATGGACAGAAGAAGATAGAAGGAAAAACAAAGAATAACATAAGGAAAGATAGAAAAAAAAGATGGGAGAAAACAAAGAATAACATAAGAAAAGATTGAAAGATAAGATGGAATGAATAACAAAGAATAACAATGAAAGACAGAAACAGAAGAAGATAGAAGAAGAAAACAAAGAATAACATAAGGAATGGACAGAAAAGAAGATAGGAAAAACAAAGAATAACATAAGAAAAGACAGAAAAAAGAAGATCAGTAGAAGAAGAAAACAAAGAATCACATGAGGAAAGATGGAAAGAGAAGATGATAGAAGGAAAAACAAAGAATAACATAAGAAAAGATGGAAAGGGAAGAAGATAGAAGAAAACAAAGAATAGCATAAGGAAAGATGGACAGAGAAGAAGGTAGAAGGAATAACGAAGAATAACTTAAGAAAAGACAAAAAAAAGATAGAAGAAAACAACGAATTATATAAGGAAAGATGAAAAGAGAAGAAGATGACAGGAAAAACAAAGAATAACGTAAGGAAAGATAGAAAAGAAGAAAGGAGAAAACGAAGAATAACATGAGAAAATACGGAAAGAGAAGATGGAAGAAGAAAAGAATAACAAAGAAAGATGGAAAAAGAAGAAGGTAGAAGGAAAAAAATAAAAAAATAAGGAAACAGAAAAGAAGGTAGGAAAAAAAGAATAACATAAGAAAAGATGGGAAGGGAAAGAATAATAAGGAAAGATAGAAAAAAGGTTGAAATACATGACATAAGGAAAGATAGAAAAGAAGATTAGAAAAAACAAAGAATAACATAAGAAAAGATGGAAAGAGAAGAAGATAGAATGAAAAACAAAGAATAGCATAAGAAAGATATAGAGACGAATGATGTGGCTAAAGGTGACCTATACTTCCTGGGTCAAACTGCGCAGTACGATGCGCAGTGGATGGGCTTGAAATGAGCAAGAATCAGCGTTGATGAAAAATTGCTTGAACGCTCTCTCGCAGTAGCCGTGTTTTGTAACAGCGTTTTGATTTGTGATTCTAGCTTCAAAAAATCGCATGAACGCACCCTAATATAGATGTGAAAGTTACCAATCCATGAAGTGTCCTTGCAATGGTAATGATCATATATTATAGTTTCACTTTAGTGTTGCCTTGATGTATGATTTAGTCACCGTTAAGGCTCATTCAGACACACAGTGCAAACGCTTTTAAAAGAGCAACATGATAAGCCACATTTCTAAAGGTGATAGACAGGGCTATTGAAGTTGCCTTAAGTTGATTTTTCGAAAGTAGTTTTTATCATGTTGAGCTTTTTTTTACTGCATGCATTGTGTCACATCTCTGTATCCTATCACATTCAGATAAGTGAGTAAACCTATACATGTATATAGCACTTATGTTGAGCCACTTGCATTAACTTCATTCACACACACACACACACACACACACACACGAAGGTCTCTTTTCCCTCCGAAGTGGTTTAGTGTTGCAAATGTAAACAAGCCTAGAAGTATATCAAGCTAATCTATTAGTTAATTGGCTATGTGGAAACACTGCATAACTTCAAAGCTGCAATTTGACACCACCATTTTATAGAAACTTACCCTATCAGATATGTTACATGCCTTGTGAAGAACGAGTTATGTTCTAGCATACCACTGCCTTACCTTGATATTTTATCCTAGTAGACAAAATGCTTGAGGGAATAATTTCCAGGTGATAATTAAATGCTACCTCGAATCCTCTCATATTTTGTGCCATTTCTGGACTCTCTCCCATTCAGAGGTAAAAAAATGGAGGTGGCTTTGCATGGTGACCTAAGAATAACACGTGCTGGGATATGAAGATTTTTTTAGTGTAAGCTTGGGTAACTGAATTTCATTAGTATATGAACCGTATAATTGTAAAATTCAAACTTTGCACCTACAAACAAAAAGTTGGATTTGATATATCAAAACAGCTAGAGTCTGCCTCTTTGTTTTGAGTAAAAAACTCACTTGATTTTTGCAAGATGGCAGTAGAGTGGGGAGGGATAGGGAGGGAATATATGTGAGCTGACCAATCTTATTTTCTTTAATTTCCAGTCTTTCATCTCAGATTCGGATTCCTGCCACACCCACAGGTGTTCGTAGTTTCCTTCATGCCCCAAGGTTAACTGAAGATTCCATGCAGGTAACCTAGATTCATGAGGAGCAAGTATTTCATTATGTCAGGAAAGATTTCTATACTGAATCCTTTTGTAAGGGGGAATTGGGGGGGGGGGGGGGAGCAGTCTGAATATATTACTGTACACACATGTGCTTATAGGTCTTCCGAAAGCACCCTAACCTAGTTTTATCCATTGGTACATAATCATACCCTTTTCACGTATATTTCCCGCCCGTCATCTAGAAAAATACCCCCCTAAATAAGTATAAATCAATCAAAAATATGACTTAAACTCCACAAACATTCCCCTTTTTCTGAATTTGGGCCTATTTAACTCCTGAATACATCTTTCTTATCAATACATGTATATTGAATTGCCACAAACTTGTTGTAAGTATCATTTCAAATCCTGTATATACATGTACATGTATGCTCTTGACAGTGGAGAGAAAGTAGGATGGGGGGGGGGGAGGGGTAGAAATGGGAAGTGAATGAGCCAGGATTAGGTTTTGGGATATACTCCATTCTGAAATTTAAGACTATCATCAACAAGTATCTCAGTGGAAATAGAAAAGTATCCTCAGGTGAGCATTTCTTCCTGATTTGATCACACACTGCTTCATGATATCATATCCTTCACCATCACCCATCTTACCCAGGCAGATCGAAGGAGAATAGCGGGAGGAATGGGAGCGGGGGCAAAGGTGAATATGCGGGTGGGGGTACTAAGATCTGTTTCGTCCTAGCACAGTGGAAATAGAAAAGTATCCTCAGGTGAGTATTTCTTCCTGATTTGATCATACACTGCTTCATGATATCATATGATATCATATCCTTCACCATCATCCATCTTATCCAAGTAGATTAAGGGGGAAGGGGAGGGGGCGAACACAATCAGCCCATGCCTCCGCAGCCTCCCCCTTTTTAAACTCAGGTGGCATATTTTTTAAACTCACTATTTAGTAGCAGAAGTGCACTCTTTGATGAGATATATTAGTAGTAATCACTTCATTTTGGAATGCAAATCCACTCTCTTTGGAATGGATTTCACTAGAGTTGGGAGTGGGTTCCACTCTTTTCACCATAAATTTTCACTCCAAAACAAAGTGATTCCTAACATAGATATCAAATCCTGTGCATATAATTGTTAGAGAGTACATTACACGATTTTACTTTCAGAGAATTTTGAAAGTTACTCTTTTTTTTCATACTTTTTGAAATATTCTTTTTATGTACCTTTTGGTCTGATAGAATATTTTTGGGATATTGGGGCTCCCCCCTTTCTCAAACTCCTGGATATGCCCTTTTATCATTTTCCCCTGCTCTCATCTTCTTTCATACTGTTTTCAACTGAAGGGCAGAAATAGGATCCTTTCCTCTCCATTACAGCAGGAAAATGAGTATTAATGACCAGGACTCAGTTGTTGTTGTTGCATTTATCCAGATCAGTAGCTTCAAGAAAAATTGACTGCTTGCACAAGGTTTACCCCTTGTGTTATCACTGCATTCTACGACTGTGGTTTAAAGGTTGACATTTTAACAGTGGAAGTGGGTGAATTTCGAAAAACTGTTATATTTCATATTTCATGATTTTGTAAATTTTTTAATGTATTTATTTACACAATACTTTTAATAGGGTGCTTTTTCAACAATATGCTGGAATTACAAGGAGCCCTATGCATAGAAACATACAATAGGAATATGTACAGAAAATGAAACCAACAGATATACATGTATAAGCATAACAAAGATATTACTTTGTTGTTGCAGAGTGAATAGGGAATGAAAACAATGTCTAAACAATTTCTCAGCCGTGTGAAATTGCATTTACATACGGAAAATTATAAGTGTGATTATATTTGAAATGATTATATTTAATATCGTCAAAACATGTCATTCACTTTAAATTGAATGCATGTATTGATATCGGCATTTTTGCATTTGAAATGTAAAATACTGCATATCAGAGCTAAAAGATATATTTTGCTAATGTATATAGAGTGGAATGCTTTTGTGGATGGCTGTTTGATATTAAAAAATAACTCTGTTTTAATTGCTGAAAATCATTTTTCATGCTTTTGGTTCAAAAAGTCAGTCGAAGAACCAAAATTCATCTGGAAAAAGCTGTCAAAAGGTTGCAGCTCTTATAGTTTTGGTTGTAACTTAGAAATAAATCCAGACTGTTATGAATCTAGCTAGAAAAAAACAAAAATTGATGTCATGATTATATAGAAAAATTTTTTTTCCATCTTTTTGCATCTCATTACTATAAAATCAATAAAAACACAAGTATATGCAGACTCTCTGCTTTGAGCTTTCAGACTTGTTTTCCAACTTGCTTTGTAAGAAATTTAAAGCAATTTAAAGCAATTTAAAGTAATTTAGGCAAGATGTGTGAGCTACCCACGCTATTTAATTCCAACATCTTAAATGATATACACATAGCTTTGCAACCTTTAACACATGTATGTAAAAAAATCAACATTTAAGTGTCAGACGTGTAATAAATGTCAATGCTAACAAAAAAACTTGCCCTAGACAGGGTGGGAAGTCGTTCTCGTACAGACCAAGGAATGAAATGAGGAAATACTCTAGCGGGTGACAATTTAACATTTCCTTCGTAATTTCTCCTGGCACCGGGCGGATTCACGCTCAATCTGCCCAGTGTACAGTATCTAAAAGGTTGTTTGAGAGACAGTCGAAATCAGCTTTGGTGATTACAGGGTAGGAATTATCACCTTCTTCTAACTTCTACTGATGATTGAGTAGGGAAAGGGGGGGGGGGGGGGTAGGTTGCATCTTCTCTCTTAAATTGCTTTACTTTAAGTACAGAGAGTTCATTGTTAAGTGCTATGGCAAAATATTATCAAGCCTCTCAGTACCATAGGTAAGTGATGTAAATTTCATTGACAGTGCAATTTTATAGCTGATTTTTTTTCCTTTTTTATTTGGCATCCAAAGTCTCAAAACTTTCTAGTACACTAGATATATTTGAACAGTGAAAAGGCCTTGATTTGCATCTGAAAAGAAGTTGAAAATGGGTTCATGAATGTCATGGAACTTTTAATATATGAAGAGAAATTAATACCGAAAGAAGAGTAAAATATTGAAAACTTTTTTATAGGGTGTTGAAAGTAAATGGACCTAGTGTTGCTAAGTGGACATATTTCAGACTTGATTGATCCAATGCAATTTCATTGATGGGACTGGAAGGAGGGGTGGGGGGGATGGGGTGCAAACTTGCTTCATGTTGACACCAAAGACTATACTTGGGAAATCTGCTCTATGACTAAAGTCTACAGACATTTTCTTTTCAATTCCCTATTCAGAGTTCTTTCCTGCCAAACTGCTCTTCCCATCCGTCACTCCAGACATTGTCTAAATTACTCTGAGACGTAGACAAAACATGAATTGCTTCATTCCCAGCACGCCCCTCCTGTTATTGTCTTCTAATGGTCCGTACATATATATGTTTTTCTCGTTCTTGACATTTCTGTATGAATTTCACCTGTGAATCATCATGTATGCAGATGGATGAAGAATTTGGGTAAAAAATTGAAGGGAATATATAGATGCATGTTGTATGGATGTGTTTGAATTTGAATTTGAATTTGAATTTGAATTTATTTGAAAAATGTCATTCAGTAATGTACATGAATATTCTGTTTACAATATGTTGGCATAATAACAATATGTAGAAAAGGAAAACAAAAGAAGAAATCATTGAATTAACAAAAGTTACATTTGGATAAAACAACAAACAAGGAAATGGTTTTACATATTAATTTGAAACAGAAACAAAACAAAATTTATGATGCCTTCAAAATTCACCTCTTATTTTTATAATCTTATTTTTATAATCTTATGTGTTTGTAAAGGCCTACTTGTGTTTAAGAGGGGGGGGGGGGGGTAGGGACGACAGGGAGGTGAAAAGGGGCACTTATATAGGCACCTTGTCCAGTGATGTGTTGTCCAAACGAAATGAACAGAAAAGAAGTCCTTTTAAGCTTTGACTTTGATTTTTGAACAACTAGCCCTTGGATAATTATCCTTGGGCAGCGTACCCCCTAGAAAAAATAAATCCAAATTAATTGTAATTTTTTCTTGCAGGGTAACTTGGGTCATTTTCTTAGAGGATAGCTGCTTGTGAAGGTAATAGAGATTTAATAGGATATAGTTGTCCTAGGGAGAATTGTCCACGGATCGTCTTTTTTTTTAGCGATATTTATCCTAGGTGATCATTGTCCCAGTGGCATTGTCTGGGATAATCAAGGGGGGGGGGGTAGTTATTCTTATACCAGTCCTTTACATCTACTACTTATTACTGCTTGTAACAACTACATGTATGAAGAAGAAAAAAATATTCATGAAAAAGAAGAAGGAAGGAAAGAAAAAGAAAAAAAAAGGAAAAAGGATAAAGTATGTATGTAATACGAGGCACTTGGTGACTTTTTCCAGTACAGTGATTTCTGTTTACACTGTTTTTTATTTTTGTTATACATTGAAAATTTTGTTATATTTTGTTATATTCTGGTATATTTTTGTTATATTCCATTATATTTTGAGAATATCTTGGTTTATTCCATTATTTGTGTTATATTCTGTTCCTTTTTGTTATATTTTGTAAAATTTTTATTATATTTTGTGAAAACTTGAGAATAATCCAATGTGTATGGATTTAAATCAATAAATTTGAAATTTGAAACTTGAAACTTGTATGTTTAAACATTGAACATTAATATGTTGACATGTTTATACCTTACTTGTTCATGTACCTCAATTTGAATCATTATCAAACTTCATCTCAAAGTGCGTCGACTCCGAAGCACAAAATATCACCGAAAAACAACATTTTGTCTCCGAGCTCTGATGAGCTTTGACGTTTCACTGCAATTCTGCTGTGTTTTGGAGCAAGATAACTAGACGGGCTGAGATGGTTTGAGACACTGGCTGGGCAGACTGCCAGATAGGCTGGTCAGAAAGAGTTATCAAATATTTATATTCACCAGGGTACTGTATAATATTATTGAAATATGAGATGGAGAGAATATGTCAAGAAAGTAAACTTTGGGATTCCCAAAACTTTTTTGAGTAGGTGGAAAGTACACTAGCCTATGTGTGTGTGTGTAATTAAAGAAGACAGAGATTGTATTTCTTCTTCTCTCTTCCTCTTCATGTTTTCTCATCGTCTTTTACTTCTTTCCCTTCTTCCTCTTCTCGGAATCTCAGTATTCTAATTTTCCCTTTCTTTTCTTTTCTTCTTCCTTTTCTTCTTTTCCTTCTTCTTCTTCTTCTTCTTCTTCTTTCTCTTCTTCTTCTTCATCTTCTGCTCCTCCTCCTTCTTCTTCTTCTTCTTCTTCTTCTTCTTCTTTTTCTCCTTCATTTCTTCTTCTTCTTTTCCTGTGGTCTTTTCATTCTTCCTTTATTTTCTTTTTCCTTTTGTGCCCCCTGTCATTTTTTCCTCTATAATACTCTCTCCTTTGTCTATTTTCTTCTTTTCATTTCTTTAGAAATGTACTATTTTACCTTGATATAGCGAAATCTCAAATGAATTTTATCTGGCTCTAAAGAGTCAAGGCCTTTGAATCTTTTGTTTCATTTTAATGAGAGTGCTACATACCTTTCATATGTCCTTGAACTCCAAATCAGCTTCACTTTCAATAAGTCATAAATTCTGCCAAAGTTATTTGTTGCAATGTAGAGAGTCTAGATATTTTTGACCCATGACCCTCTTTTAGGTTACCTTTTCAAATGCATGTAGTCGTAAGGCTTTTTGGCTATTTTGAAATGTTGTTTCAAATTTGAAATACACAATTGATGCTCTACTTTAAATTCACTCATATGCTGTACTCACATTTGTAATGGGAACATGGAACAATATCAAAACAGATACTAGTATATTTTGAAAGGCTATAGAAAAGACAAACTATATTTCCTCTGAGAATGTCTTTGCTTGGGAGTAACATTTCTGGAAGATTTTTGGTTTAAAATGGTCTTTAGTTTTTATGAAAAGGAGGGCTAAATCCAGTGTAGATAGTTCAATCATGGGTCATCGTATTTTGATAACATTTGAAGATTTATGGAGTAAATTAAATATTTCTTTATCATCTGACTATACCTATAGTCCCATTTCTCCTGCTCCATTTCACATTCCCAATTTTTAGTCAAGCTTTGTATAAATTACTCCCCAAGATAAATGGTGTCCATTTCCTCATTTTTAAAAGGCAACTTATTACAATCCGACCTAAAATGATTGGGATCATAACCACTTAAAATCTACAGCTTTCTGGTACTTTATTTTGTCATTGAAGTAGGTGATTAGAATTTGTTATGTGTTATTCTAATGGGTTCAAACACAGTGATAGGAGGCATGGGTAATAAAACACTGCAATTTGGAATGTGGTTTCACTGTAGCCTTTGTGACAAAGGGATTATTTTATTGTAGAAAATATCGGACAAGGTCAAAAGTTCATTTTAAATCAAAAGATTAATATGATATATTAATATATCTAATATTTGTAGCAAAAGTGACAAGATTTATAACAACATTCATAATTTTTCTTGAAAGAGCTATATGGTTAAAGAAAAGTCTGACATAAAATTTTATCCTTCGGTTTCTTTCCTTTCTTTTGGAAATGTTTTCTCATTCTCTAAGATTTTTATTTAAAGGCATTGGCTAACTTTGTGAGTAGCTGATTTAAGAAATTCTCAAACTAAGATGAAACATGTGTATGAGTACTTGTATTTGTACTCAAAAACCCTGAAACCAACCATAATTTGGAATGAAAAAGTGTAAGTTAGACGCAAACGGTGATTTCATTATCCTTCGTCTCACGAGACAATCACTAAGAGGACCACTTTGCTTGAATTTGAAAATGCCGTTATGTGCCTCCCACCACGTGATTCGCCAGTACACACAGTACGGTAAGGTGAGTCACACGCGCATGCGCACTCCTTATGTCTATTCTGTGCAACCGGCCCTCGTATATTTTTCAAACATTGATTCACATTTTTGATATTTAAAAATACTTCTTGCGGATATTATACTGTGAAACTTTCAGACTGGTATTTTTACACTATAACCCTTATGTTTATTCCATTTTCAAGTAACAAAACAAGGTTTTTTAAAATGTTAACTAATGTCTTTAAACTGCATGATAACATGAATTGCATATTGGAATGTAGGGAGAGTACATGAAGCTCTTTGTAATGAAAGGCCTGGCATCTATCAATATATTTTCGAAGAATTTATTTTTAAAATGGGTGGTTATGATCCAGCAATCTTAAAGTAGCTGTTCCCATTTGAAAAATAGAATGAAAATATCTATTGAGTGTTCTCTTTTCTGCATACTTTTCCACCTACACTTACAATTGATAATATATTGTATATCTTGTATATTTTGTATATATATTGTATATTGTTATAATCAAGTCATTAAATTATATTCACTTCATCATTCATTAAATTTGTATGCTAACGCAAGAAAATTGACCAATTGGCAATACTATGGTCAAGTGCATCCTTTTAAAGCATAGGGACATAGGCATCCTTTGGTCACCAAATTATTCCCTTTTGGAAAACAAAATAAAAATATCAGAGTATTCTCTTTTCTGCAGATTCCTTTCATCCTATATTCACAATCAATAATTCTCTTGTGCATTGTTATAATCAAGCCATTAAAATAAATTCAGCATTCATTAAATATGTATGCTAACTCAAGAAAACTGACCAATTAGCAACAGTGCAGTCAAGCGTATACTAAAGCATAGGGAACACAAATAGGTCACCCAATTGTTCCCTTTTGAAAAACAAAATAAAATATCAGTACAGTATTCTCTTTTCTGTGTATTTTTTCCTCCTACACTCAACAGTGATTAAGTTTCTTGTATATTGTTATAACCAAAAGTCATTAAATTTATGTCATTATTCATTTGTATGCCAGCTTAACAAAACTGACCAATTAACAACACTGCAGTCAAGTGTATCCTCTTAAAGCGTAGGAACACTGGCATGTGTAGGTCACCTAACTATTCCCTTTTGAAAAAACAACAAAAAATATCAGTAGGGTATTCTCTTTTCTGCAGATTCTTTTCATCCTACATTCACAATTAATAATTCCCTTGTCTTTGTTATAATCAAGTCATTATAGTCACTTCATCATTCATTGAAGTTTGTATGCTAACTCAGGAAAACTGACCAATTAGCAACAGTGCAGTCAAGTGTATCAAAGCTTGTAGAAACACAGGCATCCATAGGTCACCCAATTATTCCCTTTTGAAAAACAAAATAAAATATCAGAGTATGCTCTTTTCTGCAAGCTTTTTTCCTTCTACACTCACAATTATTAATTTTCTTGTGCATTGTTATAACCAAGTCATTAAATTTACGTCATTATTCATTTGTATGCCAGCTTAACAAAACTGACCAATTAACAACACTGAAGTCTAGCGTATCTTCTAAAAGCGTAGGAACACAGGCATCCATAGGTCACCAATTATTATCACTGGCCATCATGCTCTGCTAGGTCAATATAAGCAGCCTGGAATTTTTATGCATGGCAGGTTTTTATTTTCTGTCCGGTAATGATAATCTGCATAACCGTGACAGATTTCCCTGTATTCTATAGCTGGGTTTTTCTGCACTGATTTTGGTGTTAAATTGGAAGCCAAACAAAAAAGATGCTATCAGCCTTTATGAACTATAATTGACATGTTTATGACTAAAATTCAGTGGAGCTCTGATAATAAAGTAAATTTGTATACTGGTATGATGACGTTTTAATATAAATTGGTTTCTTAGAACTTAGTACGTGGGACCATGCACAAAGGTGGTATAAATGTTCGGCCCAAACACTTCAGCTATTTCTGGTCTTATTTCAAGTGTGCCTTGCATTTGATGATTTATGATTTGCAGGAAACTTTCTAATGTGATGTCCTAACTCATATAAAAAGAACAAGAACTATAGCTTTCCTTTAAATTGAGGTTTACCTTAAAACTTCCACAAGATATACAAGACTGAAAATAAAAATTGCTTTGTTATCCCTGGAATGTTCCAGCTCACTTGACCCAAAGCTAAGCAATCATACTTCATTCCATCCTTTCCCAAATTTAATTTCCATATAGATGTAAAGCTGACAGCTGGTCACACTGTACCCATGACCCAGGTCACGAAAGATCACAAGTTCTTGGTCACTTTGAGTCTACCACACCGTATCCATAAGTCATTTTCATATCTAGCCTATATTGTGTTCTCCTTTCCTGTGGGAAATAGATTGTGATGAATCATGCATCTTCAACTGGATTTTTGTCTGATTCTCAGGTGCCTGTAAGAAGGTCTCTGTCCTATCCACTGCTGCCTGCAAGAAGGCCTTTGTCACTTATGCAAGTGTTGGAAAGACTTTTCAAGATAATTACTAATGAAGGATTTTTTTCCCAATCACTGATATAGGGCCTGTTGTTCAGGATAAGTCAGAAAATCAAATACTGCTACCACAAAGAAGCCCCCCCCCCCAAAAAAAGTATTTTTTCTTGAAAAACATGAACAGAAAGTTGAAAAACTAAAAAACTTAAACTTTCAGGACACCATGCAGGCCTGTCTTCAGAAAGTTGATTAGTTGTGTGCATGTACTATGTTCTTGCTTTACTGTATATTTGTTTTCCAGAAATTGCTTAGTATATATTGATATAAAACCTTAAACTTGTAACTGCTTTTCTTTTATTTGATAAAGTCATATACTGCTAAGTTTAGCTAGGGTGAAGTTTTCATGAAATTTATCTCAAAACTGTTTCAAAAGAGAGTCTGCATGTGCTTTGCAGATGAGATCAACCGTGCACTCTAAAAAACGATTCAGTCAATATGACTAGATTAAGAGTCAGCTTGGTGCAACTAATATGTCTAGTCAGATATCTTGCTAACTTCTAAAATTCTTTAAAAATGACTGTCTACTAATCAAAATACGATGAGAGAATAGTGAAAAATTACAAAAAAATAGAAATGACTAAAATAATAATTGTACCCAACTGACCCTTTCATCTAGTCAGTTTTAACTGAATCATTTTAAGAGTGTGCCATATATAGACAAACATGGTGGTTCCTTGTCCTGTGTTCAGACACCCTTGAGTTCCGAATATTTTAAGACAATGACATTTAGGGCTTTTGTTTGGTTAACTGTCTCACGGGCAGGCAAATTCCAATTATCACCTACAACACCCTATTGTTCATAGCAAATTAACAACAAACTCCCTAGTAACCCTCTTCCCGACCAGTACATAAAAGATATGATCACTGCTAGAGATGACAGATACCAAGTCACCCAGTGTCCAAAGAAAAACAAACACCACGAACCAAACTTGTCAACTCCTTTCAACATTCTGCGATGCTCCTCTCATTTTTTGCCCTACATTTTTCAGGTGGAACATGTTATGAGCACGTGTAAGCGTTGTAATCGATAGCCAAAAGGATGGACTAGAGCACCCAGCAAGGTCTAACTTCCTGATCAATTAGAGCGTGGGGACACCTTTTATTTCGTCGGCGTTGCTTTCTTTGCATCCTTGTTTCCGCGCTCTGTTTTCTTCACACAGGATGTTGTCTGGGGAGGAAGGGATTGCCTGGCATAGCATCCCTCTGAGACCTTACACACACAGCACTCCTGTAAAACAATGAATTAAATTAGACCAACTCATAGCTGTGCCACTACCAAGATCAGGAGCATTGTTCCGGACTTAGCTACACTACCCACCCCCCCCCCCACCCACCCACCTTGCCTATCTGAAACCCTATGATGAGCTCTTCCACTCTACCACATTAGGTTTTAGGTTCTGAGCACCCTCCCTCACTCGAATCCTACCCTTATGAGTGAAACCTAAATCATACGTGCCCTGATGAAAACGAAAAAAAAAAAAAAAAATATGAGATGGACCAATAGGTTATCGGTATACCACTGATATCTGATATCAGGTGTTAGGTTCCAAATATAAATAATTTCTTTATGGTTCTGGAATATAATGGGCCATGTCTTTCTACTGAAACCTAGCTTGTATTCAAAATGTGCTCCCTTAAGGTATACTGCATGGATGTAACTTCTGGACCAAACTCCCATCTCCTTGAAAAAGCTGTGTCACCCAATGATATTAGCCCCATGCCATGAATGCATCTTCTCGCAGATGGCAGCCTTACCTAGTCTAATGCTTTTCTTGATGTGGCACTATCTCAGAGTTCATGATGGAGAAAGAAATGAATTCGATTATCTCCTAACTATGTTATCATATCATATCACCAGCAGGTGCTATGATCTTCACTTGTTCGACCCTCAAGTTCCTCACCCCCTTCCTTTGATTGTTCCTTCAGAAATGCAACATCACCTAAAGACCACCAGCCCTGTGTCAAGGAACACATCTTTTGTCAGAGGATGCCTTTTGTTCATCTTGTGCTGTCTGTAAGTGCCACATAGAATAATGACATCTAGTGACCAAATCGTAGCCATGCCACGTTTGATTATCAGCTGCAAGAGTCTTGACGAATTGAGCCACTCCTTCCTTACCTCCCCTATTTGATTGTTCCCCCTTGAAAAATTGAAAAATGCAATGTCACCCAAAATCCACCAGCCGCATGTCAAGAACCTGTCTTTTGTCAGAGTACAGCTTTGGTTCGTCTGGCGCATTTCTTCATCTGACGCTCTCGTTAAGCCGTTTAATTCATTAATGATACAAGCTGCCTTGACGTCTGGGGTGCTACCATCAGAAGCTCCCCTTCACACTGCCAACCCTGCTCAAGTTTCAAAAGTGAAATCCTTGGCTTAAGATTGACTTTCCGAATCCCTCCCTCTTCACTTGCACCTCCCAACCAAGACAGATTTTGATCTAGCGGTGGCCCCTGGATTTCAGTTCTAACCTGTGTGATGATTAAAGGATATTATAATAATACCATGCAGATTTGCTTCTTCTAATCAGCAGGTTTTATATTGAAAGAAAAGACTTTTGTTGCCTGCAACCAACTTGTCCCATCCGCTTTGCAACTCTGTCTTCATGGATTAAGAGTCATGGAGTTAAATTCTTTTTCAATGAGAAGATCCCAGAAAAAAGTGTAAATCTGTAAGGTCATACTTGAGACCTAAATAACTTTTGATTATCTGTCAGTTCAAAGATTAGAATGAAAGAACTACACGATGATGTTGATGATGACATGCATGTGTGTATTACGACATACACTGTACTTGTTATTGATCAAAGAAGTGTTAGAAGTTCCAAGAACTAGTTCTAAACTTGACTGAACCATGATGAAATGAAACCTAGTTTGGTGCCAGATCTTATTTAGGACTATACATTTCCTTGTGTGAGAGGAATAGTAATCTAAGCATTGTATGTCTTACTTTTAAAATCGAAATAGAAAAATATAATTTGTTGTTGGTTTCTCTGTAACTGTAAGGTCTGGCTTTGTGAGAAGACAACTTGATAATTCATTGATCGGGAATCAGCCACAGCATGTCAGTATTTTAGGAAAGTAGGTTTTGAACTGGAAAGTCTTATGTTCCACTCCATGTCTAGCTCCTCAGATAGGAACAAGTTATCTCAGAATTCTTAAGTACAGATCCTCTTTAACCCAACCTTTTAAAGACTGAAAATTGTAGAGTATCCAATAAACCGTCCCTGTTTTCACGAAGTGACGGATACGAGGAAAATCGAAAATGTTTCAATTTTGAGTTTTTTGCATTTTTTGGACATCTTTCACTAACATCTTGAACCTCACAGAGTTTCAGATCGTAATAACGTCTAATTACGTAACTATGGCAATGACGCAAACAAGAAAATACCTATTAAAAGCATTTTCTGTTTTCATGAAGTGACGGCTTTCAGCCCTACCGTATGTTTTACGTGTGCGGTTGAATTCTGTCACTTCGTGAAAAAAATAAAAGAGTGCATCTTTGGTTTGAATACGTGATCACGTACAAATAGGTCAAGTGCGCGCTCATCAAGTCCCATTTGTATAACACGTAAGCGGCTGAGATCCGTCACTTTGTGAAAACAAAATCGCAGTGGGACCTTGAATTTTGCGTTTTCACGAAATGACGGCAGTGTTTACACCTTGTTTTCTTCTAAAATATAAAAGGAATATGCAAATGATTGATAACGAACATTGTCCAGAGTATGCCCTATACGAGGATATAAAATTTATTCACCCTTCGTACATTAAAGAGGTTGAGAATGAGGGCCTGAAACTTTGAAAGTGATTTACTCAAAACTAACTTTTTAAAAGTTGCGCGCTCATCCTTCATTTCGTGAGAACAGGGACGAAACATTTAAAGCATCCCCATTATGGTCTTTGTGGTTAACCATTTTACTAAGAAAAATGAAAAGTCGGAAGATTACTCACTAGAGAAATTAAGGAATGAATCTTCCCAAATTCCATATCATCATTGCATTCTACCAGAGTAGGAATGTTGGAACTTTTGAGGTACGCATATCTTATGTGGTTAATTTTCCCCGCGTTCAGACTATCTCCCTGCAAATGCATAGTGTGGACGCTCGCTGGGACTTCCCCCGTCTCCCCCCCCCAAACATGTTGGGTTTTTCATAATTCGATATCTCGCACCTGTCTTTATCATAAGTGCGCATGCGCAAAATTCACCATCCACGGTGACCTAACGCACTGGCACCGTGAATTGTCTTCCGCATAGCGGGGGATTTGAATATAGTGTGGACGCTTAATCGTAAAAAAGATAAGATCTCTCCTTCCTTCCCCCAGTAAACAGGACATAGTGTGAACGCCATATAAATGGTAATGTAACCAAGGTTTATCCTTCGCCTTGTGGCCCTACCCCTGCATGAACAAGATGATCTCCAGTGTCCTCATTGCAGAAAACCTGTTAGAGCTTTCACACATGACAAAATATTGTATAAACAAACACACACACAAAAAAAAACTATTAAAATTGTAGCTTTGAGGGTGTATAAATGTGAAAGGACTAGTATGTATGAAGAAACAGTTTTAGGAAGGTTATTCAGTTATTTAATGTGTGCTACATGTTGTTTAGATCAGCTAAAATGAGTGCATTGCTTGAGTGTTGTGATAGATCGGATTTAGCCAGTGTTCACACATGGAATACAGTGTTCACATAGGAGATGGATTTTGATTGATTCGTCTTAAAATTTTCTTTTAGAATGGTGTGAAAACTTCTGCTTTGGTAAATGGTATTCACGTTTTGTTATAAGACAGTGTGCTGCACAGTATTAGAAAGAAGAAAAATCATTCTTTATAGTATGCCTAGAGTGTTTGTCATACAAAACTTTGTAAACTTTTTCATGTGTGAATAAAGGGTATTAGGTTACATACAAGATGGTCTTCACCCCTGTGTGTTGCAACTGTCTGAAGGCCAAAGTGACTCTCTATGGAGCAGTAACTTCTAATTTCATATTTTTGAATGGGAATAGGCACATTCTCTGCATACTTTCATTTTCATGGCTGTAATTTTTCAGTGAAAGGCATTGACCCACTTTGACATTAGCCAGAAAAATTTGTTCATCCAAAGCTCCTGATTTACCAAACGTTGACCATTCGCACGTTTTCAGAATTTTTCATTTACATGTAAATCATGTATTTTATTTGTGTGCCTTAAAGGAGATTAATACATAAAAGTTAAGAAATGATCTTACAAATGTTTGTCTTAAATCTTTCTTTCTTTTATTCAATCCTTATGTTTGAATTTTGATAAAGCAACTTTTTAACATTCATTTTTTTCTTTGAAATTTCAATTTTTATGCTCAGGTCTCAAAATATTGAAATACAGTAGAACAGCAGAATATTCACTACAAAAATATTGCAAGATTTTACAATATTTTTCCTCTTTGTATTTCACCTACAAGTATCTGTATTCAAAAATAGCTGCACGATGGGGTGTCTGCTGTCTTAGAAATTGGATTGGTCTGATAAACACTAATGCTTGGGGCTCATATCTTTCAATTTTGGACAAATTTTCCTGACCCAATTCTGCTGATGAAAGTGCTATTTCAATTCCACCAATGAAAGTGCTCTTTCAGCAATCTAATTCATGTTTCAGGCACTGGGAATTATGATTTAATGAATTCAACATGGTGAGAATGTTCTATTTTTGTGCATTCGTGCTTTGCCACCTATCCCAACCCATGATTACATTTGCCAGTATTCAGTTTTAGAGCGGCAGTGAAACAATGTTCCGAAACATTTAATCTGCTCCATATTTGAAAGTTCATTCTACAACAAATGATGTGTAACCTCCCTTGATCTGATTACTAATTAGGTGGAGATGGTGAGGGGAAATTAAGTTGAAATACGCTTGACAATGGGTCATGTGTGACATGAATTTCGTGGCCAACTTTTCACCCCAGTTGTGAATTCGTGACCTGTGACGCGAACTTTGCGTCCCAGTCGCGAAATTCATGACCTGGGACCTGAAATTCATGACCTGGGTTGCAAAATTCATGACTTGGGACACAAAATTTATGACCCGGGATGTGAAATTCATGACTGGGACACTAAGATTGCGTCATGGGTCTCGAATTTCGCAACTGGGACGCAAAGCTGGCCACGTAATTCACGTCGCACATGACCTGTTGTCGAGCATACTTCAGGCCACCATAAAGGAATGATATGGATCTGATGCATTTTGGTCTCTGCTTTTCCTGGAGTCCGTCACTCAACCTCTCACCACCTTCAGACTTTCAAAATTCATTGTATAGCTCTGCAAAAACCACCTAGCTACATCCATATGATAAGAGATAATTTTTTAGCCCTCATGTCATATTTTGTGCACAGAAACAGAAGTTTGAGTGTTATTTTGAATAAAAACTCATAGAAAATCAGGGTCCACTTGTAGTATAGACAAATATATTGTACCAAACCTGTAAAACTGGGCAGGGCTTTAGTGTTAACATGAGCTGATAAGCTGTCATCTTATATCCTTTGTGGAATACCTTGCAATAAGCCAATACTATACCTGACTTCTACCAACCAGTTTCTTCATGTGTCAGTTGCTATACAATGATTCTTTATAGTATAGGCCTATAAAGATGTTTCTTGAAGGATATTTTGGTAGGGTAGGCCTTAAAAACTATTTCCTTCCATTCACCTGACAAAAGACAAGACAAAAGCAAAACTAAAATACTGTGAATTTTTTCATATTTAACTTTGATATCATTCATTCATTTACAGTCAACTCTGCATAAGTCGAAATCACATAAGTCGAATAATCGCCTAAGTCGAAGTCTGTACTTGGTCCCATTCCTTTATTTTTTATTGTTTTTGACCCCTCATAAGTTGAATTTTCTCCAAGTCGAAGCATTTTCTTCAGTCCCAAGAAATTTGACTTAAGCAGAGTTGACTGTATTTCCATCTTCATAAAAAACGTAAAACGGGTCATTACAGTAATATACATTTGAGAAAAAAATACATTCAAATATACAAATTCATGCAAATATACTGGGTGTCCCAGAAAAAGAGAAATGGCAGATTTTCAGTACTTTGCCTTTAAAAAGTATGTAATTTTTCTACATCATTGAGTAAAGGATCCCCTACAGAAGAGAATGACACCAAGATCATTGAAGTTGGTGAAGTAATTTTGATTTTATCCCTGTTTCTTAAAATACAGTCATTTTCAAACTTTTGGCGACCGATGAGAGAAAAATTGTGTCGGGATGGCTCTTTGTAATATGATATTTGAGGGAAGCCCACTGATGCATGTAAATACCAAAACATGCCATATGAAAGGCCAGACGTAATTCTGCTGTCATCTGTCGCTAAAAATATGCGAAATTTGAAAATTACTGTATGAGAAGAAACGGGCATAGAATCAAAATTACTTCACCAAATTAAATGATCTTGGTATCATTCTCTTTGGTAGAAGATGCTTTAACCCAGTTTTGTAAAACGTTATCTACTTTTTGACGGTAAAGTCCTGAAAAACAGCCGTTTGGCTTTTTCCGAGACACCCAGTATTATCAGTATATACATAAGCAAATTAAGCAAGAATAATGTCAAGCTTTTCTTATTGAATAATAACAAAGAAACCAGGTTATCAAGTTGAAAATGAAAAAACGAACAACAGGCGAAAAATATTTTTGATCTCGTGTCAGTGATGTAAAATCACACAGTGCCTGCATATGCATAAAACCAACGAGAAATCAGTTTATCCAGCACATATACAAAGTACCATGATAGTGATGTAGGGAGTGGTCAGGGTGCAGGGGTCCTAGTGTAAGGCCATTGTAACCAATTACATTGCTTTTATTTCAGATATTTATACTGAAATTCACTGGAAGTCATGAATAGAATATCACATGATCTCACATGTGTATCTTTTTATGCAAGGTGGACAATATGCGACAGTATTTAATCAGTTTCATGTTAATGTTCATTCTGCTGCTTGAAATTTAATACCAGTTTTCATACATCTTTCCTTTGTTCTGAGAAGACTATCAGGAAACCATCCTCAGTCCCCAGAACACCTTGGGGGATGATGAAAATGAATACCTCATCATTGAACTTCCCCTTTACTCCCAAAAATCCTTTCCCTTGAGAAGTGTTCTTACTCTTTCTTATTATATAAACCTACCATTTGACATTTTCCAGGTTTTCCAGGTGAAAGGTTTGGATTGTGCATATCAAATCTCTTTTAAAATGCTTGACATTTGTTTTCAGGAAGTGTCAGGCATGGTGAATGATTTTTGTGTGTTTGAAAAATGTAGCTGCATGGATACTTCGGCTCGTTGACTCAATTGATAGAGCATCTGCCTCATGAATGGGAGGTTGTGGGTTCGATCCCTGCCTGAGTCATACCAAAGAATTACAAGTGGGACCTTCTGCCTTCTAGCCAGGTGCTCGGCATATAAGAATGGAGAAGGGTAATGGTAACATATTATGTAATGCAGGACCTGCTGGAAGAGCAGCTGATAAAAGCTGAAGTGGCTACCCTGGGTAATTAAAACATTATTATTGTTTTAATTTCATCTGAAAGGACAAGTACTTCTTTGTTAGTTGTCAGTATGATATTAATGAAGACAGGAATGAATGTGGTATGGAGGGGTGTGTGAAGGGGGGGGGGGGGTTGGAGAGGCAAAAAGGCAGGGGCATAGAGGAGAATGAAATTACATGTGTCAAAGAAGTTTAGAGCAAGGATGAAAAAAACATTTCCAAACTCATTAACTATCAGGAACATATTGCAGAAGCCACATTTTATTCAGTTTCAGTTAAATTCCTTTGATATGATAAATACAAAATAAAATCTTAAAATTGCAATCAAATTTCCCTACATAAATTTGATGAGTTGTGATTTTATGCCATCGTATTGATTTCATGAGTAACATGGGAGTTATCAGCTGACAAAAATTGCCAGAAATTCATCAGTTCTGTGACTCAAGAAAAACGAGAGAACTAGTCCATGTACTGATAAATAATTGCAAACATTTTCTCTAATTGACATTGGGTCATAAAGCTAATATTTTTTTCTTAATGCTGGGGGGGGGGGGATGTTAGAAAGTTGTGACTGGCCTACTGCTGGCAATATTAAGCACAAGCGCTGATGAACAGACCTTTTATTCTTCAGTTTTTCAGGAATATTTATTATTTATTTATTTTTTTTGATATTTCAACTTTTTTTTTTATAGATTTATGAATTTATTCATTTTAATTCATTAATTTTTTTGATATTTCATTTTTTTTAGATTGATTAATTTGTTTATTTTTATTCATTTATTTTTTTATATTTCAATTTTTTTGTTTATTTTTTTGAATTTATGAATTTATTTTTCATTTATTTTATTTCATTTTATTATTATTATCATTATTGTTACTATTATTATTATTATCATTACTATTAGTACTACTACTACTACTATTTTGTTTGTTCATTTATTTTTTATTTTTTATTTCATTATTTCATTATTTTTTAAATTCATTTATTCTTTTCTTCTTTTTTTTTTGGGGGGGGGGACTCATCCTAACCCAAAGTTCATGCACAGGGAGAACTGATACTATCCAGCACTGTGTATAGGGTAACCTAGCTGTGAGAGTTTTCAAACATATCTGGCAACATTGCAGGGAAAACAGGAATGAAGAGGAAGTTGAATTCAAGATTATAATGTCTTGAGTCACGCAATTCTTGAGAAATGTAGGTCCCTCTCCGCAGGTTGGTAAATCTTGCCAGAAACTTCCACACGCATGTGATATTCAGTGGCACGTTCATGGGTTCTTCTTTGCTTTTAATGTAAAGTTTAAGTTTAAAGGAGAGAAGCTCCTGTGAATTTTGTACAAAAAGGTAGATTCGTCTAAAAACTTTAAAGGTTCTGTACAGTCTTGATAGGCTCTCTCTCTATATAATTTATTTGCTGTAATAAGCGCTGGTTGTATTAATGGTGACACAAAAAATTAGATGAAATGGTGACTTTTAAAAGTCTGAATGCTTAAATTTACTTGTAATTTTTTCCCAGCTTATGAATTCTGGATGGAATCATTCTGAATGAATAATTTTCATAGAACTGAAGATGATTTTTAATGAATGTAGACTGACATCTTACTTCCTCTTTCTCTGATAACAGTTTAAAGCTCATTTTACGTAAAGGAGAGTTAGAGAGAGAAAATAGTATGTGAAGAAACACATATAATAACTGTATAGAGAAAGAGCTTATATGCATGTATGAAATGAACTATACATTATACAAATGCTGCAGACCATCCCTTTATTTTCCAGTTTTCCTTTTTTTGCCGGGGGGGGGGGGGGGGGGGGGGTCTGTTGGTGGTGATCTGTACAATTCTTGTACTGTTATGCCTGCAATGAAGAGTTGACTATAGTTCTCTATTGAGGTCTCATTCAAAATAAAATCCAAGTCTCCTATAGCTATGAAGTTTGATAAAATGTCATCTAGTTTTCATTGTCTGCATATGCGATCAGACTTCGATAGCGACAAGAGGAAGGTGAGACAAACTCGATCGAGAGAACGTGAGAGAATGCGATTGAAGGGGAAACCTTGCTTGAGGGGGTTTCTGAAAGGAGAGAACAGGGGTCCCTGATTGGAGGTTGTTTTGAAATTAGGCAGACACCCCCTGCTAATCCTTGGCAAATCATCAACAGATGGAATCTGTATATTAAATTGGCAAAAAATATGTCTATTTCATGAATGAATCAACTTAAATGGAAATGGCATTTGACTCTTAAAGCTCATGTAAAGTTTTGGTAGCAAAAAGAATATTTGCATGAAATTACTTGACTACTGTGTAAGTGGTTATTTTCACAGTGGTTTTATTTTCACGAATTTTGTGAGTCTGTCCTCGCAAAAATTTCAACTTTATTATCTATTTACAGTAATGATAACATCACAATTATCGTGAACTTCCCCATCTATTGCAAAATCGCAGAAATATCTCTACGTGAAATATATGGCATATACAGTATATTTTCGAATTGTCTGCCTTACATAAAAAGATACATGTGTATTATGATAATGCTATATTCCATTAATGATTTCCGGTGAATTTCAGTGTTATCCCTACTGCTTCCTGCACAAGGATCACAGTGCTGTAGAAAAACCCACTATTTAAATATTATTATCAGCATGTACATATCATTTTCTCAAATATATCAGACCTTGTTCAACAAGTATTTGAAGTTATAGGCCTCTTTCTCTTTGAAGCACATCAAGAAACTCCTGATTGCCTGACACCCAGCCTTACCATCTTTTAATTTGATGTGACGAAAGGTTGAGGGGGGTCTCCCCGTGTTTATCTCGCTATCACATGGATATAGGAATGAAAGGTTGATCTTCTGCCTTCTTGTCAGTTTGATAGATTCAGAAGGGAGGAGAAGCAACAAGTATGATGAGCAGAATTTCAAATGCAAATCCATTTTCTCAGTATTGATTTGACAGGGACTATTCAACTTTTTTATAATATAAAAAGTGAATTGGTTGTATTTTGTAAAATTTTTTCTGTTTCAAACTGCTCTTAAAAGTATAGAAAAGGAGTGAAAAGTTATCATGCATTGATTATGTAAAAAAAAAAATAGCCTTACTTGTAGTTTGGATGTTTTCTAAAGTGCTGTGATGACTGAAGGGGGAAGGGGTGAGGAAAGGGATGACATTCTTATTACAACAATATTCCTGAAGTTCTTTACCATTTGGTACTTGCTTTTGAAAAAATGAGCCAACTGAGCAAGTGGGGGAGGGGGGGGGGAGGGTCATGTGCTCCTTGCACCGTGCCATCACCTTTTACTTGATTTTGTCCAATAGGAAGAACTACAATTTATAAGTTTTCTCTCTTTTTGTGTTGTTTTTGTTCATGAGACAACTAAAAAAAAACCTTTGCATGTAGTTATTTGTGAAATATATATCTTTCAGCATTGACTCATTGCACACCAAATTGTGAAAATGATACAAAATGTACAAAATATAAAGAATATGAGTACTGCATGTAGGAAAGTCTTGCTGGTAGCCTATCACATTCTTGCTCTGAGCTCTTTGTTGATCGAGATTGGAGCTTTTGGGGTTAGGTTCATATTGCTCAATGAATATTATACTGCTTCAAAAGGTCAGAGAGGGGTCAAGATCAGACTGGATGGAGAGGCTCTTCTCAAGTTTTATGGATCCCCTCACCTACTGATATGAGTTGATGCAGGCATGCATCATTACGTGCAAGAGAGGAATGTATTGTACCACACCCCAAACAAGATAGGCAGAGAGACTGAACAAAACCCCAGTGAAATTTGGAGAGAAAAAAAAAAATGGGGTGGGGGCAGGGATTGGGAGAGAGGAAGGGGGAAAAAGAGAATGAAGAAAGTATTTTCTTTGGTTCCTTTTAATTCAGCTGTAAAACTGAGTACCACTTTAACATTTTGGATGTGTATTCTAGTGTTTCATTTGTCTGTTCAGAGCCAGAAGGGCATTAACTATGTGTTAAAGCACATGAGTTAACACCCTTCTGGCTCCGAACAGAGGATTTGTGCTTTTATAATGTGTCAATGTAAAAATGTGGAGATTCAAAAAAATAAAAAATCTAAAGTGAAGTATAACTAGCATCATTGCTGAATGAATGTTATTCCTGAAGAGGTCAAAGTTAGGTCAAGATCGGGCTCCATGGAAAAGGACTTTTTCAAGTTTTATGTATCTTGCACCCTGCATGGGTTTACCGTCTAGGCAATAATAACCCCTTGGTTTAGGTCGAGGGTCGAGTTTGTGTAGTTTTCATCATGGACAGGGAATGTTGGCACCACAACCAAAGCAAGATGGAGGAGAAGGAGGAGGAGGAGAAAGAGGAGGAGAAGGAGGAGGAGGAATGGAGGGATAGAAATAAGATAAATGGCAATAGAGAGAAGAGAACATAGAGATAAGGGTGTGGGAAAGGAGTTATGGAGAAAGAGAGAGCAAAAGAGAGAGAAAGAGAGAGAGAGAGGGGAAAAGAAAGAAAAGGAAGGGAAAAAGAGGGATAAGGACGGGTTATATAAGAAAAATGTAACACTACCGAGAAATTCAAAAGAATGAAAAATTCATAGAGAAATTCAATTGAATAAGAAAATTAGTGGAAATAAAATAAAGAATTATTGTACAGAATGTAATCTCTTTAAGCACTGTAAAACTTCGTATCATGGAAATCAACACTTTTTGTGATGTGATAAATATGCCTGTTTTGCAAAAAGAAGTAGACAACCCTTTTTGTTTTGCTTCTTCATGCCAGGACTATGATAAATCATTCACAGCTAGTTTGAAAGGACCACCCTAAAACCAATTACTTCACTATCTTTACTCCCATCCTGTCTCTAATGCATTTGATATCACAGGAGCTGAGTTGGAGGGAAAAGACTTCTTTTTTCTTCCTTATTTGGAGGGGTTGATGGAGAAAGAGGTTGCCTGGCTACACATAAATTCTGTGATATTCTTGTTTTTAAAATGGAATTACAGCCATGGAGCCCGTGTAAGTCCTATAATAATTCTTAATAAAAGTGAACATTTATTTTCATTTGACAAGTAACACTGATTCTTCTTTAGCCTGGCATTATTAACTGATGTTAGGGGATTGCATCAGGGACTCCTCATCAATGTCATTTAACTTGTTGAACACTAGGGGCAAGGGTCTATGGGAAAATGTGTGTTATACTGAAATCAAGTCATACTTGATAGGTTGAAAATGATGCAAAATGCGCATTGCAGACAATACTTATAAAAACTGGTGTATGAGTTAATTGCCCTCACCAGCTCTCTTCATGCAGGTAATGATGGAGTCTGAATGGTGGCTTTTGTGAGTCTGGCCATACATTCTGAAACAAACTGATAAATGATCAAATCAACTATTTTCACACCAAAATGATGGGGGGGGGGGGGGGAGGGGGTCATCCATGTGTCCCGTGCTGGCTTTTTGTACATCGGCAGGAGTGTGATCTGATATTGTGTTATGAGAAAGGTGGGGGCATCCAAATGAATCTGAATGGAATACCCTGACCCGACTACTCACTGGCTAGTCTGTATGGTCTGGGGGTCTGGGGACTGCATGGTCAGTCCCTTTGTGTTTGTGTCCAGACCATCCTAAGGTCAAGCTGAGGACGCGTAATTGGACATGCATGCACTGGGTGTCCAGTTACTCACTTTCTCTTTCTTTATCTCCCAGACAGTGTTATCTATCTGTTTACATTAGACTCTGATGACCCAGTGTGGACACCATGCTGGTCAAACTAGTAGCCATCTAGTCTCCAAACACAGATTTCATTTTTCAGCTATATGAATAATGGCAGATGTTGTTTTTCTAGCCAAAATCATTTTCTTTGTGGTACTACTTCTAGTTGTATCAAATAGACATAGAGGAGCAACTATTATACAGGGTTTCGTTTAAATCCTTGATTTGCCCCTTGTGCTCTAACTGTCACTATAATTGGAATTGATATTGAAAAAGGTACTTATTAACCCTTTGCCTACTGGAACCAGGAGGTCCTGTACAAAGTCTGTAGGAATGTGAGAATTCAGTAGCCAGCAGGCTAAAAAAATTGGAAAAAAAAATACATGGCAGCTCAAAGGCTAAATTGCATGGATTTTACATTAAAAATTGGGTACAACAGAAAATATGAAAAAATTCATGTTGAAATAATAGTTATACAATACTATGAGAAGAAAGGAAATAAGGGGAAATTAAGAAAGAGAGAGGGAGACGCCTAAATGTGAAGGGCATTTTGTGTCACAAATGATAAATCGAATATTAGTGAATTAGTTATGTCAACATGTAGTACATTCTGAAATCATGATATACAAAATTGTTAATGAATTTCCATTAGGCCTAAGGAAAGTGGAGAAGTGGTGGAAATGTATACAGCGAGATATATGAAGGAGGAGGAGGAGACAGCTAAAGTTTTAGGAATAAAAATATCTAACTGATTGATAGGGGTTCTTGATGGTAAACTAGCAATCTATCTCTACAAATCAATCATTTTGTCTTTATCTTTTCTCTGTTATCTATCTGCTTTTTTGTTAGGCTGAGAAGATAGTAGAAAGTAGTCTATATTCTAGAGTCTGTTTGCTTTTGTATTTGGTAATATGAATGATAGGAGAGGACAGGGATTTACAAAGGGAGTAAAAGAGAGGGAGAGAGAGAGCGAGAGAGAAAAGCATTAAGTTTTTACAAACCTGAAAGGCAACTACGGTTGTACCATTTTCCAGTTTTGCCTAAGTGCCACTGCTCTCTCTCTCTAATTCTGAATCCCTTAAGCCCATTGTACACTATACATCCGTCTGAAAAATTTGTGATAGCATTTAATATGAACATTCAAACATGTAAAATCTTAATGATCAAAGTTCCGAATAGTCGTATGAATACTGAAATTGAAATTCCAGACAATTGCGAGCTCCCTGTAGGAATAAAAGCCAACTCAATTCTGAATCGGTTGCGTGGTAGCAATCTTGCATTTGGCTATGATTTGAAGACAATTTATCCTTTACTCCGACCAAAAGGCTTGCAGTTAACCAGAATTTCGATTTTAGCATTCCCATCATTATTCTGAACTTCAAATAAGATAATTTTACCCGTTAAAACTTTCATATTTAGTGCAAGATGCCATTTGTTTGAAAATCAGGTCACAGTCGGATCGTATAGTGTGCGAGGGGCTTTATTCTCAACTAACCCACTGAGTACCAAGCTGAAGATTAGTCTTGCTGGAGTCCATATAAAATGTGTTATATCAGAATCAAATCATAGCCAAAGGGTTAAAGGAGGAAAAAGCACTCTTAGATCTAGTGAAAGTGTGAAAAGATTTTGTGATGTTTATTCAAGAAGTAGAGGATTTCCTTCCTTCTATTTTGCAGGTCTTGTTGAAGGTGTGAAAAATCAGCTCCATCTAAAGTAAGAGAGGTAAACCAGAGAAAGGTGAAAATTCCTGGACGGGTGCCCATTAGCTAGTGCTTGCTTCTTTGCTGCAATGCTCAAAGTAAGTGAAAGATTTGTATGACTTTGCAAAATATGAATTTTAACTGTGAATTAGTTGTACCAGATGTAATTTGCTTGGAGCGAGAAAGGCCTTAACATTGCATAGATGATATGATTTAATTCCCTTTTCACAGCAAACCGATTATGCTTCAGCAGCCATTACTAGTATTCCATTGCAATTTATTGAATAGATAGTTAATTCATCCAGTCAATTTCCACAGTGATGTGGGAACACCGAATTTGAAAACTTTTGTAAACTGCTATTTCTAATTTATGTGCTCTTGTGGACCCTTGTTCATGCTTTACGTTAGCATTCTAACAGACAATTTTTTCGTAACATATTTTATTTCTACCACTTTTTTTCTCCCAATCATAATCCTTTGTAAATTTTGTAATTGTCTGCATTTATGTTCCTTATCACTTTGGATGATTGTAAATATTGTAATTTGACCAGATTGTTCAATGAAAACATAAATACCAAAAAAAGTATTCCACTGTCACACTTCGTAACATATTTTATTTCTACCACTTTTTTTCTCCCAATCATAATCCTTTGTAGATTTTGTAATTGTCTGCATTTATGTTCCTTATCACTTTGGATGATTGTAAGTATTGTAATTTGACCAGATTGTTTAATGAAAACATAAATACCAAAAAAGTATTTCATTGTCACACTTCAAAAACAAATTAGATTCCCTAGACTAAACATTGTACAATTGAAACTCACTATAATGAGGACCTTTGAACCATGAAAACTACCTCGTTATATCGGGAATCTTGTTATATCAGGGTACAAAAACAAAAGAACATAAACACCTGGGACCAGCAAAATTTTCTTGTTGCATCAGGAATCTTTTTGTATTGGAGCTCTTTAACCCATTCGTGACAGAGGTCCACATTTTGTGGTTTGGCCTAATATCTTTTGATGCAAAGTCCTAAAAATCATACCAAATACATGAGCAGAAAGAGCAAAAAATTCTACACAAACTGTGCCCATTTTGGTTGTGTCAATATTCGTTGATTGATGCTGAAAATTTTTTAAAGGAAAATAAGCATTAAAATCCGTAAATTGGCAATGTGATAGAAAGTTTAAAATCACCATTTTCCCCTGCAAATTGGCAACTTTTTGACTTCTCATCGTAATTTCTGTCAATTTATATTCATTTCAGATACATGACCTTTTTAAAGAAAAATGTAGCAATAAAATATAAATGTTGGTGTTGCCAATTTGAAGAATAAAAGCTGATCAAATTAGGCTCTAAATAATTCCTGTCACAAATGGGTTAAATCAAGCCTTAATCCTTAACGTAAATTGAAAATATGATCGCACTTCAAGCCCTTATCATAATTGTAAATATGACTTAATACAAATCAGACTAATGTAAAACAGAATATCTTTTTTTATTGGCCTACCGTATCCACCATGACATCCCTTGAAAAAAGAGCATTTAGGAAAATTTCTAGTGAATATTGATTTTAGTACTTTTGTTTGATTTAGCCCTTACCATATCTTGTAAATATGACCTAAAACAAATCAGACTAGTAAATGTGAGATGGAATGTCTTTTTTTTTTTTTTAAATTGGCTTACTGTATCCACAATGCCATACCTGGAAAAAAGAGCATTTTAGGAAAATTTCAAGTGAATATTGATTTTATTATTTTTGTTTGATTTAGAAGATTGTTTTAGTGTAAATGAAGTACATCTAACCATTATTTTGATAGTTGTAGTCTCACCATCTTGAACAGCTCCCATATCTTCACAAAATGATGAGCAAGAGCCATATTTCATATTCATCCAAAAATATCTACACGCAATTGTATACTCTGTTGCCGAGCAACACAAAATGATGCTAACTAAGCCTATCCCAGCCAATCAGAGAACTTCAAATTAGATTTATTCTGAATTAACCATGTGTCATGTTCCATTCATTTGTTGCTCATCATTTTGTGAAGATATGTGAGGCGTTCAAGATGTTGAGACAAATACTCTCATGATTCGGTGATATAAACCCCATCCCCCCCCCCCCCCCCATTTACACTGAAAGTTAAGACTTATTCACAATTGATGTGGTTAAGGTGGTGATTTTTAAAGAAAAAAAAAGTCATATAAGCATGATGCGATTTACTTTTCTTTTGCTGAGTCTGCTGAGAAAGTGTGCCTTGAGAGAGCCCATAAATTTCGGTGCAGTGTAAAAGAGATATAAACTGTGTGGCTGGAGCTGACTATGCTGGAAAATTTGATAAAGCCATGTTCAGGGTTCAGTGATACATGGAAATTGTGCTAAAAATATCAACATGCTCTGCTATCTCCATCGAAAAGAGGGCAAGTCCAAGCAATTTTGTCCCACGTGTTACCAAGCACATCTATGATTTTTGGGGTATCTCAAGATTGCAGTTAAGTATTTAACCCTCATGTTTGTACTAGAGCTTTTATCCAAACAAACACAAAGTGAAAGTGCATAAAAGAACTTAGTAAAATATAGCAGCTGAATAGCTTGGGGGGGGGGGAAGGGAAGTTAACCCCCCCTCCTAAATGCTAGAAGAAAAAAAAGAAAATGATGACAGAATATAGGAAGAGAAGGAGCAGACAAGTAATGATGACAAAGAAACGTCTAAGCTTCCGTGCTTCACAAGGCAAGGAGAGGGGTACCCTTCCTCCTAGGGAGCGCGCAAATTTGCACGCTTCACATGCTCATTACCGCCACCCCTGAAACGAAATTCTGGCTACGTCGTTGAAGTATAGGGCACAAAATGACCAAATACTGTGGACTAGCACTTGTATGCTTTTCACTCATGTACCAGTACACTTCCAGAAGTTAGACAAAAGAAGTGGTCCGAAAAATTTGATCTCCCTCCCCCCCCCCCCAAAAAAAAAAATGGTTAAGGTGTTTATATATGGGTTTGAATGCAGTTTAAACAGCATCTCTGTATTCCAATCAATAACATAGGATCCCCAAAGTTAGCCAGGGCGGCTAAAGCAATCATTTGAATTGTACGTGTGCCTTGTCAAAGGATTCCCATCCAAGGGCCCTCTCATCTTACCACTTGCTTAATTTGCCAGTCATAGTTCCCTCGTTAGCACAAATGATGGAATTCCCTAAAGCAATATCTAGTCTGACACTCCAGGCTCTACCAAACATTTGCAGATTGAATGATGAGCTGATCTGAGTGACAGAAGGGAATTAACATGTTATTTTACAAAGTTTAAGTCCTTATGATTCCTGGCAGACAGAAATTTATTTTGAATATCAAAACTAATTTTGCATGATTCAAATGCAATATTAACCCTAACCCTAAATCTGTGACAAATGAAACAGTTTTCACCAGAGTATATGTCAGGTACTGTTTTGTACTGTAGGAATTCCATTGTAAATATCGTGTAAGTGTGGGGAATGCAAAATTGAGGCTATCACTCAGATTTATCTAATCCTAGCTCATTCAGAGGTTCTGTTTGCTTTAGGTAAAACTTACATTATTTCATTCTTAAAATTTGCATATTTTTTTAGCATTCATTTGCATAATATTTGATTTGATTGGATTGATTGATATTCTTTATGATGGAGAGTCACCTTCCCCCTAAAATCACATCGGCAAGTTCTCTATTCCATTGCATGATCTAGGCCTATAGAATAATCAGTGCAAAGGAACCAGTCAAGATATCTGTCTTTGTATGACATCCACATGGCTAGGCACTGCATTCTTTCATTGATAGTGATAGGGAAATTGAAATGGAAACGTTCCAAACCGCTTGAAGATGATCTGTCTGGGAAAGCAATTATCCAAGATTGAACCAGATTGAGTTGTTAACAGGTCAAGAGACATTCGCATCAATGAAACCCTATTCACATGACGACGTACATTGTCCATGATTATTCCTGCTTGCAGAAGAAATAATGAGCAGTGTACAATTCAATATCGCTGAAGTCTGTTGTTGTATAAGAGGTCTGGTAAAAATTTTAAAATGTGTTAACTCATTCGTGACAGGAATTATTGAAAGCCTAATTTGATCAGCTTTTATTCTTCAAATTGGCAACACCAACCTTTTTTTATTTTATTGCTACATTTTTCTTATATAACGTCATGTATCTGAAATGAATATAAATTGACAGAAATTGTGATGAGAAGTCAAAAAGTTGCCAATTTGCAGGGGAAAACGGTGATTTTAAACCTTCTATCCCATTGCAAATTTAAGGATTTTAATGCTTATTTTCCTTTTAAAAAAATTCAACATCAAACAACGAATATTGATGCAATCAAAATGGGCACAGTTTGTGTAGAATTTTTTGCTCTTTCTGCTCATGTATTCGGTATGATTTTTTAGGGGTTTGCATCAAAAGATATTAGGCCAAACCACAAAATGTGGGCCTCTGTCACTAATGGGTTAAAAAGAAGAGGGAATTTTTTAGTCCCGCTTTATCTCCACAAAGTATTTGGCAAATGTGAACATTACAAAAGAAAGAACAAGCAAAAAGAAAATGGAATGTTTTTAAACTGCTTGTATTATAGTTTTGACTTTGACAATTGACACAGATTTTGCATCTATAGTCTTCAAATAGGCTCATGGACAAATGTTTCTACCTGACATCAGTCTTAAATAATATTATTGTCCAGTGTGACCATTCATGCAGAAATGAAGACCCCATTTGAAGGAGAAAGTGGTAAAAAATGGATAAGGCAAAGATTGAATTCAATTCATATTCAATTCAATTCAAGGTTTATTAAAAACATGAGTCACAGCCCGTTGGCTGAATTGGTCATGTATACAATTAAGAGACTCATTACATATTTCAAACATTAAAAAACAGTTACATTTGTCAATACTGAAATAAGAAATATGTAGTTCATAAGACAAGATTACTTAGGCATCGAAAATAAATAAACATAAGATAATACAAAATCAGAGAATTGGAGCGATAAAATATAAACAACAGAAACAAAGGAGGAAGTTATAAAAGTACATGTCACGAAATACAAATTACGTACGGAAGTTTTTAAGAAGTCGTTATATGGATATTAGATAAAACTGATAAAATTTCCCTATTACATTTTGAAGAAAAAGAAAGAAATTACATAAATGATAAAACTTGATAATGAAATTGAATTTGTCACCTCCATCTTTTGCATGAAGATATTTTATTTTGCTTCTCTCTTGAAGAGTTTGATGAATAAATGAAACAAAACAGAGAAGGCAAAAGTCAAAGAGGTAGAAAGAGAAGAAGATATGAGGAAATAACAACATATCAAGAAATAAGAAGAAAAAAAGGAAACAGGACTAACTATGAGAGAATAGTGGACATTGGTTAACATTGTTATGATTTTAAAAAATCTTGTTTTGTTACTTGAAAATGGGATGAAGCCAGGGTAATAATATCCAAGTCCTTTGGAAGCGCATAGAGACGTTATATCATAATGTGATATGCGCTATACAAGAACTGTATATTATTATTATTATTATGAACATAAGGGTTACAGTGTAAAAATACCAGTCTGAAAGTTTCAAAGAATAATATCTACAGGAAGTATTTTTGATTATCAAAAATGTGAACCAATGTTTGAAAAATATACCAGGGTCGGTTGCACAGAATAGACATAAGGAGTGCGCATGCGCGTATGACTCACCTTACCGCACTGTGTGTATTGGCGTATCACGCCGCAGGAGGCACATAAGGGTATTTTTTAATTCGAGCAAAACGGTGCTCTTAGTTATTGTCTCATGAGAAGAAAAGTAATAAAATCGCCATTTGCGTCTAACTTACACTTTTTCATTCCAAATTAGGATTGGTTTCAGGGTTTTTGAGTACAAATACAAGTACTCATACACATGTTTCATCTTAGTTTGAGAATTTTTATATCAGCTACTCACAAAGTTAGCCAATGCCTTTAAATTCCAGTAGATAGTTTTGCATCTGAGCATGACCCACACGATATGGAATAGTCATTATTGGCTTGAGATCATTCATTGATTTGCTAACATGACTGGGGCAGTCGCATCAATTAGTAGCCATTAGGATCGCTTTTCAGCCAAGACTCAGACGCACTAAATGAGTTATGCAGATGGGCCCATCGCGATTCAGTCAGGATTGGCTAAATCTTGTTTGCAGGCACAGAACCTCGTTAGCCAGCACAGAATCTATTTTTGTCATTTGGTGGCTTCAACATTTACTCTGATGATAATTGCTCTAGGCTTTACAGTATTTTTCCTTAAAAAGACTTTGCCCTTCAATTACTGATAAATCCTTACATCATGATAAATTTGTTTATTATTTGTTTATTTCAAAGATCAATTCCTCTTTAAAATAATACCAAGTTTTTCGGGGTTTTTTAAAAATGATTTTGTCATGCCTGAATGAATATATGAATGGTACTAACTGCATTATAATAAAAGTAGTTAGCACACAAAATTAAGATTAATTTAATAACCTGAAATCACAAGAAAACAATAGATAGTGCTCTTTCAAGATGTTCATGTATTTTGTCAGTCAACATTTTTTGCAGATTCATAAGATTTGAGTCCTTATTTCACCATGAAGTTTGTTGATCCATATGACCCCTTCCCCTGTTAGCAAGGAGATGTTCAGTGAGTGGCTGTTTATTGTACTTGTTTGCAAATGACTTTCAGCTCTGCTAGTTTAACCCTTTGGTGACTGTAACCAGATGATCCCTGTATAAAGTCAATGGGAATATATAAGAATTCAGTAGTCGACGGGTCAAAATTAATATAATCGTCCTTCATGTCCCTAGTGGCATCATCACAAATGTGGATCATGAACCATTTTGGTATCGTTGTACTGTGATATTCCCATGCAACAATTTTTTTTAATTATTTATTTATTTCTCTTTTTTTTGTTTTTTGTTTGTTTTGTTTTGGGTTTTTTTTGCAACAAATTTTTTGTGTCTTAACACAGGGTAGACAATGCCGCATAGTGAGGACATTCACTTTCACTAATATTGGCAATAAGCAATGGCTCCCTGTTAGGCAGATGAGTCAGGAGTATCCAATTTTCACTAACTATGTTTGACTAATGCAGGTGTTCATCCTTAAGGGCCATCTAGTTATTTTAGAAAAGAGAGTGAATAGGCTTCTTTATGCCAATCTGGGTCATGAATGTTCAGATTTCAGAAGCTCTTTTTTGTCTTCATGCTATATTTATCCATGAATTGGCCTCATTTTGGCTTTCTGTATCTTTCTTCTCTCTCACTCCATCTCTCTCTCTCTCTCCTCTTCTCTGTTAATGTTCCAATGTTGTAAACTGCTAGATATAATGTATACCATACCCCCTCTGCAAATTCAGACTTCGTGTAATGAAGTGACATATGGATTTACTCAGAAGTAGATTCTGTGCACATGGTTGTCTTGAAATCCCCATCAAAGAAAGTATTTTGATTTTTATTAGCCATCTGCAAACTTTTGGGACAATTGTAATCTGAAGTTAGAAGAATATCTACAATTTGGATTAAAGGGTACA
>CM057157.1:21342028-21500415 GCA_029962745.1 Echinometra lucunter
GGGTACAAGATCTTCTACAGAGATCTCTTCCCAGTTAAGTCTATGGGAATCTGAGAATTCAATAGTCAAAGGCTTAAATGCTGAAGATGGAAGGTGTTTTGTCATCCTAATTCCAGTTTCTGAGTACTTTCAGTAAGGGGAAAGTTACAGATTGTATGTGAAATTTGTTTTTCCTTGCCGAAGGGGGAGGGTGTTATACGGGGAATCGTACATTGTCTGTTTGGATGTTTGGAGCCAGAAGGGTGTTAACTCATATCATTTTCTACAGGCTTAACCCCCTTCTGGCTTCAAACAGAACTTATACCCAATTTGATACCTCAGTTGTATGTCCATGAAAAGAGTGAACACTTCTGGCATGAAAACTTGAACTCATATAATGTTTTTAAAAAAAGGGTCTTGAATATTTCAGTAAAACTCCCACAGCTTTTCAAATCCTATTTTTCATGAGTGTGACAATATGCTAGAAAAATCCTCACCCATGGGGCCCCCAACACCGTGTTTTTTATTTTCAACCTGTAATCTCCAAAGCTGCTGATCCTCAAAAAGAAAAGCCGAGTACAAGCCAACCACATATTCATCCCCTGCTCTTGCACAAAAGCTGGCAAGGTCACAAACCATGTTCTCCTGACAGGATTGAATTATGTGTTGTTGTGTCGATAAATATTACGATAAATATTGCGTGGGTTGGACTTAGATTATTTATGCTAGAGTCATCTTTTAACTTCCATAAAGTTTGCTGGAAGCCATTTGATTTGCTCTCTGAAGTTGATCTTCACCCTTTTGAGAACATGTCTTAGGTGAGGTGGGTACCCTCCTACGTGTTCGTGTTGGATTTCTATAGGGAGATGACTCATCCGTTCTTGCGATTGTGTACTGTATTGATCTGTATTGGGCAATGCTAGTCTTGAGGTGCAGACCCTCCAAGAAGTCAAGAAGCCCCACAGGATGTGTTTAGTGTTGCTTTTTGGATATGTGTCTGATTATGTTCTATGAATTAGGCTGGAATGTAGCCTGTTTTTTTCCTTTTCACAATCTGTCAAGAACTTTCTAATGTATTTAATGTTTGCTTTTGGAAAGTTGTTTTCTATTTGACAATAACTAGTCTTAAAAGAAAACCTTACAAGAATAGAGAAACCCTTTGTGACGGCTTAGTGTCACCTTTTGTGTTTGCGTGTATGACTTCTTTCTTTGAATTACATGTAGAATATTGATTTTACATCCTGGGCAAGAAATCCTTTGAATGGGATTAGATCTCTTATTTTGAATGTCTTTTATTTCATGGGGCAGATCTAGTCTGAGAAGCAGACCCTTATCAAAACCAGGAAGCTTTTCATGAAGTTTTTTGTTTGATGTATTCATATATTTTCCTCATAAATGATATGGAGCTTTTTTTAAATACAATTTTTGAAATATTTTAGGTGAAGAGGTTGTATTAGACAGTTTTCAAGCAATTGGGGAAATTTCCTTATGGTTGTTATCCAGTTATTTGATTTTTTCTCTGATACTGATGTGTATGAAAACGAGCTATTCTTAAGCCTGTGTCAATTTTAAGTGGTTTTCTATCCATTTCAAGAACTTGCTTTTTAATAGATGAAGCATTTCCTCATCTGCCAGGAAGTCATCAGATCATACTCACTTTGTCACTTTCAAATTTGTTCAACATTTTACCTGCAAGAATGCCGTGTATCATTATTTGCATGTAAAAATTCATAAGGCTCAAGAACACAAGAACACTTTTAAAGGGGGTACTCGATGCTGAAACAATGTTAGTTCATTTAAAAGGGCATGATTTCATCAGCAGAAAATCATCTGCCTAAATATTTTAAAAAGTTGTGTTGCCAAGGAAACCCCCAAATGTAAAATTTCAGGATATTTTTTACCCTTCCGCTGTGTCCCAGTTTCAACTGGGTACCCACTTTGATGTCAAAATGACATCAAAGTGAGTACCTTATCGCGCAATTCTAGCAAAATGCGCGCAAGGTGTAATACATATTGTACAGTCTAGCACGCAGCACAACTGCAATGCACAAGGCTGAGTACCCACTTTTACATCATACCTCATACTTTTTGGTCAACTCTTTGACTTTTTATGAGAAAATTAGCCAAAATGCATTGATTTCGATTGAAAATCATCAAATTTTTAATGTTATTCTTCTTAGAATTCTACTCTCGATCATATATCAAAATTTTTTTGCACAAAGTTATTTTCCATTCAGGTTAAGCTATGTTGATTCAAATGGAAGTGGCTCCTTGATATTTAGATTCTTCAAGTGAGAATGGAGAGGTTATATCATGTACTGGTATATCATGTAAAAATTTCAAAGGCTCTGGAAACTTTAACTTGTTTGAAATTGCACAAAGTTATTTTCCAGTCAGGTTGAGCAATGTTTATTCAAATCAAAGTGGCTCCTTGATACTGAGATTGGAGAGGTTATATTTCCTGTCTTGTCTTATGCTTGTATAAAGAGTATCCAGGTAGTCAGGTATCATGGCAGTATGTTGTGATAGGTGTGTCTTGCGATGTATAGGATGTCATATTGCCTGCTGCCTATGTCCATGAAGATTAGTGGCATAGCTACTGAAGGGACTGATGCAAGGGGCATCCCCCTTGTAAAAAAATTACCATGGGTACCCATGGTAATTTAACCAAATTACCATTAAATCATGGTAATTTGATGGTACTTTGCAAGATGTGATGGTGATTTTGGTCGAATTACCATGATTTAATGCTACTCATTTATAAGCCCCCCCCCCCTTCAGAAAAAGAGAAAAAGGTAGAAAGAAAAATATAAAGTAGTAAAGAATAGGAGACAGAGATAGAAGAGGAGGATGAGAATGTGAAGAAATGACGACAGAACCCGCTCCATGCTCAGATCTAATCTGCTGATTTGTTGATTCCAGTCCATTACATAATCTTACACTAATGCTTGCCCCTCCCCCCCCCCATATGATGCAAATGCCCCTCATTGGCTTCCCCCAGGCTACGCCACAGCTAAATTACTTTATACCTTTGGGCTCAGTCTACTCTGAGGAGCATTGGGGGGAGGGGGGGGGGGGTTCAAAGAAAGAGAAGAGAATGCAAACAGACGGTGTCTGTGCTTTAGACTAGGTGTGTGTCACCGGAGTGCTGTATTACGCATGGCACTAGGCAAAGGGTTTTTCATTAGGTGGATGCATACACTGGAACACACAGGCAGCTTACTGATCGACTCAGTAGTCAAAAGAATGCAACAGTTCATTCCGATTCCAGCAGCCAATCAGAGAGAACCAAAACCTGCCGCACTTGAAGTTGTGGATTACTTTGAAGCTACTACTTATTTCCAATCAACTCTCTTGTTTTGTGAATTTCTGTGACTATTGATCTGCTGGTGGCTATTTTTTTTTGATGGACATTTGCAAGTTGGAGTGGACAAATGACTTGCTTTTATCCTCCGGAAGATTTTAGCACTGCATCACAGCACAATCTGAATCGTGGAAAACAGTAGCTGGCAATTAAGGAGCTGGGTTTAACATTAGCCGGATTGTCTGTCATCGAGTTACTGGAATTACATACTCTATCAACTTAACACCCTACCAACCACTCCTCATTCTTCAGGAGATGTTGTTCTAAGAACATTACCCTTTCAAAGTCAATCTTCACTTTGAGTGGAAAGAGGAGACTTATTTGCTCCAGCGGACATCTTTCATAGCAGAATCCCACCCCACTTCTCCTATTGTGCTGCTAGTGGACTATCCCCCTCCCTTATTGTTTGAGCAAACAGCGAGCCAGCCTCGGATATATTAACGCTGTTTGCTGTAGGTCAACAACCCAGTGCAGTGTGCAGTACATCGCGGCGGTGGTGGCAGCAGCTCACGCCTGTGCATGAGTCTATCGCCAGTCATCCTCTTGCCTTCTTACTCCACAAGACACTCGTCATCGAGTTCACACAGAGTGGCTTCGGGGAAAATCTCCCTTCGCTCCTTGCCTCCTCCACCACTCAGTTCAACATTCTTCTGAGGAATCCGATTAGTAGGAACTGCTGACGCATTGCTTATGGATATGTTAGCTTGGATTTATACCTTTCGTTTTCTTGGATGATACCACTTGTCGTGATTAGTCAGCACCTTGACTTTGGATTGTACTTGTCAAACAGGAATTAACTCACGCATTTGGATTACTTTAGCCCTGGCTTCTGTGTTGGTAAGTTGCTGAATAGATTATGAGTTCATTAACATCTAGCATTGCAAACTGATTCAGATACAGCTGTTGGTTAATGATGAGATACACATTCCATTTTATTTCCATTTCATTTTCACTTTTGAACTTAATAGAAATCAAGTGATATGATTTATTTGAAAATTATGTGCACCATAAATGGCATATGCCTATCTGTTCTATCTAACATGATATTCATTCCATATTGAAACTTGATGGAGAAAATATAATTTTTAACCAGAAAATGTAATGAGGGTCAAAAATGATTGTCAGAATTGTTCTCACTGGAAGGCCTATTTTAGAAATGAAAGTATTTCAGGATTTTAGGATTGTAGTAAAAATGGTATCATATTTCAATTGTATTTGCAATTTTCTGTTGTGTGGTATGTCTTCTTAGTTTTTACCCTCCAATGGACACTGTAAAGAAAAAGAATTGGGCTGAATTAAGAACAACAAATAGGAGGGTCTGACCAAGAAGAAGCAGTGAAATGAAAAGTAAAAAAAGAAAAACAATGCTCCATTGGCAAGCTCTTTTACCTTACTCCAAGATATTTTTTCTTATTCGTTGTCCTCGAGCCTCCATTTGACCATGGCTCAATATGCTTCATTTATTGGGGACATGCCAACAGAACATAGGCTTGTGTCATGCAACTTAATTGAAGAGAATGTAATGTCAAATTTAGAAGTACATGTAGGAAAAAAATCTGCTACCTCTCAAGAATTTTTTTCATGTTTGCTTGATAATAAATGTGTCTTTCTAATCTTGCGTTATATTGCACAGCTTTGTGAAAAGACAAGTAGTGCAGCATTACAAAGTGCAAACACCTGCAAAGTTAATGGCTGTTAACATATGGATGATATGCTTTGGGTGCTCACATTACATTTTATGAGAGCTAGAGTGGGTTTTGATGATCGCGGCTCCAGCTTTTAACTTAAGTCCATAAAAAAAGAGAGAGAGAGAGAGAGAGAGAGAGAGAGAGAAAATATGATGCTTGTTTTTTCTACCTCTCAGGCTTTCAGCCTCATTTTTTCCTACCTCTTAGAGTAATTTTTTTTATTAATGTTCTTTGTGTGAGATAGAATGATATAATGTCGGCATTGCCTTTGAACTTGTTGCTATTATGTGATAGATTCGGGAAGATTATGTGACATGGGAATGCTGAAGTTGTTGTCTGTTTATTTTTTTTTTCACCATGGAATTCATATAGTCATTGACTAATACTAAAATGTGCTGTGATTGCTGAAACTGAAGCAGGACTTAATGATATCCAGAGTCCTTTTGAAGTGCATAGGGATGATAGATCAGAATGTGATATGTGCTAATGGAATATGATCATAATACTGCAGAAAAAAATTATTCCCATGGAGGGTCTGGATACTTTCAAAACGTTTAATTTAAGATGTGAATATCATTCTAGATTTGTGATCCCTTTATGGATCACAAAGGCAAAGCCTTCATAAATTCACATGAAATTGAATGTATACAATGTATATTTTTATCATATCCGTCCTTCCTCTCAATATGAGAGCAGATACAATCCCCAAAAGTGAATGATAATTGAAGCAGGAACTTTTTAAAGCAAATCATTTTTTGTAAGTTCATGTTGACTGCTTTCCTGTAGAAGTAGACAGTATCTATGCAGGTGCAATTTTTCAAATCAAATATATCTTTTATTCATACTACTCCCACTCAATTTCCATACGGTGCCAAGTGACAATACTTCAGTTATTGTGAATCACGAGTATGATATCTCTTTGTTGTGGCGGTTCCTATGTAATTTGTAGCCCTGCAACCCAGCACAGGTGGCTCTGTATAGCATGGAATGTATTGACTTTTTGGTTGGGGCATAAAAAGTGGATGAACTTTTGATCAAATTCTGTGGTTTACCGGTAGTTTGATAATTGAAGATCTGATGGAAAATCATGCACGATTGAGCTCATAAGAAACTGTAGTAATAATTTTCAGGCGTACATGTAGTAATGATGGGACGGAAGACATTTGGAATAATTCAGGCAACTGGGTATGAAATTGAGTATTCATTTCAGCCAGCTTTGATGATTAGGGGATTTGAAAATTGCACATATCATTCTTTTTTTTTTAAGAGAAATATGCTCTAGTAGTAATTTAGCCCTGGAATGGTTATAAGGTTTAAACAGCCTTTAGTAAAACAGTGGAATGCACACAAATTGTGGAGAAGAACACTGTTGAGAAGAAACACTGTTTTTTTACAATAGCAAATGTTCCCTTAAATAAAGTGGTTGTATACACTTATTGGGGGGGGGGGAGTTGGAAATTACTTTTTGATGATCTTTTCTTTTTGTGCATGTGAAGCACTGATAGCAGGTAGTCTAAGCTCCACCACTAAAAAGCAAAAGGACACTTAATTATATAAGAACATAATTATGCACAGTTTTGATAAGTCCTCAGAAACTCTCCTTCAGATTTCTTTGCTCTTCGAATAGCAAGATTGATTCTAGCAATAGTAAGATTGCTGTGAAGTTTTTTCCTCAAGTGGAATATCAAACAAATGAAAGACATAAAAACAAACAAACAAAACAACAATTTAGATCCCAGGGCCAGGGGTATGAATTCCCAACAATGTGGATGTGCATTACACAATGAACCTGTTAAGGTTCTGTGCATGTGACAAGCATAACAAATGCCATTTTTCTTTTTGGTATCAAAACTGTACCTGAGCTACTAAATCTACCCTCTGATTACTGTCCATATGTGACCTGCATTAAAAGAAACTGACAGCAATAAATGATTTTCCTCTGTCATCTAGAATCTTGAAACTTGGAACTGTTCTGGGTAGAAAACCAATGGAGCCAGACTATCCCAAGGCCAAGTGTACACAAAACTAAATCCCTTTCAGAAGGAGATGCAGACCATAACTGTGTTAACATGTCAAGTTTGGAGAATATTGTTATGTCTCACAAAACACTCACAGCCACATGACTGTGGTTAGGATATAGCAGGATAGAGAGACCCAAACCCTCCAGGTATGAAGTAGAGAATCTGCTTGGGAAAGAGAGAAGAATATTCCTTTTTTCTTTGTCAAAATCTTTTCTTTGTAAGGTTCTTCAAGCAAACACTCAAGTGTGGTCAGGCAAGCAATGGACTTAAATCCTTCCGTGGTTTTTTGCTGAGTGAAAAAGGAAGGAAAATTGAGGGGGGGGGGGCAAAATGGAAGAATGCAGACAGACAGACAGAGGTGCCATAATTTAATGTTGACACTTTTGTTGATAGGTAAGCTAATAACATTCATGGGGATTCACATCCCTTTGGTTATTAACTGTTCCATATTCACCCTATTTATTGAGTTTTATTTTTAAAATAATTTTTAATGCATATTTTAAACACAGATTAACAACAATTATAGATATTGATACTACAGAATCTCACAATATCATGAGATTGAGGTAAGTGGAACTTGTAGTCCTTTTAAAGAAGAAATTAAGAAAAAGTTACAAAATGAAAGTGAAAACTCACATTTAAGTGTAACAGGATTTTAAGAAATTTAGGCTGTAAGTGCTCACAATATGGCACAATCCAGCAATCTGCAAACAAGGGGCACAGATACCAAGACAAAAATAAATAGAATGAACAATTTAGTATTAAAAAAAAATTATAAACACATAGATTGTCAAGAAATAATCACTAGTTCTTGAAATTACACTGAAGTTAGTGGAAATTGTAGTCCTTTAAAGAAGAAAATAGAAATACATGTATTACAAAATGAAAGTGAAAACTCGCATTTAAAGGTATTGGTTAACATTGTTATGATTAAAAAAAATCTTGTTTTGTTACTTGAAAATGGGATAAACATAAGGGTTATAGTGTAAAAATACTAGTCTGAAAGTTTCAAAGTATAATATCCACAGGAAGTATTTTTAAATATCAAAAATAAAAAATTTGAACCAATGTTTGAAAAATATACGAGGGTTGGCTGCACAGAATAGACATAAGGAGTGCGCATGCGCTTTTGACTCACCTTACCGTACTGTGTGTATTGGCGTATCATGCGGCGGGAGGGACATAACGGCATTTTCAAATTCAAGCAAAGTGGTCCTCTTAGTGATTGTCTCGTGAGACGAAGGATAATAAAATCGCCGTTTGCGTCTAACTTACACTTTTTCATTCCAAATTATGGTTGGTTTCAGGGTTTTTGAGTACAAATACAAGTACTTATACACATGTTTCATCTTAGTTTGAGAATTTTTTGAATCAGCTACTCACAAAGTTAGCCAGTACCTTTAAGTGTAACAGGATTTTAAGAAATTAAGCCTATAAGTGCTCACAATATGGCACAATCCAGCAATCTGCAAACAAGGGGCACAGATACCAAGACAAAAATAAATAGAATGAACAATTTAGCAAAAATGCACTGTATTCTAGAATACGCTTTATCTGAGGTCCTGTCTGCTACATCTGGGGGGTGTAACATCTTCCGTCCCATCATTACTACATGTACGCCTGAAAATTATTACTACAGTTTCTTACAATCAATTTTATCTCTTTAGTACATAGTTTGCCATAGACTTACGATTGATATCAATCGTAAGATTGATTGTATTTCTTATGTTACACCCCCCTGGTCTACAATTAGGTTTGTATGCATTCAAATGCTGACAAGATTTAATGCTGTAAATAGAATATTTTTCTACATATATATATATATATATATATATATATATATATATATATTTAAGGGCAACATTTACTGAGACTCTTGTTACATCTTTAGGATTACTACATGTACATGTAAGTGCCCATCTTCTGATACCACCCATTTCATGTTTTCATCCGTGTATTCTACATGTAGTAATTGTAAAGGTATGTTAAAGGCATGGATCTTACAAGTTCTCGTAAGATCCATGGTAAATGGTAGGAATACTTTCCAAGGAGTGGAGATGGTGCACACTTGTGTGCGGGCTAGAAATCAAGTGATCAGGGGTAATAATAGTAACATTGTGAAGTGCATTGAAATATTCACTTAATGCACTATGTCAATGTATATTATTATTATCATTATTCCTAGAAGACTACATATTTCTGTGTCACATTGATCATAGACCTGTGTTAGGTCCATGCCTGATCCATTCGGGTATGGGTAAAACGATTTGTCGGGTGTGTGGCATAATGATATCAGCCGCAATTGTCTGCGTCAACATTTCCTCATCATTTAAAAGCATTCCTCTCATGTTGAACTTCCCAGATGAACTTTGCATTCAAATTCCCCGTCAATGACAACATTCAGACAGTGAGGTACTGACAACACCAGTGGTGTATCCAGATTATAACAACTGCTGGGCTAGAAAAAAATATCTCAGCTAACGATGATCAGTCCATGGATGGCAAAGAGTCAAAGACACAAATTATTGAGAGCTTTTTTAGAGTGGATTATGTTTCATTATGTTCTTAGGATTAAGTTTACAATTACTGTATTGACTAAAATGGATAACATTGAGCTGCCATTTTTCATGGTCAGAAATTTGTCAGGTGGGGGCAAACTGCCCTTCTTGTCGTCCTTCAGATATGCTTACAGTATCTCATTCATACCATTTCTCCCACGATGGCAAGAAACTTGAAGTGATTCATACCCAGAAATTTTCCCACTCCCCTCAGATTTCAACTCACTTTGTGCTGTCACATCAACATTCCGAGGCTGTAACTCACAACAACGTTGGGAAGCCTGCACTGCTGTCTTTGCTGCACCAGTTGTTCAGTATAATGAACTCACGCCACTTGTAGGCGTTCATCTCAATGGATGATCCTCTTACGAGCTGTCATCATGGAATCCTCCTCTTGAAATATCTTTTGTAGTCCGGCTTGTAAACACAAATCATTCAGTCTGTCATTGCCCTCTCAATATGCTTGGAGTATGGGGCCCCTATGTGAATTTTGGAGACTGTCATATCCTATAATGAACTTTTGATGACTTAGCATGGGAAAGGCATTATAACATCCTAAAACTTAGGCCTACATAATTGAACTACTGCATCAGATGAAAGCTAATACAGTGAAACTTGCTCATGAAAACCATCAAAGGGAGACAAGAAAAGGGGTCCTTTAAGCTTGTGGTCTTTATGTAAAGATTTTTTTAATACATGTGTCAATGGGAAAAATTATTCAAGGAAAACGAAAATTGTGGCCATTATTGGCAGTTGGTCCTTCTATGAAATAGGTTACAAATGAAAATATAAGATAGGGACTATAAAAGACTGTGATTAAAGTTAATTTAATCACAGTGAATACAAGTGGGATGAAAGAACTGACTTCTTGTTATTACACTTGAAAGTACGTTTGAAATCATGAAGCAAATGAAACTGTAGAAAGTTTCCTGTAGAGGATGGAGGATTGTTTCAATTTCCATTTGCATTTATTTCCATGCTTTAACCTGTTAAGCACCATTTGATTTGGGTATGACCTGCATTTTCCATAGACCCCAGCCCAACTATTTCGGGCATTTAGTATGCAACGAGTTAAAAGAAATGTAGAACTGGCCAGCTATTGTGCTTCTTTTTAACATAATGAAGTAGATATGTGTATTGTACAGTATAGTATGGTTCTAAAGCAACTCCAATCACTGTTGATTGCTTTTTTGCTTCTGTACACTTTCTATATCAAAGTGGCATCTGGTGTAGTGACTTCCATTCTTTGAAATGATGGCTCATAGTATACTGAATCCTTTGATTATAATTCTTTAATTGAGAGCAGCATGTTATACATGTTTGAGCTACCTACACAGTGAGCAACTAGCTGTTTTGTAGCCATTTTGTAGCCATTTTGTCTCCCTTTTATAGCCGTTTTGTAGCCGTTTTGCGGCCCTTTTGAAAACGGCTACAAAACGGCAAATTTGTCCATTGATTTCTCCACAGGAAATTGTACATAAAACGGCTACAAAACGGCGAAATTTGTGCACTCTACACAGCTTGGTTCACACATGCTATTTGCACCAAAATATTGATAGGGGTTAATTGAGAGGGATTAATGAGATTATCTAATCTCGGGAGTAGCATTTAAATCCCTTTGCCTCGATGTGGAGGGCGGACTGGAAGGATTTTTACTCTCTCTAAATAGCTATAATGATTAATATTAGGGGCCCCCTCTGGCTCTTGTATAACATAAGAACATGACTAGGCTGACTTTTTTTTTTCAACTAATTCATTTTCATGAATAGTCATGTCGCTGCTGATGTATTGTTATTTTCAATGTCGATTATCCAATTCTGTATAGTTTAAATAATTTATTTTCAGAAACTTCATGATAATGCTGGTCTGTTATCAGTTTCAATGTCGATTATCCAGTTCTGTTACAGTTTGCATCATTTATTTTCAGAAAACTCATGATATTGTTATCATTTTCAATGTTGGTAGTCTCATTCTGTGACTTTCTGTCCTAGTCAAATCATCATTTATTCCCCTTGATCTGAACCTACATGTAATAGTCTTGCTATGTTTGGATGATTCAGACAGCATTTATTCATTATGAGAGTTGCAGAGTTGTTTTCTGCCTTTCCAAGAATTGTATTGTGCTTTGTCTTACAGAGAATTGCTTGTTTGCATTATTAATACCGGGGCAATGTCCAACTCCGTTTGCAACGCCACTCCAGGCCTTACAGCAGTGCTCCACTGCTGTGCAGCATTGAAATGCTAATGCGTTGTCTTCCAAGGTCTTTACCCTCCGTTTCAAAGAAAGTAACCATTGATATGCTAAGAAGAGTATTTTGACCCATCTTTTGCCAATCAAGGAATCATCATATAATAGTCTTTTGGTCATCTGCTAAATCTTTCCTGTTTGTTACTTGTTTGTTTGTCAGACAACATCCTGATTTTTTTATTTTCACTATTTTTAGGTCTTGTGGTCATGCCTGTGGAATGGTTCTTGTTGCAAGCCCACAGTCACTGAAAGAAGAATTTCCTGACTTGGCCAGCTTTTTCTTTCTGCAGTAGTGGACAGAGGTTTTGTGGGAAATGTTATTGGAAATGCATTTAGAAACATGAAGTGATATAAATGGTTCAAGTTTAGATTTCATCTGTTGAGATGAAAGGCCATATATTTAAAAAAGAACAAATACAAATGAAAACAAAACAAGACAAAGACAGAAAATAAAAACAAAAACAAAAGAGGAACAGTGAATGAACACAATTGTGATGATATCCTGAAAAGCATTAAACTGGCCTAGGGAAAAGATGCAAAGAGCTAGATTATGCTTCTTGAGGTTGATGAAGATAATAAGAAAGCCTGGAACCTTTGAAATTGCATTCAGTTCATTGTGCTGCTATGAAACTGTGTTTGTAAAAAAATAGATCTAGATCATTGTTGATAGATCTAGATCATGATTGATAGCAGAGGTATTATTGTATAACAAATGTTAGATCCATTGGATGAAAGCTATTGATTCCGATGTGTACATACCATATCTCCCCCAAATTCAAAGAAGCACTGAATACGTCTTGAAAGGGTGAAAGAAATTGCCTTTGACTTTGAGAAAGCTGTCAAGTTTTATGCTGCAAGTCAAAGAACTTTTTGGAAATGTTAAAAAGTACCAGCATGTGTGGCCAGATTGATTGATTTATGGAGTGCTGAGTTGCAATCTTGGTTTGGAAATTTAATATGCCAAATCAGCTTGAAGACTAAACAGTAGTCTCTTTTAAAAAATTCTCTTGAAACTGATACCCCTGTACTGTTATGGTAGGGGAATGAAGGGGTACTCTTGTACATGAAGCTTTGAACTTTTAACTTTTTAAACTTTTATTTATTCATTTCTGTCAACCCCTTTCAGAGTGTGACAAATACATACAAAAACATGAATGAAACTAAAACAAGGAAACAAGTAATATCAACAATATGGCATAAAAGGAAATATTGAAATATAAATCACAATGTATGTACATGCATGCACATGTTTTAATGCATACATTGTAAGACCTCTACCTTCTGATTTTTACAAACTTGGCAAGTTTTGACAAAGTTATTCGTCTTTTGGCATTACCCGGTAAATAAGGTGGACATTTTAAAAGTGTTAGGGTGAATTCTAAAATAAGAAGGAATGTTTTTATTCCTTTCACTTAAGAAAGCTGATTAACAGATGGAAAAGACAAGGCCACACTCATTGTTGAGTATGTTTATTAATAACAATGATGGCAATTTAAATTGAGTCAACGATTTAAGTTGGGAAGAGGGTGAAAATTAAATTTCAGGATATGTCTAAAAGCATTTTATCCGAAGAAAACTGCAGTGTGTGTTCTGATAATGCCATTTATGTTTGCCTGTTTGTTTTTTAACTTCCATTTAATTCAGACTCGACATGAGACAAACTCACCTGATGCTTTTTCGATAGTCATTCAAATAGTGACATTGTGAATATGATGATATTGTGGTTGATTTTATCCAAATTTCCCATAAAAATCTAGAAATGTAGGATTATAGGGTTGGCCTAAATCATACTTTATTTAACAATACAACTGCTGATATTTCTCTACTACATGTTTCTCTGAAGACCTCAAACTCTCCTGTGTGACATATCAAACTTAATTCAATTAACTGATTTTACTGTAATGTTGATGGAATTCGGTTAATCTTTATAGCAATCAAAGTTTTAAACCTTATTGCAAACAAGCTGTGGTTTGTTGGAGGAGATCTAATTAAGCAGAAAACACAATACGATGCAGCTGCATTTTCAGATACATGTAGGTATTTTCGACATTTGGCTTATGATATCTAATTAATCAGAAAACACAATATGGTGCAGCTGTATTTTGAGAAACATGTAGGTATTTTCGACATTTGGTTTATGATATTACATTGACAATGTACTGGTGTCCATCTGTGCAGTATTTGCCTCAGTATTTCAAGTTTATTTTTTCCTGAAAATCCCTAATAAAAATTCAAACTGATAAAGCAGTATTGGAAATCATTTCTCTTGGGTACTGCACATTTAAATTTTTTTTATATGTTCTTATTCGTGAAGAAATGTCTTATATTGTAAGCATCAATTTATCAGGTTTTGTATTAATCAGTGCTAAAAGTGGTTGCTTGTTAGTTTTTTGTATCATAGGTCAAAATCCTTCTGGGTATAAACCATGGCTCGGCTCCTAAAATAGGGGTGCAGGTACACCCCAAGATCCCACTTGAGATAAGTCCAGAATCTGGACGCTTTTATTTTGATAAAGTTTACCAACGTATGACGAGATTTCTGCCCACCTGCTACCAGTCGTATGGCGTGTTGCAGAAAGCCAATTTTTTTTGCTTGGCATATGAATTCGGGATCATGTCATCTTCGGCTTGTAGCAGGTAGGTGGAGATCATTTCGTACGGGTAACTGCTGTTAAAATAAAAATGTCCAGATTCTGGTCTAATTTGAGACATCCTACGTATCGATGATAAAAGGTGTATGTAGTTTACCTGCCTGCCCCTCCCTTCTGGATTTTTTTTGTCTTAGGACACTTCCATTAAACAAGCTACATGTATAGATGACATTGAGTGATTGATTTCACTTGAGAGTTGAGAACCCAGAATATTGAAATATACAAACAACATGAGGTTTATGTACAGGGACCACAAATATTTACAATGTATCTCTGGACCTCCCAAGAAAAAAGAAAACCTGTGTTGATTGCTGTTTAGATGAGATTTTTTTACCATAAAGAAAATCTTCCTTTTCCCCCCATTATAAAACTTAGTTGTTCACAGTTTAAAGCCATAATAATTAGTTGGCCACAGTCATTTGAGTGTGCATTCTCTACACTGATTCCCAAGTTGTATGGAGGCAGACTTTTTGATCAAAGCGCAAACAATCCCGGACCTATCGATTGTGGACCAGTCATTGTTGAGCATAAAAGATTTGAGACGTCTTTGCCATGAATGCCTTCAGGTAAGGTTTCTGCAGAGAATTAGGCTCTTCCAATCAATAGAACAAGATGGCTGACAAAAAGAATGAAAGGTTGTACATTCTGGTTATCATTGAGATAAAGGAGATGGATAGTGTGTGTGATTTTTCTCAGTTTTGCTTGGGCAGTACTCTGTTAACCCATGGCCTGGTAGCTCTGGTTGGTTCCTGTATAAATCCTTTGTGAAATATCAGATTTCACTTGTCCCTGGGTTAATCTAACTTCTTGAAAATTATTTGAAAGGAACAATTTGTAAAGGATTTTTATTTGATGTAGAAACTCACATGTCATGCTTTCTTGTACTTGATATAACCTTTAGAAGTTTTGACTTGTTTTTGTAGAGGCAGGAACATTTATTATTCATTTGATACATTGTTATCATTGCTTCATAAGTATAACTTTTGTACAAGCTCAGGTTTTACTGCTTTATCTGGTTTGTCTTGGGCATTCTTATGAATAAGACACTAATGAATGAGTCTGCAAATTAACTAGTATTTTTGTTTTTCTTTTGGTTGTGATTCACACCTTTTTTCCCGATGATACTATGAAAGTTCGCCTTTTCAAAGGGGTGGTATTTCTTTAAATCCACTGAGTATGATTTAATTTCAGTATAACACACATTTTCCATAGACCGCAGCCCTTATTATCTCGGGCTCAGTGTTCAAAGGGTTAAAGACATTCAGTCGTGGGCTTTCATGGGCTTTCATGGGAAGTGGATCATAATTTGCTGACAACAGACTTTGTGAAAAGCACTGGAAATACCTGTAATAGAGCTACATTTCTGGAGCACAGCAAACAAGCTGTCCCACCATAAACATTCTTCGGCCTGCTTCGGGCATTCTCAGGCCAGGGAAAATGAGATAATAACTTTGCGATATGGGGCAAAGGGTGGAATATACAGAGCATTACATAAGGTCTGTTGGTCATAAAACTCATGGTGATGGTACTGGGTAAGGACCCATGGTGTAAAATTCCCCATGAAAGCCCACGACTGAGCGTCTTTAAAATGTACCAACCCCCTGAAAAGTAAATGAGTACAGTTAGTAGATAAGCATAACCCCCAAGAAGCTTTATCCAGCATTCTAGGGGTTAATGTTTAAGGGGTTTGAAGAAAATATGGGACACTATGAGAACACAATGCGCGATATCAAATGGCTGTTTGATTCTGTAAATGGCCCTAATTCATGCACATGCATATACGTGTACATTGACTAGTCCACTAACCGGTTGCTTTTATTAGAACAGCTTCTAAGTCTTTTGAAAGTATACTTGACTTGTAGACTCTTTTCATATAAGTAATATTTGAAGCTCATATTTTGAATAAGTATAGTGGCATGGAACCATTAACACACGGGGTAATAATATTAACTTTGTAGAGCGCAGTAGAGTATATGCATATAGTAGCTGCGCTATATAAATGGACCATATTATTATTATTATTATTATTATTAAAATGTCTTTTGGTGACTGGTAATGGACTGATATTTCTTTAAAGCATACCAATTTCCTGAAAAAGTTACACCAAATAATTTTAATGAGTGGCATTTCTAATGGGTAATGTTTAAGGAGTTTGAGGAAATTAAAGGATAAAATTAGACACCACCACTTGGAATCGAATGGCTGCTTTGTTCTGTGAATGCCCTAATTCATGCATTCACATGTACACTTACGTTGACACTGGTCCACTCACTGTCACTTTGACAGTATACTGTATAAGCTAATATTTTGGCGTACAGATATTTTAGCGATTTGACTCAAGTTTGACATATTAGCGAGTTATTATTTTCATGTTTTGAAAGATATTTCTATACAAGTATATAGGCATTTACTAAGTGGAAATTTAAGTAATATTTTAAGCTTATATTTTCAATAAATCTAGTGATGGAACCTGTAACATATGGAACACATTATCTTATGGTGATTAATCCATTTAATGGACTGATATATGACTGCTCATACACTGTGGTATTTGTGTAAGCATTGGCATTGAAGGTACCACACTGTATTTGAGGCATAAAATGATGTAATGTCAAGCTAGTCCAAAGTGTAAAGGGCTAAAAGATAATCAAGAAAAAAAATACTGTGTTTTGAAAATGGGTTGATATTGAGCAACTGGATGAAATTTGAATGTTTAGTGATAAGAATTTCAGTGTTGAAGCTGAAAAAAGTATGAATTGCTTTTATGAATGTTTCATGCTACATCACGAAAGATCATGGGGAAGTTGGTGAGTTATCACATGTATGTGAATGAAATAGGGATTGTTTTCATGAATATTTCCTATGGAATTGGAGGGGAGATAAAATGTATTTTATTGCCAGATGTACATTTAAAATGTTTTTATTGTTATATCACTAGTATATGAAGATGACATCTTTGTGACTGTATGATGTCTAATATCTGGTGTGCTAAGAAATAGAAGGAAAATATGAACCAGCACAGAGGCACCAATAGTACTTAAATTCTAAGCTCCCATTGAGTAAATCAATTATCCATTCAGACATTTTCTGTTTGATTGTCTCCAGATATCTTCATTTGAGTTTACCAAGTTAATGATCGGTGAATTTGTTTGCTACTTCACTGTAAAGTTTGAATGTTTTTTTCTCATGACTCATCCTTGGGAAACTTCAAATTGGCAGCTGCCGTTACTCTTTGTATCATTTAATTCACAAAAATTGTTCATTGAAGTAATTCATCGATGCGATTTATTTAATGTTCTTTGTCCATTTCCAAGTGCCGTTCCAGCGAATTCTTGACTGCTTTTCTTTTATGTATATGAATCCACTCAACCGGTGCCAAAGCATTTTGGGATAGTTAAGAAATAATGAAAAGATCCATGAAAATACATAGTCTGATAGAAGCTTTTCTGTTGTGTTCAACATATCTAGTACAAATACTTCCTTTTTTTTGTTTAGAAAAATGACTACAGTCTCACTCTGTATTAATTATTTTCATTGCAGATATCAGTGTGATCAGGAATTCATACTCAAATTTCAGAGGGAAGAGGTGAATTGGAACAAATGTCAAGATGGCAGCCCCCTGGAAGGCTCTTCCACCCTGGGCTGTGCTGCAGAGCATGATTTTACTCCTTTCTACATTCCTTCACACATGTGGTAAGTACAATGTAACATAGAACAGTTTTTGCATCATGCAATATACCTTTAAAAATGGTGTCAATGCATTCTAGTAAAACTGTTTCATTTGTTAATGGTGATCATCATAATTATATAGTTTTTTGTAGTGTTTCACCTGATTGTTGTTCTGGATGATCACCTTAGGAAAACTAAAGTAGATACTAGATATGCTGTTAGTTATCAGTCAAAACAGGTAAGTGGGGAAAATAGAAATACCTATTGGTAGAGTATCACCTGTACCAAAGAAAAATTTATAAAGCCTAGAGCCTAGATTTTTTTTTTTTGGTAATAGCCTTTTTGCAAATAGACTGTTTGTAGTTTATCTTTTCCATGAAGGTAAACAAAGAAAATATGCTGTAGTTAATTCTTACTTATTTTCATAAGCTTATCACACGGTATCTATACCATTTAGTCATTATCCATAGACCTGAATATTTAATTCAAATATTTAACATTTTTCACCTGTGACATAATAGAGGACTTCAGGTTTAGTGGTAAAGAGTCTAAATGATAAGACAAGTGCCTCATAAAGCTCCTTAATGAGTATATCTCATTACATGCAGATTTAATTAATGTGATGAGATCTGGGTATTGGGGTTACATAATGGGGGTAGGATTACCCTCCAAATTGGACCTTCTTAATTGCTTTCCCTGTCAATTAATTAATGGCGTGTGGTGGAGCCAATCAACCTGTAGGGTAATGTAAAGATATTAGAAATGAAGATCACTGACTGCACCTGTGTAATCTGTAATCTCTTTATATATGACTTCATGATAAGGCATATTATGTCTAAAGTAATGTCGAGGACCAAGGCCTTGGTCTCTATTAAGAGACCTTGAGGTCCTGAGACCTAAATCAAGACCAAGACTTTGATGTCAGGAACTGGGATCCCATTGAAAAAGGGATTTGAGATGGTCTCTAAACTGAGACCTTGAGGTGCCAAGCAAGATCAAGACCATTTAAGACTTCTAGGAGGGAGATCAAGATCTTATGGGTTTTAATTGGTCCCTAGATAGATGGGAATAGTGTCTTGAGATGAATATTTGAAACACTGGGCTATGGGAAGAATGAAAGATGAAGAGAAAATGTGAACATCCTCGTTCATTCTCTGTTGCTTCATAATGGGTTTATGTGCAAAGTTTGGATAGCAGTGAAGAGCGGACAGTGGTGATCAATGCACTGTTTTGACATCAATTTATCATGCCTTCTCATTATGTTTTTGCATGAATTTATGACAATGATATTTATATATTTTTTGCATTCTGCATTATTATACATTTTGATTGAATTCAGGTTGCAATTTCAGTTGGTATTCAAACACCCACCAAATCATTTCTTCAGGCAATATTAAAAAAGAATCTATAACCAAATTGCAGCTGGTGAAAATCTGTTTTCTCTTTGACTTGGCACTTTTTTTGTTATCTCCATTTTTGCAATACCAGTAAGTTAAAATATTTGCTATTCACCTTACCTACAGAATGTTGTGGCTTTGTAGGAAATGGAATATGGATAATACGACTCTAGAGCCGAGTGCACAAAAATGCCATTAGGCCTACCATCCAAAATTTGGCCTTTTATTGCGGTTGCGTCTGTCCAGGCGAGAAATTTAATGCACTGCGAGACCTCATTGATATTTCTATTGATTTTTAAAGTTTTTTTCTCTGCGGATATGAAACCGCTCAGTGTTCATATTGACACCTGGTTCTCTTGCAAGAAGATGTGCCAGTTTTCACAAGCCACGGATGAATGATGTTTTGCAGGATTTTGGGTGGTTGGCATTGGTTTTATGTACTTTGGTCAGGCTTTGTGGAGTCCATTTTAGTATGTGGTTCATCTTTTATATGAGCAACTTGCAGTGCCATTCAGTTGTTTGGCTTTTCTGGTAGTACAGTCGAACTTGTCTTAGTGGCCACCTGTTTATAGTGGCCATTCACATCCTATTGGCTGCCTTTTGTGTATCCCTTTGGTGGCCTTTATATACAGGTTTGACTGTAGTGCTATGGAAGTGTACCTACATGTTAAATGACAGTATACAATCCAAGAAATGAAAGATAGTTCTTGGTTGCATCCAGAAAGTAATTACCTGTGACAGTTTCCATGTCTCTGCTTCAGACACCTTCATGAGATGTGTTCTGGTGAACAAGGATTTGTGGCAATCATAGAACTGGCCGTCAACTTCAACACCGGTTCACCAGTACATATCTGAGAAATGTGTTTGAAGCAGAAACTGCCGCATGGTAACTTTCTTTACGGATTTGAAAAAGAATTAATTGATTTTTTATTTGTAATATCCATCCAGATGAATCTTTTCAGCAATCCATGAAATTTCTTGTTCTTGAATCTGCCAGTTTACTGAAATCCTTTGAGAGAGAGAGACGGAAATGCATTAACTTTTTAAAAATGCATTTGAGGTTGCGTACCTATGGCTTACGGTCGATATTTTAATCTCATACATTGTCAAGCCTTAATATCCAGGGCATCATCTAACAAATTGTTGCGGTGAAATGTCATCCAGTCAGTTGTAAACTTGAAATTGCCAAAGTGGTATGTTTCGCAGTCAGTTGACATCTTCTCAAAATTATAATCGAATCTATCATTTGAAACTCTTAGGATGAGGCCCAGAATTTGTTCTTCGTATTACACATTAGAGACCTGCATGAAGTTGAGCTTTTATGTATGTAGCCTTGTAACATGATATTACGGTTTTCTTCTTCTGTTCCGTGACAGCAAATACTTATAGTGTATCACATTTTATGACATGCACATCAATCTGACATAAACTTTAAATTCAATGCTCTCACCATAGTTATGACCACATGACTGTCTCTAGACTTCAAGTTGGCAAGTGTTTTTCACCTATCCTTTACCAACTCTTTGAAGCCTATAACTTACAAGCATAGTCCTCTCCTTAGGCTCCTCCATATTTCACTCTTCTTCTGAATTGATACTGCATTTAACCATATAAATATTAGGTACTCACCTCTTTGTATTTTCTCTGATAATTGATTTCATTGTCGTTTGTACTCTTTATCGTGTTTGTACCTCTTATATTGCTTGTTTGTTTGTTTGCATCATCTGTATTGTCAGACATTGTAAATGTGAAATATGAAACAATAAACTGAAACTTTACCACTAAAAATGTAGCCCCATATATCCTCATACTTACTATTTTAGGGTGAAAGAAATATGAAAAGGCCCCCCCCCCATTTTTAATAAGGGGCATTATAACATAATGGCCTCCTGGCAATTGATCGAAAGGTACATCTATTCCTGGTTATAAATGATGGAGAATATGGTTTCTAAAGACAGATTTCTTTAATCAAAATGCTTTCGTGACAAACTGCTTTTTTACATTTGTGTACGTGTAACAAGTACCAGTACAATTGCTCTTAGTACTTTACTTTACGATACAATTGAATTCTGTACATGACCGGGAACACCCTTGATGTATCATTTTTTTTTTTATTGACAGTAATCTATACTTGCGTGTAGACGATTTTGACGGAATACCAGTAGTTATGGGGAAAGAAGTTTTAGATGGCAATGTATTTAACCTTTTGGCAACTTTTGTGTCTTGACATTTTTCAGTTGTCAACTTGCATTGTACACTCATAATGAACTCCGTTTTCAAGCCTTGATACAATCCATGGTCATCGAGGTGTGCTGTTTGCTTACTACGCACTTAACCACATAGCATAGTCTCATTTCGGTTCATAATGCTTGCGACCAGTTCATTAAGTGTTAATGAAAAAGATATTGAAAAAATTCAGCTAAAGCTGGGAAATTGGCACCGAACCATAAGGTTCAACACAAGTTCAGTAGCCTTGATTAAAAGAAAAATCAAATGGGGGTATGCGTTGGAGTTCACTAGTATTTTGGGATTGATGCGTCATTGGTATTTATTTACTTGTTACTACTCTGTTGTCATGCATTTATTCATGTTTTATTTGAGATGAAGTTAAACTGGATTGATAGCAGATACAGTAATTTGAAATATTCTTGGCAAATTACTTGGGGCTTTTGTTTTATTCAAATTTACTGGCCTCTTACTGGCATAGATACATTCGAAGATCAAAAGGAAATATGAGAGTCAATAGGCTCCTTGAGAAACTTGAAACTTTCATGTAGTTATTAGCAAGAAGAGGGCAAAATGCTAGGACTCAAATGATGTGTGTGGGACAAAATGAGTTGTAGTGACTGAGAGAAGACTGGGTCATCATGGGGTTGACTCTATTACAAATTTTTGTATGTGTATGTGTAATAAATAGTTTGGTCAAGGATTTAAATTGATGAAAATGACCTATTTGTGTATTTGCCTTGTACTTTTAATTAGCAACAGCAGTAATGATTTATTTATTAATTTTTTATTTATTCTTATTTCACCAGGGTGGTCCATTCAACAAGAGTTGATCTTCCATGGGGCCCTGGATAAAAATCAATACAAATATGTACAATTAAAATTCAAACAACTGCATAGTATAAAATGATATAATTATCTAGATGTAGACCAGTATCCCTATCTGTCAGATTTATTGATGAAGTCGTAAATCTTCTTCCTCATACTTATCTTCTAATCTTTTGATTATTTGTGAATTAAATAAGCTTTACATTTTGAAAGGCATTAATTATAATCCAGAAAATGTAATTGTGAAATACTTCTGTCTGTTTTAGATGTCACTGGAACAGTAAAATGCACGATAAGATTGGTAACCTTGAATGGGACACATGATTTGAAATTGTAAAAAGAAATGAAAATAAAATGTGAAAAAATAAAAACAAAATGCATAAATGTGGCTGCTTCAACATCTCATTCACAGAATAAATGACCCTTTCTGCTTTTACCATTGCTGTGATTGTACTAATCAAATCTCCCTCTCTCTTCCTCTCTCATATTTATTACAATATCCGATCATTTTCCATTTCACATTATTTTTAATAGCCTAAATATATTTTGGTGAAGTCTTAGTCAGTAAAGGGGGCTGTGACATTTGATCAAATTGAAAATGGAAAAACAGGAGGCACAGTTATCCCATCGTGACTTGCAGTTGATGAAGACTGCTCTATTAATGTCGAAAAGTGAATAGGGACAACAGGGTGCAATTAATTGCCTTTAAATGACTGGAGCAGGTGGCGTCATGTAAATTTAGTATTTATGCTAGGCTCCAGCGGATATCTTGCAACAGGCTGTATAAGAATGATATTGATAACCCAATTCATGTACACTCCAACATTCATGAATTACATATAGGGAGTAAAGGAACCATGAGGAATGTATGTAATATTTCTCTATTTAAAATGCGGGATATAGCCCTGGGGCGGTATTCTGAAAATTATTTCATCTTTTATCTTATTTTCACTGTGTTAATTGTCATAACAAATTTTAAAGGCCTACTTATGATTAGTTTGAACTTCGCAAATGACCAGCACGCAAGACAAAAGTGCACAATGTGAGCCAATGGCGTACGCTATTTCTGATTGCTGTGGCAATTGAAATAAGATAAAAGATAAAACAATTTTTAGAATACCGGTGCTAGTCCTTTTATACATCCTGTCATGACAATTTTTAGATCCCGTGTGCAGTTGACATCTCCAGATTAGACCAAATTTTAAGTATGAAAATATGAAAATGGGGCTCCACACTTACCCATTTTTTCATGGGGCATTTCGAGTGAAATTGTTAGGGGCTCAAAGGGCCCTTGTTAAATTTTGTTTAAATTGATTTTAAGGGACTGGAGTTCCATGCAGCTTTGGAACTCATGGGCAACAGGCCCTTGTTGGCCATGAGCATGATGATCCCTGCCTGAAAATACATCAGGGGCCTGTAACACAAAGGTTTGCAATCAATCGCAGATTTTAATAACCATTCTGATTGGTCCAGGGTCACCTTTTTAAACAAGATGTGTATGAAACAGTGGTCTTGATTGGCTGTTACAACTTTGCAATTGATTGCAAATCTTTGTGTTACGGTGCCCAGGATAGCAATATACATCAGATTCACACCTATAATTTCATTACTGTTTTCATACATTATGACTGAAATATGATGGGATGCTTTGAATAGGAACTATTTCTCAAGAACGCGAGGGATACACTTCTGCATGCATGTCTGGTAGATCAATGATCTGGTTTTACCAGGTAAATGAAACACTCATGGATTGAGTTTGACGCCGAGGAGACAATTCAATGAAAGTCAGAAGACAGACGCAGACATTCATGAGATTCTGTCAGGACATCATCGTCGGATTATTTCCTGTAGGTGCTTCGATCATTGTCAAACCTTGATTCTACTCACTCAGAGATCTGCTTCAAACATTGTTGTTAGTTTATGATACCCTATAAATGAAGGATCGAAAAAGGGTTGCATCCTCCTCCCTGGAAAAAAAATTGTGAATAAATGACCATTGTTTTGAAAAGATCCAAAAAGAAATTGACAACCTTTCAATTTTTTTATTCATGAAGAAAAGAGTAAGGAGGATCTGCATCATTCTGTGGAAAAGCATTGTATCAAAAACACTTTTCCAATCTTTGTGTAACCTGATGTTCCTATCATGCTCAAATAAGGGGGGGAGGGGCAGTTTGCTTGTTCCCTTCCCCCCCCCCAAAAAAAATGTAATCTGACAAACATTAAGGGGTACCTCAAATTATGTTCTTGCACCCCTCTTTCAAATTTAAAGTCAGATATAAAAACTCTTCATATCTTTTGCATGTCAGCATTTGTTTTTAGAAAAAAAGAACATTTGCATATGAAAAGTGTAATACTACTTTTTTTTTCATGTTTGTCAGAGTTAAGGAATTTTTTCTTCCCCCGCCATAAGCCTAGATTTGCCATGGTTTCTTTTGTATTTTTATTCACCCTATTTTACAATGCATGACCTGATATTGCCTGTATCTTACCTTTAGGGCTTTGTTATATCTTGATACAAGAATGTCTGATGCCTGTGATTGACTCTTAGCATGTATAGGACACAAAATGACTAAATACCTGAAACGTATGAACGATGATAAAATGCTACATTTACCGGTATGTAGCACATCACATGAATACTTTAATGTACTGTACAGGATAACTATTTACCCCTTCTAGACAACACACATGTCATGTGTGCTTAACTTCCACTTCTTAAGGAGCATCCCTACCATTTTGTACCATTCACATGCATATATGCATGCAGGGAAATGCTGGCAGAGATGGTTGTATTGGCATTTGGCCTCTCAGGTACCCATCTGCTCTTGGGTGGAGAGTGGCAATGTGGATTAATGTCTTGCCAACAGATGTTAGTGCAGCAGCTGGACTCGAACTGCGAATGATACGATCCACAGCCCGGGATGTAACAAACCTTAACTTACCGTATTTGCATTGCCGCCTTCAACCTGTAAGGTTAATTAAATGTAATACAAGAATGTCTGACCATGATTGAATGCAGAGATTGGTTGGACCACAAAATGAATGAATTACGTAAACCTGCCATACTGCTTTACCTACCTGTAACCTAATACCTCTACCATACCTTTAACTCTATGTTAATACAAGAATGTCTGGCCATGGTGTGATTCAGAACCTGTAATCATACGCACTGTAACGTGTGTACATGGTACATACTATATCGTTGAGCTTGAGGTGTGCTGCTATAGTAATGGTGAATGATGTCACTGGTACAAGGATGTAGCTGGGATTATGTACCTATGTAAGCTTACCAGTCACTCAACCTCCTTGTCAGCATCAATTAGGGAACCAAGAAATTAAAGGGGGGGGGGCATATACATATACCTCTATACTTTCAATATGATGTGTAGGTTAAAGGGGTTAAATTGCTTACCAAATTTCCCCTTAATTCATTTTTGCTCTTTCCTTTTCCTGTATGGTTATTTATTTTCTGTTATCAAAGAAAGTTATGTCATGAATTTATATTTGGCTATTATTAAATGATCCTGAGCTGTGCTGCTTTTAATAATAGTGAATCATGACACCAACCCAAGGATATACTTGGGATTATGAACCTATGTAAGCTTACCAGTCACTCAACCCTCTTGTCAGGATCAATTAGGGAACCGGGGGATTAAAAAGGGGGGCATACATGTATGTCCATAGTTTCTACATATTGCAGACTGTTAAGAGTTGTTAATGTTTCTTTTCTCCTAATTTCCTCTCTTGATTCATCCATTCCCTTTCCTTCCCCTGTCTTGTTATCTATTTTTTTTTAGTATCATCATTAAGTATTTGGCGTCACCTGGGCCTGGGAGGGGGGGGGGGGCGAAGCGAACTTAATCACTGTGTCCCTCTGGTCTGTCCTCCCGATATAACTGCTTGGGATGTGCAGGTGTACCACTACACCGGGGTTTCCCCCTTCTCTTCCTCGAATAGTGCAATGGGCTTTTAACATGCAAAGTTGGTGACTCTCCTCTACACGGGGCCTCCATGTAACGTCCTATCCAAGGGATGGAGTGTTTTCCACTGAAACATAGCATGCGTCTGTGAACTGTGAAACAGGGGGAGGGGCACGTTAACACACAATGCAGGCTTCAGTCATCTGCCTATTTTCAATTATGTAATAATGTCATATCATGAATTTTATAACTGGCTTTTAAGCAGAACTAAGTTTAATTTTTTTTTTTTTTAATGGTAGACCCCCTCCTCACAACATAAAAAAATCAGTCTGGAGGTTTGGTGTGTTGTACTTTACAGAGTAAAACAGTTTAATTATTCTCCCCAATTTTCTTTTCTTGATATATTCGTTTTCTATCCTTCCTCATCTGGAAAGTTTGGTTGCCCTGGGATGTTGGGCAAGTGCTTTTGTATCACTCTGCTTTTTAGTTACTTGTTCATTATCAATAATTCAAGAAACCTATCTCTTTTTTTTTTTTGGTTTCTTTTTTCCCCATTTCAGATAGCATACCAGGCTTACGTCGCAGAAGACAGTTGGGCAGCATGGATAATCTATACTACACCAGCGTGTGCGAGAGCAAGACAATGGACTTGCGTTGCCCACCGGGATTTCTCATTTATATCGAGACCGCAAACTTTGGCCGCTCAGATAATGTAACGTGTACCAGCGGTCCTGTAATAACGTCAGAGTGCTTTTCATTTAATGCCAAAGATATTGTCGCCAGTAGGTATGTATTGTAGCCACTCATTTTTGTTCATACTTGACCAATATCTAAATCTGTCCCCAGATGAAATGATGTCGCTGTGAAAAGTTACAATGATGCAACATATACTCTGAGGTTCACATTATGATTACTATATTACAATGTTTGTTACAGCCTTTTGGAGGAAAACAATAATTTTTTGATTTGGGAAAAATACAGATAACCCTTTCTTGTGATTCATTATGTTTGTATGACAAATGACCGAAAGGTGTGGAGTCATTTTATTTATACTGGTCAGATCATTGACCCCATTTCTTAGAAGGGCACCAATTTGTTAAAAAGATTTCAAATTTATATCTTCTGATCACCATTCATACTCTTCATGTTGTTGTCATTCTTACTATACCGTGTATGATCACCAGGGCCCCGTCTTACAACGAGTTGCGATCGATTCGAATCAATCTCAACTTTGAGATTGATCTCAACTGTGTACTTAAGAGATAGGAGTTGAGATCAATTTCAAAGTTGCGATTGATCTGCATCAATCGCAACTCTTCGTAAGAGGGGGCCCAGAAGTGTGACCTTAAAAGTACTTGACGCAAGACCACAAAGACTTTCGAGAAATCATCTCAAGGGTGTTTTCAGTATTTTTTATTGTATTTTTTACGAATCATGTGCTGATTACATAATACTTCATAGTAATGTTTGCACATTTCGGTACAGTAGGTGAAGGATAGAGCCTTGAAATTCTTTATTTGAAAGTCCTAGTGATCTTGGTTTCAGTAGATCCCTAACTCTGACGTGGGACAAAGGAATGCCACTTCTAAGGAATTCTTTGAAAACATGTTGCAATAGCTTCATTTCCTGTCTGATAAGTAATGAAGATGATATTATAGAGTCCTGCTGAGTATTTAACCAGTTACTGTTTACATAAACCTCAAGTTATTTGATTTAAAAATCATAGTGTGCAAAGTACAGAAGTAGCTCTGAAATAAAATGCTGTAGAAAGTAGACAGTAGGCAGTTGGTGGTGTGATTGCATAAAGCAAATGATTAAAGAATGTATTAAAGAAAAGGAATAATTCAAGCAGAAAATTCACTCTACCCTAGACAAATCCTATTCTGTTGATGTTATTTGAACCAAGTGGCATAGAATTTTTAAAAAGGTCTCATCCTCAAGACGAATGCACTATTATAAATAGAGAAGGAATTTGTGATGCCCAGCAAGATCGTGCTTATCTTGAAGAAAAATGTTGGCACACAAACAAAAACCAAGTCAACAAAACAACAATAGCCTTGAAAACTTTATTTGTAATTTTGAAACATGGGTTAAGTGTATGAACACTTTGTACAAATGTTTGAGATATGACTCAGAGGTGTGAGGAGATATGTTATCCAATCAGATTTGAAAGTTTGTGGAGCAGCCAGAATCTGATCAAATTTTCAAGACTTGATTATCGTCACAAATCACATATTTGGGGACAATTAAGGAACTTGTACATTTGGTGCCTTATACATTACCGAGACATTGTGAACATAAATTGACAATAAGATTTTTGTGAGATATTTGATGGGGCCTGCAAATTTTATTTGGGAAGAAAATTAAGTAAATGTCCATGTATCTTGTGCTTGCCCTTGTAGAAAAGTTTGTATCTAGTCAGAAGTCACTGTGCATTAAAATGAAAAAAAAAAAAATTGAGCACTTGTTTTTGGTACTGCATTAATCACCTCATGAAGTTTGGGGAACAAAACACTTTTCAACTGCAGTGTTTGGCACTGTTTCCAGAGTGACCTGTTCACTCTATATAGTAAGCAAAACATTTCACAGTTTCTTGGGAACATTCGAAGGACAAGTGAGTTATTTTGGCACAAACTTTGGGGTTAATTGGGTGTTCTGCCTTCTGAAAACGGAAGAGTTTGTTTCGTTAGATGCAAATCATCATCGTGATAATTCATTTTTTCTGCCCACATGCAATATACTTCATCAGAATGTAAACACATCCCCTGCAGAATTTGAATGTATGAGATATGACTCAATGTTTTATTTATACAGAAAATTTACACCAGTCTTATCAAGATCTAATGGCTAGAAATTGTCCCACCAGGGCGACGGTATATTTGCCATTGTTCCCATTTAGGTGGACTTTGGGTACATTTAAAGGCATTGGCTAACATTGTTATGATTTTAAAAAATCTTGTTTTGTTACTTGAAAATGGGATAATTATAAGGGTTATAGTGTAAAAATACCAGTCTGAAAGTTTCAAAGTATAATATCCACAGGAAGTATTTTTAATTATCAAAAATGTGAACCAATGTGTGAAAACTATACGAGGGTCGGTTGCACAGAATAGACATAAGGAGTGGGCATGCGCGTATGACTCACCTTACCGTACTGTATGTATTGGCGAATGCCGCGGCGGGAGGCACATAACGGCATTTTCGAATTCAAGCAAAGTGGTCCTCTTAGTGATTGTCTCGTGAGACAAAGGATAATAAAATTGCCGTTTGCGTCTAACTTACACTTTTTCATTCCAAATTATGGTTGGTTTCAGGGTTTTTGAGTACAAATACAAGTACTCATAGACATGTTTCATCTTAGTTTGAGAATTTTTTAAATCAGCTACTCACAAAGTTAGCCAATGCCTTTAACAGTTGATTTTCATCTCATATATGACTGTATTATGAACATCATGCACCATACAAATGGGTTGTGCAAATTAAGTTCCAGGCAAACAAACAATCCACTTGAAATTGTTAGTCCCTTCAGTTGAAGATTAGGTAATTCCTTTGCTGGAGCCATTGCAGAAGATATAATAGAAAACCAAATTTAGCCAATTATTTATTTAAGGAATGAAGATATTTTTAAAGGAAGATATGTGTTATATGTTGGGAAAATGTTGGATAATATGAAAACTGAAAAATCATACTCTAATTCATTTAGTGGGGATTATATACTAGAGTCACATAAAAATGGGTATATCACTTGTTAGAATTCATCACAAAATGAAGAGTTTGAAACAATATCTGTAAATGAATTTGATTAAAGATTGTTTTTGGCAATTGATTTAAACAAAACTTAGAGGGGAGATGAAAATACACCTAGATTGGGAGTGCTTTTGTTAACCTGTAATTAACATTTGTTTGGTCTCTGTTCTGTTCTCTTTAGCTAGTCTTATCCTTTGATATGTTCTTATTAACAAAACTATGTTTAGTTTAGATTCATTTAATTAACTAAACCAATGCCAAAAAAAAGACTAAAAATTAGTTTAGAGGCCTACATGGTTACAGGTAGATGTAAGAAACTTATAATTTAGTTGTACTTTTAAAAAATTCATTTATTAGCCCTGCATCTTAAAATCTGAGAGTATGAAGAAAAGATTCCAAAATGTCCCTTTATCACCTTTAACTACTTCAATGAATTCATTTTGTAAATAGCGAATCGCAACCAGTCACAGCAATATAGAGTTGCAGGTAACTTGTTAGTTATTTTGCCTGTTTTCACCTTATTCATCTTGCAGTATTATAGGATATGTAGAATATCAGCACATACACAAACACATAAAAAACAAACATACAAACAAATAAACAAACAAATAAAAACATAAGTATTTACTGTCTTACTTTTCCACAGGTTTATGCATTAACTTCAAAGTCTTCCATTTGCCATGATTAAATACCAGTCTTGCTCTAGTTATTGTTCTAAGGTGTTAATTAGCTGCAATAAAAACAACAGAGACCTTGAAACATGATATGAATATAATTAATGGCTTGGTGCCAGCGTTTGTAAGCTTGCATGAAGGTGGTGATTAAAATACTGTGTCATTGACCTTGTGGAAAGAATATTTAATGCAGAATTGTTTGTTTAGCAGAAGAAAGGAAGTTGGAAGTTGACTACGATGATGCGATTCTGAGCAAATGTAGGCTTTTCTCCTAAAACTCCCTTTTCTGATTTGTATAGAATTAATTTAAGAGAGTAGAAATTTTTTTGAAGGTAAAAAGATGTTTGCATTTTGAGCAAATAGTAGTAAGAAAACTTCCAGTGGAACACAGACTTATGATTTCAATTTGAGGAATTATAAGTTACTCAAAACTTCTGATAATTTCTATTTTGATGTTGATTCAATTCAGTATTAGAATAAGGTATGCAGAATTATAAATGAAACATGCGGTAGTCAAATTTGATTAAATGCAAAGAAAAATAAATGGAATTTTCTTGTCCTACTGATAACACTTTCTGTGGTTCTATTATAGGTTGATAACGCATATTCCTTTTTCTGGTGTATTTTTCTAAACTTTAACCTTTGCCTGATTTCTTCTGGAATGAGCACGCTTTCCCCCTCAACTTTTTCACAAATTTTATACCTTTGCTTTCACTGTATTAACAGAAGTTGTTTCTCTGGCCGTGCCCCTATGATTGATAATCCATTTTTTCCCTCATCCAAGACTCATTTTGGACAAAATCATCTGAAAAAAGTATATTCTATCAAATTAAGGAAAATATTTGAAAACTAGATTAGAAAGAATTCAAGGTAGTAAACGTTTCTCTGATTGTGCAATAGGCATTAGTATTTCTTTAAAATATTTACAGCTTTTTAATGTTTTATTTATGTAGAATTCAAGGCACTTTGTATGAGAGATGATTGTCTGATGTAGGGCTCAGTGCAAGTTGTATCATCATAATGCAAGATGGTAGCAATATTTGATTAAGTAGCATGGCCATATCAATTAAACTGCACATAATCAGCCTTGGCTGTTTCGATGATCCTGGTTGAGTCTAACAAGGCCATTTCTGCTTGTAATAAATGAGGTTTGATTGAACCATTACTGAAGGGCAAGTGGGCAACATTTGGATGCCACATGGATGCTCTGAATAATTGAAGGTTGATTAGAACCAGAACTCTCTAAACCATATGAATGAGCATCAAAACTGATATAGAAATATAGGAGTGTAATGACTCTTACAAAAATCTGCAAAATAAAAAATGGGAGAAGGAAATGATTAAATGCATTGAACAAAGGAATAGATCTTTTAAAAAAAGTTCTTGATTTTGGTCATTTAGATGTAATTGGAGGCTTGTACGATGTATTCATACCTCTTGTAGATGAGATTTTATAAGTGATGGAGATAATTAAAAAAAAAAAAAAATTGTATGGAGTCTCTGCTTCAAACAATCTTCTTATCTTGTATACAGTGTATGTCCTGTTGAGATTGTAATATTATCTGACATATATTTTGGATGTATCCTTCTTTGATTTTCTCATAGAAAATGATCTTTGACCTGTTTTTCTTAAAGCAAAAAATGAAGGAATGCACTTCTTGTATCAATCTCTCATCTTTATTGCCAAACTGACGACAGTCTTTCCATCTTTCCCTTCACTTGCCACGCCCTCTTTTCCACCTCCTCTCTCCCGCCCCTGACTCGTTGCCCCGCCCTTGTCTCTCCAGTTGTAATAACCGCCGTACCTGCACAATCCACGCCACAATGTCATTGTTCGGCGACCCTTGTCCGGAAGAACCCGCTAAATTCCTTGAGGTCAAACTTCGGTGTCACGTGCCCAGTGAGTAACGAAAATGAAAAAAAAACGTGAATGAATGCAAACCCTGGAAAGTGCATGGAGTACGTAGCACGACCCGGTATGCCTTATAGATGCTGCAATGACTGCATGGATAATAACTATGAATTATTCCAGCAAATCGACCGGTAGAACTGCATGGCACGTTGTCGGCAGGATGATGAACGACAGCTGCACGAATAGTGATTGAGCTCACTGTAACTAACCCAATTACGGTATCCTCACTCTCTGTAATAATCTCACTAATTCACTTCTACAGGCCTCTTGTGAATGTCTGTGCTGCATGCAAGCACTAACAACTAATATTTATCTCCCCTCGGTCAGGTCTAGGCTCTGCCTCTTTCTTCTGTTGTGGATGACATAGATCACAGATTAAAAAGTGAACAACAATGTTCATTCACAAAGCTTCTACTCTTTGCACAAAAACAAAAATTCTTCCCCTCTTTCTCTCTTTCTCTCTATCACTCTGCACTTTCTACTTTTGTTTTTAAAATACTACCCCCCAAAAAGATAAGTTCGGATCTGTTGGAAATAAACCATATACACTGCAGCCACCTCTAAATCGTAAACAAATTAGAGTCACATGCAACGGCATTACCGCTATATTTCTGGTCAAGAACTGACATTTCGTTTATACACTTTCTTCTTTGTTTATTTCTCTTGATTGACAAAAGTAAAGAGCAATTAGAATTTACAGATCACTGCACTCGACATGATATCACTAATAAACAAAAAAATTGATTGACACAATTATTGTTTATAAGTAGAATATGCTGAGTCTTAAAGCAAATACAAAGAAACCTGTCCTTCAGAAGGACCAAGCCTAGAGCAGAGAAATGTCCGGGAGAGTTCCCAGATTAGACCAAGAACTAAACATTACCACACATTCCAATTCAGTCCTATTCCATTGTGCCAAAATGTTAATCACCACTGAGACAATATGTACCAAAGCGTTTTAGCAAAGCCCAGGCAAACATTGACAAATAGCATTGTGTGCATTGTACAAGGTAAGTATGATCAGCACTAAATTAATTTCACTCACCCCTATTTTTTTAGCTCCAAGGTGCGTAGAGAAAGAGGCATCTGTTACCAAAAAAAAAATATAATAGAAATGAAATTAGTATATTATCATTTTTCGTAGCAATGCTATATTGTAGAGATCCAGTGGAATGCCACGTTAATATGCATGTGTCTTTTTGTTTCCTAACAACATAACTTTGCAACTCCAAAACAGATGCGACAATGAGCCCTCGTGTTCCATTCCAACAACCGTCGAGATTTTCGGCGATGAATGCCCTCCCGGCACCCAGAAATATCTCGAAGTTTTGTTCGCCTGTCTTGAACAGCGTAAGTATTGCCCCATGGCCATTGAAAGTTAATTGAAACTGTCCATGTTTTGTATTTTGATTTCCTGTGTCATTGTGTTATACTTTGTTTGAACCTTCTCATAGACATTCTAGTTCTTATTCACAATCTTTTCTTTTCCAAATGTCTTCAAATAGATTTTCATTAAACAAAATCAATTTTGATACCATATTGTATATCCATCATGTTCTGATTAATATGCATGATGCCTTTGTCATGTTCGCTCAATTTAATGAACAATGCAAAAGGCTGTTGAAATTGCCCTTTAGTTGACCTTAGAAAATCTTTGCTTAAAACAATGAAGTTTGGGTTTCACAAACTCAGAAAAGGAGAGGAAAATATTTACATTTAAATGTAGTGTTATGTAAGGTTTGAGGGTCAAAACTTCCTCTATTCATCAAAGTTACGGAGTGAAATTTCAGTGTCCAAAAGTCATAAATTTGCTGCAGACTACGGTTCTTTGGGCCCTGATGATGTTAAATATTTCCAGATATATGAAAAATATCAAACTATGAAAAACATGACATGGATACACTTTCATCTATATTTACCAGATCTGTCTTTGTATTTCTGTATAACTTTGCTTTCTGTATTCTCCATGAGTTATATTATTAAGTGTTATAGTTGGATGTATATTGGATGATACACATGGTGAAAAAGAAGAGATCAGAAATATAATTGTTTTCCTCATAAAATAGCCCTTTTTATCTGATACATATTGCAAAGGCTATCACACATTGTGATGACACAGTTGAATAGTCTTTGTATAGTGGAAATCATGTGTTCTACAGTAAGAGAAATATCGTTGTAATCTAATATGATTAAAATGAAAGAGCCTGTTGTTTAAACAGTTCCAAAATCTAGAAAATACTAGTAAACTGTTCAGCCATGTTAACATGTATATCATCTGATAGCTATTGAATCTTTGTTTTGTATATTTGTTAAAACAAGTTTAAAGAAATAGATGTAATTTATCTGTTGACATTTTGCAGTGTCTGTTCTTTCCTTGTCTACATGTATATATTTTCCAAACAAAAGCTGGTGAACATTATATTCTGATTAACTTGTTTTCACATTTCATTATTTTGGTGATGGTTTGCAGTTGAATAATACGTACATTAACCTATCCCTTGTTTGTTTTAACTCTTCTCATATTTGGAATAGTCTAGACTTATTTTCTTACACCATGTAGTTTAACTAATCAAAAACATCTTAAAGCATGCGTTACACATGGTTGTAGAATGCATGTATTGTACTTTCAAAATAATATGTTTAATTTTAAATCTTGATGTTTAAATTGGTATGCTTTTGGTTATTAGGCTTATTGTATTTGTTTAACAATTTCAATCAACAATAACCATGTTCATGGAATTTCTCATGTGCATGTTCTTAGTTTTTAGTGCTTTATGTGCATGTGTTACTAGTGTTATATAGTTTGGTAGTTGTATGTATGTTTGTGCATGTTATTGGTGGTTGTACTAAATTTAAAAGCCATGTTTTCTTAAAGATATATATGTGTTATAGATGTAATTAGCTTTAGGGTTACTATGGGATATAATTTATTTACAGGCAGAATTAATATTTATCCACAAGGAAACATGAAACATCTTATTCATGTAGAAGTGATCAGGAGGGGTATTTTGAACATTGATTTATAGTTTTTTTTACCAACAAGGAGGTAGTGTGAAGCATGGAAATATACATTTAATGGTGCCATTTGATGGTGAAGTTGAGCAAGAATAAATGTAAATGAACCATTTCAGTCAAGTATTTTACCTTAAACTAGATTTTATAATTTTGTATGAACCTTTTATGATATCCGTTGTGGTGGATTACAGTAGTTGGTTGATTGATTAACATCATTAATTATAGTTAAAGCCTGCAACTTTAACCCTTTGTATAAGAATATCGGATATGGTATAGGATTATCAGAATGGGCAGAAGGGGGGGGGGGGGACTGAAACAAATGAAATTTAAAAAAGAAGAGTTAAAAGGTCCTTATGTATTGGAATATCATTCATTTAACTTCAAAGGAGCAGCGCAGTAGATAACTTTTTCTAGATTATCCCTGGTTTCTAAGGTTAGTTCCTTAACATGCACCATATATACACTTTGGGTGAGGGATTTCACTGACAATATCTTGCACCAAAATATTCTTTGAAAAACATTGTTGATTTGTGTATCTGATGTGTCTCTTCTGCTTTTTCTCAAAATCATTGCCTCTTTGTGAACAATAACTTATGGGGTGAGTAAAATGTGTATAGAGCTGTAACATTAAAAATCTGTATCAATTCATTTTTGATGTATTAATGAAAATATACGGACCAGAAAAGCTAAATAGATAACAGTAATTACACTCATTTCGTAGAATTCAATGAGGTTATGATAAGACAAAAAGTATGTTTATTTCTTTTTTAATGTAACAAACACAGCCATAATCTCTGTTTGTGTTTTAGTGGTATGTTTTTAATGTCTTTCTGTTATAATTTCTAATTCTTAGCTCTGTTACTTGCTGTTTGGATTAACTTTGGTAGAAAATTTTGCTGAAAATTTGTGTATATTTCTTTTCAGAATGGGATGAGTTTAGATTTATAGATGTTGAGAAATTAATTATTTCATTGATCTTCATTCAGAGTGTTCAGCGATGAAGTAGTCAGCAATTGTAGAAATTTAAAGGTTTTCGCTAGAGTACATGTCTGTCCAAATGATGAAGAAAATTTATTCTTTATGTTTTTATTAAAAAGTATAATGTATTTACAGTAAAACATGATGACATATTTACAATGATAATGTTAACAGCTCAATGAAGCATATGAACAACAGAGCGTAGTATTACACATTAGTATTGAATGGTGCAGGGGACTTTGGTTCCATTTGCAAATAAGCATTATCTGTTATGAAGCCTTCTGCACATGTAGCATCTTTCTTTAGGATTGATACGCTCTGGTTTTATTGCATACATGTACTTGCCCTCTTGCTAATGCTCACGTAAAATTCCAAGTAATATAAGACCAGGAACATTTCTGTTTACTTAAAATATGCAACTTTAGCCAGTGTGCAGTAGAAATCAGTTGCCTAATGTATGTAAATCATCGAAAGTTATAAACTTTCCAAAAGTTTCAGCGGACATGGAGGGGGGAATCTTTGTTACAAATGATTTGCAAGTTGCTAGTATTCCACTTGAATGGTAGTACCTTTTTTTCCAGATCCTATCATGTTTTTTTCCTCTTTATCTACCTCTCTAGCTACCACAATAGCACCACCTACCACCCCTTCACCAGAGACAACCCCATCACCAACAACTACCCCGCAACCTCGTGAGAAGACAGAGCCACCTGTGGTGACGCAGTCGCCTGAAGGGGCTACCACCCTCCTACCAGATGGTGCTACAACTACACTACCACCACCAACAACAACTAAAGCGACTACTACAACTAAAACAACAACCCGATCACCTACAACAACAGTTTCTACAACAGGTTTGTATGAAGTTTCCAGATGTACAATGTCCAATGGTACCTTGTAAGATAGTATCTTGGTACCCAATGGTACCTTGTAAGATAGTATCTTGGTACCCAGTTGTACCTTATAAGATAGTATCTTGGTACCCAATGGTACCTTGTAAGATAGTATCTTGGTACCCAATGGTACCTTGTAAGATAGTATCTTGGTACCCAGTTGTACCTTATAAGATAGTATCTTGGTACCCAATGGTACCTTGTAAGATAGTATCTTGGTACCCAATGGTACCTTGTAAGATAGTATCTTGGTAATAATAATAATAATATACAGTTCTTGTATAGCGCATATCACATTATGATATAATGTCTCTATGCGCTTCCAAAGGACTTGGATATTATTACCCCAGCTTTAGCCTGGCAGCCTTTTACAGCGTGCAAGCATTTCAAGGAATTAATTCCTGCCAGGTACCCATTCACCTCACCTGGGTTGAGTGCAGCAATATGTGGATGAATTTCTTGCTGAAGGAAATTAACGCCATGGCTGGGATTCGAACCCACGACCCTCTGATTGAAAGACGAGAGTCAGAACCACCAGACCACGACGCTTCCACAATGGTATCCAATGGTACCTTGTAAGATAGTATCTTGGTACCCAATGGTACCCATGATAAAACCATGGTAATTTGAACACACACATGTACCCTCAAATTGCATGGTAAGTAGAACATATAACATCAAATTACCACGGTAGCACCATTGGTACCTTGGTAATTTTAGGGTTTACAAATCATTAGCTCAGATTCAGAAGGGCATAAAATAATTATAGAGTACTTAACACCTAAAAACATTTTTCTCTGTATGTTGATGGTTCCATGACATTATATTCATTAAAAGTATTAGCTTCGAGTATTGCTTCTGTCCAAAACTATTTTGAGTTTAAATATAAACTCAAACATGAAAATGACGAGCACATAGACTAGTTATCATAATTATGCATACATGTATGTGTGCCTTTGATTTAGGATGTTACCATTCCGCACATCGTGGTCTTGTGTTATACTTTGTATACTCTTACTGTTATTTTATTTTCTTCTTACCAGAAATGATGTTTTCAGATAGGTATTCATGAGCAGAGTGACATTAAAGCAGAATTAAGTTTGCTATGGAGTAAGTGCTCTGAATGTGAATTTCTCTTCTTTGTTTCTTGCTTGAATGGCAGTGGTCCTAACCACCAGAAAACCAGAGTACTGCATGCCAGTGGTAGTAAGAGGGGTACAGTGGCATCACACCCAAGCAGGACTCATCAACGAACAGCCATGCCCTGTGAACCACACTGGTAAGTCCATAGATGTGTTTATACTAGACCCATCGGCCAGAATTCAACCATGGGGTGGTTTAAACCCATTCCTGGGTTTTTAAGCATACATGCACACAGAATCCGGTCCAGTTAATAACTGTTTTCATTAAGCATGCCCATGGCCTATTTGTGCTTATTTTAGTATGCTTACGGAGGTTTAAACCACCCCATGGTTTAAACCTCTGTTGTGAATTCTGCCCATTTTCTTTAACTGTATTCACACATGTTCTCTTGCCTTGGGTATACAAGCTAAAAGAAAGAGATGGGGGGATGTGCAAAGTAGGAATATGCCTGTCATAAGTGCGATAAGAATGTGTGTATGCAGCCATTAGATGACTATGAGTTACTGTAAACGCTGTTATTTTCGTGCTGAGCGACCCAAGAACATATTTGAGGGTTCTTGAATTCGTGCTGCACAATTAATCACTCGCAAAAGTGCAAGATTTTATTTGATATTTCAATGCATATGAAATCGTGCTAATATTTTCGCAAGTTCTAGAATTCGCGCTTGCCGAAAATAGCGCAAAACCGCGAAAATTAATGTACCGCAAATATTTGTGCAATTACAGTACTGTAGGACATTAAGTTCAGTCCGCCTAGTTTAAAATTCTTTTATGGAGCTTCTGCTTGGTTTTGCCACTGTTCACACTTATATTAATGAAAATGAAAATTTTTCCGGATGCTGATCAGATTATCAAGGAGATCAATCAATGTGCCAACTCTCATTTTGTGCAACACCAGATAGCAGTGATCAATCTACTAATTGGCCAGCTCTGATCCTGTATAACGGCTGATAGGCAATAGAAATTAGTTTGTTTGATTGAGCTGGCGTCGCTGAGTAGATTGTAACATTAAATCCCAGGAAACAGGTGTCATGATCGAGTATGCATTACCTCAGTAAATCATGGAGAACTATGAATGTGAGCCTAGATGAAATCAAGGTGACATTTTCATATCTATGAGTTGCAACAACTCTGGATTGCTCATACTTTCATGAGAATTACTGGGAGTAGGAGTGTTTTCCCTTTTTGTAGGTCAATCTGATATTGCATTTGAGCTTAACAGAGTTTTAGCAGTTTCTGACGTGAGGTGATATTGTGATTTTCAGAAACCTCTAATGTAATGGCATATTCATTTTTCTTTAGGAATAAAAAAAAAAGAATATGTTTAGGGAAAACATATATTTAAGATTGAGTTTGCCATTCATATGTATGTGTGTATTTTTTCATTCTTTTGTTTTTTGTTTGTTTTTGTGTTAACTATTTTTTCCTGTCATTTTTTTTTTTTTTTGGGGGGGGGGAGGTCACCTGTTTTTGTGCAATAGACAATTTGACTTAAGACAGTTTACCAAGCATATCACCTTAGCAACTAAATAGAAGATTTTTAAATCAAAGATAATAATTGCTTAGTTGGAACACTTTACATGTTTGTGGCTGTTGTGACATAATATTCCATTTTTTAGAGAGTTTATAATGTAAACAGCCAAATTTGTTAAAAATCTAGAATAAGCAAATGTGTTTATTGACATAGAAACAGGAAGTTGTGTTGAAGCACTTGCCAGAAGTAGAAATAAATCACAAAACTAGTCAAAGTTGGTTACAGTTTTGATCAGAGTAATTTTGATTGACAGTGACAACTATTAGGCCCCAGAATTCAATTTTTTTGTTGAGTCTACATGTAGTTAGTAGGCAATGTAACCATTGTAGGAACCTTTTAAGAGCTTGTTTGCAAAAGGGGTTAGATGATAGATCCACTTTGATGAAAAACTGAGTTGTTGATATCAGAACATTATTCAACTGTGTTTCTGTCTTTTTAACAAAATTACCAAGCTGAATTTTTAAAGCACTCGTGCAAAAATGCTCTCTCTAATTTCACTTTTCCATAGACGCCCGTACAAAATCTGGCAAAAAAATGCATTTTTCTCTGAAGTTACATAACTGGATCTAACCCCTTTTGCAAACAAACTCATCATTTGTAGCCCAAAGAAATGGAATGAAGAGGAAAAAGAAAGTGAAAATGATAGTGAGAGAGAGAATTAGAACACAAAAATAGAAAAGAGAAAGAGAAAGAGAAAGAGAAAGAGAGTCTGAAAAAGAGTGCAAGTCATGTAGGAAAGATCTTGAAAAAGGAGAATGCAAAATCTTCTCATTGTACTTGTGAAAATTTGGGGGCCCATACACTAAATCAGTATGAAGTATCCGAAATAGCAAAAATCTCAGATACAACTCCCATTTGTAGGTAATTACAGTCATTTGTATCAGCATGAAGCTGCTAAAGTGTATGTTTTTTGTTGAAAATTAACCTGTATTCCAAAAAGATCCATTTGCATATCAAACATCAATTTATTTCGAAGTGTACAATATGGATACATTAAAAAAGGAAATGGAAGACACGATACAATTTTCCTTCACGTGAAATACAATTTACTTTCAGTGATAGCCTGTTTGACAACATAAAAATAGTTGAACAGAGAAAAATCAAGAAGTTTTATTTTAATGATCTAATACAGTACTTCTTCTTTTATAAAATCCTTTTACTTGAATTTTGCCAGACAAGAATCTCTGTCGACGTCAGTCCCTCTCTATGCTGGAAGCCTAATCAGAGAGAATGACGTCCAGGAGAAATTTCTGGGGTGCCAATAATTTCCTGTCATTTGGGAAGCTTAAGATGATTAAAATCAATTTAGGGGAAAGGCGGAGGGTTCGATACTTTTAAAACCTCTTGAAAATGACTGTATCTAAATCATACAAGAGCAATAAAGTGATATGTCAGTTTAGCTGTGAAAAAGTGTATATATTTAGAAACTTGCTTGAAGATATAGATAAAATGTCCTTGTGGGAGAGTTTTAACTTTTACTTCAGTTTTAGTGTGAAGGCTGGCTGAATTTGATTGCTCTATCTTTGAATAATTGATGAGGGATGACTGAAAAATTGATGACATTTAATCAAAACTCATGATTTATGTAGTAGTTTAGATTCACTTTTCCTCATTAGATCAAGGGAACTGCCATACTGATCAAAAACCCCAATTTATGAAGACATTTCGTTTATCAGAATTATGCATAAGACATGTTTTTCCTCAATATCATGTCTCGTTGATGAAGCAGTATAGCATGACAAGGTTTGCAAGGGGTTGAAAATAAATGCCTTTTAGTAAATTATTAATCCACATTACAAATTGTCTCAGTGTGAGCACTTAAGATTGTAAGTCCCCTGGTTTGTTCCTCACCATGTAGGTACACTTTGAAATAAGGCAAGCTGTCAATCAAACCAAAGTCAAAGGAAAAAGTGATTGAACAGAAATACTGCTGTTACAAAATAAAAACATTAACCTATTAAATATTAAATTCTCTCTTCCCCATTGACTTGATATAGGGGCCTCCCGGTTTCAGTAGCCAACGGGTTAATTGAACTCGTGTCCTATTGAAACCAGGGGCTTGTTTCTTGAAACCATCATAAATCTAAGATCTTGAACAACCCATAGGGAAGCTTGTTACAGAAGTAACATGCATTTCAAGAGGATGTCCACAAACTTGGGCTCATGTTTTCAAGCAACAGTCCCCCAGGTAGCTCCTGCATTAAGTTTATGAGAATGAGAAAAATTCAGTCATTAATGGGTTAAAATACTGAACGCTGAACCAGGAATGTGTTTCCAAGAAACAGTCGGCTTCCTAATTTTCCTATAAGTGCCTCTGTAGTCCTGCCACTGTCTGTCTCTGAAGGATATAATTGATTAAAGAAGATGTAGAAGTTGGCTTACTAGTATTCTGTCTGTGAACACGTAGGATTAAAGTATTAGGGATAGCCTGTCTGAAATACCTTTTACATAACCCTGGCTTTGATACCTATTCAAGGGTGATTACAGGAATTTCTTGGTAAAAATAACTTGAGTTAACTCGAGTTCTCTAATAGAGTGGATGAATGCTACGGCTCTGAGATTGATAACCTCCAATAGGAAATGCATTCTTGCGGGCTGTTGATATTGGTTGTTTCTGTGTTTGTGGTTATACAGAAAAATCTCTTGCACATTAGATGTCTGGTTGAAATGAATGTACTGAAATTCCAGGGTTTACATAAAGACTACCTTACATAGCACCACGTATGCATGTGACTTGTTTTCTTTTTCATGCTCCAGGGTATTCCAATTCAGTATTGTTCACACATACATACAATAAAGTGGGAAACCACCTCAAAAAGAGCAGATTTCAGTGACTTCAAATATGTTGCCCTTGATGTTTCTTCATCTTCCAACTCATACATATGTGAATACTCATACAGGCCTTAGTAAGCACAACTACATACCCGTACTTTTTTCACCTGTACTTCTTGTTCATTATTTGCATAAACTAATTTCAGTTTCTGTGGTGTGTTTTGGGGGCAGTTGAGCATATAAAGTTGAACTTGGCTTTAAGCAGTGTATCTTGCCCTTTACTGTACAAGATGTTGTCTTTCTACTCCCTGCAAATGGGAGGAAAGCAAATATCTTGTCAGAAGGCAAGAATATCAGGAGAAAAAGCACAAAATTGAAAGGTTGTAAGATAAGCCGAAACGGATGTGCGATGTGGATTTAGAAACATCGGGGTGTATTTTTACGCACTCTTGCTGATTAATACCCTAATGGGCCATGTCGTGTACGTCAGCAACGGTACTGTTAAGACCACCTCCATCATTGGAAGGAGAGGCAAAGGGGTTAAATTGCCCCTCCCAACAGATTTCAGAGTGTGGAAAACAATACAGCCAAACGATTGCCCTTGAGCAAAGCCAAGCTATTTTGTCTCATATGTCATCGACCACATCTAAGATGCAGTCAAACCTGTCGGTAATGGCAGCCGACTCTGTAACAGCCACCTTCCTATAGTGGCCACTGAAATTATTCCTATGGAGCCAAACTTGTGTTTAAGAACTTGTCTATAATGGCCACATTTTTTCTTTGGTTTCCTTTGGACTTGGTTGCTCTGTAATTAGTATTTCTACACTATAAGAAAAATCATTAGGTTGGTTTAAAAAAATTGTATGCAAAACATATGAAGATTTTTTTTTAAACTGGCAGTTGGTCGGTTCATATTGCAAGCAACCTAATGATTTTTAGCCATCTTTTCTTAGAGTGTAATGATTTAATGATTCTGATGATGGTGAAGAAAATAGTCCTACTAGAGCTCGGATTGCTATGAAATATGAAGTACAATGATACATTGATGCCAGTATGTGTTCACTACTCCATAATACTTGTTAATGTATGAGATATCATAGGGACATCAGTATTATCAAATCCTGTGGACTGAGAAGCACACAAAATGCTTTCTTAACCCTTCCCATACTCGAACCAGATGGGCCTTGTATAAAGTCTTATGAAAATTTAGCAATTCAGTAGTTGATGGGTTAATAAAGCAGGGGCACTTTTAAAGTTGTTTCCTTGCCATGGATCACTATATAAAACTGAATTATTCCCCCCCCCCCTCCCGAGGCCAAGTCCTGGATACAACATCGTCTAAGATAAGGGGGAATTCACGCAGGGGATGATTACGGGTATAGGGGATGATTAAGAGGGGCGATTAGAGCAAGTCCCGAAGGGTTAGACATCCCAGGTACCAAATGAGGTTTGATTGGTCCATGTGCATAATGCATCAAATACTCATGTAGCTCCCTGTGTAGTGCCACTGCAGTCTGGTAAAATTAGATATTGTTTTATGTATTCATGTATAATTGAGTATTCATTAATTTCTTAACGAGTGAAACACTTCCCCACTATAGTGTATAATACACTCAGGTAGCTACATGTACATAATATAATGCAAGTAGTCTACAGGTTATTAAAGCCAGTTGATCTTTTTCTTATGGATTCATGTATATTATCCAATATTCATTACTGTCACAATAAGGAGAGTAGTTTCTTGCAAGCTTGATCACTCTTTGCTCCTAATTCAAGAACCCACTTCACTGCATAAAAAATTTTTAATAAGATTTTTCATGCATATTCAGACATGTGTATTATTCTGTACATTCATCAAACTAATTAGACAAATGACTCTTCTTACAAACTATATTGCAAATGAAAGTCAACATGGCACTGCATCATACTGAATTGTATTAATACATCTACTATTCATGAGATAGCCTGGATCAAAATGTAGGGAAAGTTCCTTATGTTAGATCGATTGATAAAATAATATTAAAAGTTGTATCTTTTGCCCTTTTTAAAGACAAAGATTAAGTGTAGGTCCTCTTTCATAGATTCTTTAAAAATAACTTTGTTTTGAAACATTTGGAGCCTTATCAACTTTCGACTTTCCTTTAAAACTAAACTTTACTGAAAACAGGAACATGACATTAAGGATTCTTGAAAAAAACTTGGCTTACTTTTGTTCATGCTCATTGCAGTCCTAGAAAGGTATATTCACGAAGAATTTGAAATCTCATATAGAGAAGAAAAACAAAGATGATAAATCATGATGGTATAAACAATTCCTAACGATTTCCTTGCCATAAAAAGAAAAATTATTGCCAAAGAAAAATCACACCTGTATCGTGTAGATAACCAAAGGCTTCACGTTGATACTCAGGGCCTGCCATGAATGCAATAAAACCTATCACAACTGGATACTCCTTCATTCATAAGAATGATAATGACTGATGGAAAATATGAAGTATTTATGTTCATGTCCATTGGGGTTATGATAAGATGTAATCGCAAAGCCTGAAACAGAGAATGGGATGAAAAACAAGTTTGTTAATCACGGATATGGTGATATAAATGGCCTTTTCAAGCAATTTTGGAAAGAAAGAATTCATTACCTGCAGATATCACACCTGTATACTGTGTGTTTACCCATCATGTAGGCACACAACTGAGCCAAGCGTTCTTCATTTATTTATTAGGAAATAGCGTCAATGTAGCGAGGAAATTTAATTGTGGGATACCATGTGGGGTGTTTTTGTACACGGTGTGTAACCCATGTGTGCAAGAGGAATTAGGTTAAGGGGTTTGGAAATTCATGGATGATTGACAAAGTCATAGATATCCTATCTCAGAATCCATTCTACTCTTTGTACTTTAACTGTCGAAACAGTTGTGCAATTACACGAAACAATTGTAATAATCAGTTTTCTCCTTTTTAAGTGTATCAGGGAACATGGAAATGGCTGGGATACTTGAGCAATATCTATAGAATAATTGTCAGCAGTAGTGACTGCAGTCACTGCACAAGGAATATCAGAGTTTAGAGAAAATATCAAAAGAGTAATTATTATTTTTTCCCTAGAAATTAACTCTACGGGCAAAGTGTAAAGAGATTTAAAAAATTATTCATCCCTTTTAAAGATCTTGTTACTAAATGAGGATTTCTCCTGGCTAGTTATGAATTTTGGATATGATCAATATTAATATTCTTGTTTAGTTTTGTTCCTTGGCATAGACTCTCAGTTAATTAGTTGGAATTCTGGAAATGAATGATGATGTTTGGAGTGGTGAAAATGGTACTTATGGCAATAAGTTCATCTGCTTCTGAGTAACTATCAAGTTTGACAGCTGTCATCATCAACATCATTTTAATGCTATATATTTTTATCAACAAGGTGATTATCTACACATATGTCAGAATTATAATCAGCATTTACTGTCACATTATGAAATAGAGCCTTATCACTCCTGCCATTAACTTCAATTTGTATGAATCTTTTATTAAAATTGCCATAGTTATGCTCTCTTTTTAACAGCCTAACCTTCAATTAATGTAAATTATTGGCAGTGACCCTCAGCACAAAGATTGTTATCATCTTAACCAGTGGAGAAAGATCTTTCCATTTTGACTTATTTCCATTTTGGCATATCTCTTTTCAATCAAATTGACCTGTAACAATTTTGACATAGGAAAATGTCTAATTTTGGCAAGTTTACAGACTTTTCACCATTGTCAGACAGTGACTTTCTCAAGTGATGATGTGTCTATCCTTGACCGATGTATCTCAACAGGATGGAACTCACCTACTTTTGAAAAATTACTGTCATTGTGTATTCCCTAGATGTAGGCATGCATGAATATGATTTCAGACTCCTTACATGAACTTTGGACAGAATTACATGGATAATTTGACTGCTGAAAAATCTTGGAAAGTAAACCGAAGGCAACTTCAACAGCCTTTGTCTGTCATCTAATGAGAAGTACAACTGTATGAACATTTTATTGGTTTTTTAAGGTATGAAAAATGATTTCTGTGGAATTTGTATGGTTTTGAAACTACCCTTTTGTTAACCCATTGACTACTGAATACTCAACTTCCCATAGACTTACTACAGGAGGCTTCCCAGTTTTTTCAAGAGCCGATGGGCTAATGTCTTAGAATTCTTTGGTATTAAATGGCCTGAATAAAAAATGATTTCATTTTATGCCTTTTATTCTCTTTCAAGCCGTCTTCCAGCAGAATCGAAGAATATCTGGGTGACGTTGCATAAAAACTTGCTATCATAGTAACTTTGCCATCAGTGGTAACTACCATGGTAACGTTGCTCAACAACCAATCAAAATCCAGTATTCCATGAAAGTTACCATTGATGGCAAATTCAGTTCCTATGAAAGCAAGTTTTATGCAACGGCACCCTATAGTATCTGTAGGTCACCATGTGGTTTAAGAATATTCTGGCCCATTCACACGAGGAAAAAGTCTATGAACAATGTCTGTGAGAAATTTAAAGAAATGGGTTGGACACACATGTAGTATTTAGGCGTATATTCACACAGATAAATCTGTATAAAGAAACACATTTCAAAGAATTTTGCTTTGGTGCAGATGAGAAGATAATATCCATTTCTGCACAGTGCTGTATGATGCAACATTTTAGTATGGCATCCTGTTGTCTGACATTATATAGATTTCCCCTTAAATGATGCCCAAATCTTTAAGAAGTGGTGTATGTGTTGTTAGCTTTACAGACGATATTCTTGTTCATACAAGGAAATTTCTTATCTTCTAGCTATGAAGGGTGGGGTATTTTTCTGTCGGAAGGTGGGGTGGGTCACATTTCTGTTTCTGGCCTATCCCCCTTGTCCTTGTATTTGATTGAAGGTGATGATGCATAGATTGCATCATCACAATTCGAACCGACTTTATCCATCACCTAGCCTGATCAATGTCAAATATCAAAGAAATCGGGAGAAATCTAGCCAACGCAGCCAAGAATTGGCTGAATTTGGTCAAAATTGTTCCTGATGAAACCTGTTTCCTGCTGTTTGCAGTGATTTACTTCAATCCAGGTCCTTGCAACTACTTAGTTCTTCTCTTCTTTTTTTTTGGCCGAAAAAGAGGTTAAATGACCAATATTCCTTGTCAAAAGGTGGGATCTGGTATGACTCATTACACACTCCAGATGTGAATTTGAAATGGAGGTGGATTAGGGATGAGGTATTTTCTGAACTGATCTCCATTTGCAGTTGATATGTCTGTTTGATTCTAAGTCTTTTCCTTGAATTGATTTTCCTCCCATAGCACCAAAATAGAAATGAGCTTTACGTGACATGTTACATAGCTTTATAGCTCATTCACTGTAGATAAGTGATAAAGGAAACAAGGTTAGAGGTGGTGCTGCAGGGTGGGTGGGGGAGGGGGCGGGCCCCCCCCCTCCATGATTTTTCAAGTGACGAAAAAAAGGAGGGAAAAAAAATGAAAAAGAAGGAGAGGAAGGAGAAGAAGAAGAAGAAAAAGTATTGGGAAGATAGGACAGGGAAAAAAAACAGGATTTGTTTATAACTGATGCATAGTGTTACATGAAAAAGACTCTTCTTGAGAAAACTAAAAAAAACATAAAAGAGGCAGAGAAGAAGGTGCAGACAGTTATCACTGTCTTAATCAACAGTTTCCAGAAGCTTTATGGCAATTAAAGCCAGCAGCTAATCTGTAAAAGACAGGAAGAAGACAACGAGGGGGTTTACCTTGAAAGAATAAAATAAACCAGTGCGACTTGCAGAAATCCGTCAGAAACTCAGTGAACTGAAATTCATCAAATTTCTGAGTAGTTTCATGACTCCGGATACTCCCGTTTTATGAAGACTCTTCTTGAAGGATCACGGCAATCTCATCATGCTCATGACTTCACGAGAATAAAAATGTTCCGTGACGGCGATTAGGACATTGTTTGCTAAGCAGAAGCAGAAGGGCACTAGCTATAAATTCCTTGTGTATTGATATTGACAAATTCCTCTTTGTCCTTCTGCCAGGCTTCATGCATCATCCTAACCCTCATGATTTCACAAAAATGAAATGTGCAGTAAAAATGATTAGGACATTATTTGCCAGGCAGGAGGGCCCTTGCTGTAAAATTCCCCATATATATTGAAAGTGACAAATTCTCCTTTGCCGTTCTAATAGGCATAAGACAAGGTTATTTTGTTTGTGACTTCAAGTCAACTGTACTAGAAATCATGGATTAACTAAAAACAAAGTTAGCAAACAATATGCCAGTTTGCTATTTGTCACAGGAGAATTGATATCCAGCCTTATTGTAAATACAGCTTTCTGTTTTTATTCTAATAAATTCCTTTTCTTTTTCTTATTCCTCTCAGTACAGTACATCTATGCTTGAAGATTCTTTCAGAAGTAATGTATTATTAAGTAAATGTATTTTCAGAAACCTTTATAGGATTTCTAAATTGCAAAATTTATCCGAAATGAGAACTCCCTCCTAAAACCTCCTCTTCCCCAAAACAGACATTAAAATAACAAATAAACAAACATGAAAGAAAAGAAAATAGATGTTGGTTCCCCAATTTCATTTATATGCTTAGAAAAGATGAATTCATGTCTCTTTTTAAAAAAATACTACAGTAGTTATGCCTCAGTGGGCTTGAAGAAAATGACTTGTCTACCGAGTATCTAAGATAAAAATACTGCTTCCTATCTTGGGGGATTTCTTCATTAATGATGTTCGCCACACATCCCGCATCTTTCGTCTAGACTTCAGACTTTCTTTAATGACTCCAAACTTGCTTTGGATTTAGTAGACTGCTGTAATTTCTGATTGACTTTTATTAATTCCTACAGGGGAATCAGACTGCCCTTCATCGTCATTACTCAGTGTATGGATAGGAAGCTTTAGAAGGATACCCCCCCCCCCAGCCCATTTTCATTAGCCCTAGTTTTAAAGACAGTTTTCCAATTCTGATTTTGGGAAATTAGTATGTAGTTTAAATAGCCTATAAGCTATTTCACATTGGAGAGTAGAAAACCCAATGTCATGTAGATATAAATAGCAGGCCATTTCACCTTTCTGCTAAAAATGGTATGTCTAGTTTACCCAGGGTAGCCTCTTCAGTACTATGTACTGTTCTCCTGTAGCGCCTTGAGATCATATTACTCCGGCTTTAGCACAGCAACTGTAGCACTCAGTGCTATTTTACAGCACAGAGTAGATACATGTCAAATAGATGTAAATAGTGTGATATTTCACCCTTGTACTTTGATTAATAGCTTAAACTATGATGAACCCAAGCAGCTAGGGTTTCTTGGTCAAAAAGTGGGCAAATCCCTGGTGAGGACACCCTTGGGCATGGACATACTTTAAAACTTGAGTTAATTTCTTAAATTTGTAGTTATTCCTTGACTCTAGCTCATCTTTGACAGGGCTCCACACTAAAATTTTTTTGCTGGGGGTGTAGAACGAAACTTTTAGGTCTTTATGCATGGGGTGTATCCATAAATTATTTTTAAAAAATTTGGGGGGGGGGGATGGTCAAGAAATATAAATTTGGATACCCATGTGTCCTGGGTGCCTGTTATTGACATGTCATTGTCATATTTTTTTTATATACTACTATGTTATTGTTAAGTTATTGTTATATTCTATGTTATGTGAAATATGGGAATAAACTTCAAATTCAAATTCAAATTCAAATTCAAATTGACGAATCCTGGTTTAGGCTAATGATAATGCACCTCCATTTTAACCTGAAGCCATTCATGAGACCATAAGTAGGTCCATGGTCAGACTCTCACTGTTCTGTCTAAATAGGTTTGTGGCTTTGCGGCTTGTACTCGATGCTCTTCATCACCTTCTGACTTCCTTCAGTGATTTAATTATTGTCTTCAATAGCATATTCATACACACAAGATTTGTCGTATTTTATCTATGCAACTTATGATTATACGATTCACCAACTATCGTGTAGTTGTACTAGCATTCAAACACACTCGCCTCTAACTTTTCATACGTCATTCATGAAATCATGCTACCACCTCTGCTCATTTATATGAGAGTCAGTTCAGATACAGGAGCTTTTCCATTCACACAAGTTATATGACATATAGGTATACGATACGATGCCTAAAACACTGTACAGTTATACAACGTATAGTTATACGATGTACAGTTGTATGACATATAGTTGAACACGCATTCACGCACTCATTTTTTCACTTATAATACATTGTATACTAAAAAAGTCTTGTATAGTTATACGATGTGTGAATGGGGGGTATCTAATCTTTGCTATTTTGTAACAGGTTAGGGGTCTTGTGGTTAGGTCAGCAGTCTCTGGATCATGTACTATGAGGTTTGAATTCCTGCCATGGAATGGATAACATGCTGATGTATATTTGCCACTCTTGACCCAGGTGAAGCAAATGGCTACTGGTGTCAGATTATATCAGCCCACTCAAAACTGAAATGTTACATATTTTGAGAAGTTCAGCTCCTTTCTGATGCATATGAGATGGGTCTTCATCAGCTTTAGCTTAAAGAAAAGCCTATGAATTCCAATTCATCTGTTGTACATGTGCATGTACTCGTAAGTCTCAAAAGTATGTCTCAAAGACTTGCATTGAGTGGCACAAATTCTTCTTGTGCATAAAAACTCAGTAACACAAACCAGGGGGGGGGGGGGGTGTTTCACAAAGAGTTAAGTTTGACTTAGAGTCGTGCTTAAGCGCCAATGCACAATCGGTACTACGTGTAATCTTATTGATAGACTTTCAAATAGTGTGTGTCCCCTGACCATGATTCTGACCAATGCAGTGATGCATAATATACAGCACGCAAGTAGGAATTTAAGTGCGACTTTAAGTCAAACTTAAATCTTTGTGAAACACCCCCCAGGTGAGCTGTCATAGGTAAGGGATAAAGTCCAATCAAGGAGTTACTGGTAACTCCTTGGTCCTATCCCCTTTTTTTTTCAAATTGTGACCACAAGCACAATTTGTGAGAATTGTCAGGGTTTCAAGCATGCACACTTTCTGCTTTTACAGTTTTCTTCTTCCAGTTCTGCATGGTTTTCAAATTCAGGTACAAACCTAGATACTGACATGATCAGTAATAGAAACCAGGTTAGCCTGGCAAAGGTAAAGGACGTCAGAGTTACCTCGCTGGCCACTCTAGGGGGGAAACGAATGTCCCTGCGATGCGATAGTCGCCTCCTCTTCGGCTCACCCTGCAAGGATGTGAGTCACACCAACCTGGCAGGCCCGATGCGGTGCAAGATATCAATCGCAACTCACCCCCTGTTCAGACCACTGAAATTCAATGTATTGCTATACGAAAAGTGTATGGCTGTTAGGTATAACTCTTCTAGTCTGAACAGGTTAGCAAGAAAAATTTTCTCTCTCAATTCAAAGTTCTTGGCGCCTTGACAGCATGGCTTTGAAAATTGATGCTTGATTCTGTCTCAGTTAGGAGTTGGCAGGCCAAGTTTGCTTTAATCTGTTCTGCTGCCAGTTAGAATGAGAAGGGGGAGGGGGGATGGGAAAGGGGAGGGGTATGGGGGGAGGGGAGGGGAGAGGGGAGGGGGAGAGGGGAGGTGGGAGGGGAGGTGAGGATAGATGGATGATATGAGATAGGGACAAGAGGAACGGAGAACAAAAGAGGAGAGAGAAAGAAAAGAGTAGTTTACTATAGAGAATATAAGGAAGGAAATGAGGAGAGAGAGAGAGAGAGAAAGAGGAAGAGAGACACGAGACAAGGGGAACCGGTATTTAAGATTTAACAACAATTGAAGTGAAGGGAAGGAGACCCAGGAGTAGGGAATTACAGGAGAAGCAGGAAAATTAGAAGACACAGCAAAGGAGAAAAAGGGAAGATGTAAGGGCAGAAATGGAATAAAAATTGAAATAGAGATGGGAGATAAAGGAAAAAGAGAGGGAGAGATTCAGTGGAGAGTAGAGTGCAGATGGAATGGAGTGGAAAAGGAGAGAAAAAAGAAGAGAATAGGCCTATCTTGATGGAGAGAGCGAGAGAGAAAAGGAAGGGGGGGTAGAGAAGAGGAAAGTGATGGAATATCAACAGATGGATTGATGGATTGGATTGACTTTGGAATGTTGCCAAGCTTGTCTTGCCTGTCAGGAATGGGGACATATCGGAGCCTCTGTTTTAGGAAGATTGCCGTATATCGAGACACATATTGAATTATGGAAAGTCTGCGGAATTCTTGGACCACCTGTCCGCACTCATATTTCACCATGGAGATATTTTAGAATAGCAGATTACATATAAAGATAACACAACGTGAATGTTTTGAGGGGCTACCATGATGGAGAGTGGTGGGAGGAGGAAATTGAATGCATAGTCACATGCAGGCAGATTAATCTGTGGATTAATAAGCAGGACTAAATCAGGAATTTGAACAAGATGCTTAAAGGCATTAACCTGTTGAATGCTACTTTCGATGGAATCCTAAGGGAGTGAGTGTTGAATGGAAATAAGTCATAACCAACCGTTTAAGACCAGCTAAATTGCTAAAATGAATATAAATATAACTTGGCTATGTATTTTTATTTTCTTGTATTTCAACAGTGATCATTTGCATCTAAGTGGAGAAATAGAAATAGAAGTATTTTCCAAATATGAGTTTTCTTGTATAAGAATAAATTTATTAAACTGAATTGTTACTAACGCTGTAGTGACTTGTTGAAGCACTTTCTCTCAGTCCTTCGCATATTATAAGTAACTTTATCATTCAAAATGTTTCCTGAAATAAACATTGAACATCTAATTAGTGATTAAGTCATGGTAATAGACACCTGAAATCAATATAGTGTACCACGCTCAATATCTAATCTAGATAACAAGCAACTTGTTGCTAATTAAATTGTATTACTTTATCACATACTTAGGGTTCTATTTAAGTGCAGAATTATGTCCTTGTTTAGAAACCCTTGGTGTCAAATCTAGGCTATCAAATTGATCTTTATTCCTTCAAAGAGTTTATCGCATATAAAATGTCTATTTTGGGTTAGAATCTTAAAGATCATGCCTAGCTCATCAACTTTTTTTAAAGGCATGCAGGAGCGTCAAAAATGACTCTAAATTCTTGGAGTTGCATGGTAGAGGGAGATAAACACAGATCAAGTGTTCTTCTTATGTTTTCTTGCATTGATCAAACCTTTCAGTGTTAGGCATAAATTGGAATGGAAATTGAATATGTCTGCGTGCTGATTCTGGAAGAACGATAATGAAATTTGCTATTTGGAGCATATCTTCAGCACTTCTTTGAAAATTGAAAATACTTGTGCATGGATCAGATCTTCCTCAAAGCCTTCATAATTTTGTCTGATTTGTCATCGTTGCTCTGCACTTTTTACAAGGAGAAGTAGAGAAAAATGGAGAGAAATACAGATGAGGAGAAAAATAAAGAACTGTTTGTGCATGCTTCAGATCTCATTCAAAATCTTGATATTTTGTCTTATTTGTCATCTTTGCTTTTCACTTTTTACGAGGAGTATCAAATATAAAGAAAAAGCCAATAAATTTGAGCAGTTTGTGTGTTAAGAATTGTATTATTAAAGCAGTTGGTATTTTGATATTGCAAAATATTAGAAGTTGGCATTGGAGTAATTGCTTTACATGTAGGCATAAAGAAGAAATTAGAGAGAAGAGAATAATGATAATAACTTGTGTACCATAGCTACGAAACAAATAGATAAATGAACATTTGTTAGAATGCCAAAAGTCCATGGAATTAGGCTTTGCTTTTAATGATCATATTTTCATCTGAAGGTGTATTTCCTGTGGAAGCTTTGTGATAGTTTCCAAGGTCACCAATGCCAATTTAGGAAATGTTCAGTATTTTAGAGATTGTCCTCTTAAAAATGTAATTTGACCTTTTTTAATATTTCTGTGAAATGTAATTTGACTTTTTTTTCAACACAGAAAGTATTCACTCTATTGATAGGAACATAAACAATAAAAAACTAATGCATTGATTTTTTTTTATCTTTTATTTTATTTTTTTTTAATTTTGATTTTTTTTGTTTTTTTGTTTTGTTTTTTTGTTTGTTATATTTTATTATTTTAATTTTATTATTATTATTATTTTTTTTTTTTTTTTGGGGGGGGGGGGGGGGGGTTACATTAAGTCATCGCACCCAGTAATGTTAAAGCCTATGTGTTTGCTTGTGTGAGATTTGCTTAAATATCCATTATGATCAGAATTGTAATATTACTCTTAAAGTTACCCTTGAATTTTTTCTCATTTTTTTCCTTTCCAGGTCAAGCTACTTGGAAGTGTGAAGGCTCCCCTGCCCGTTGGACACCAGCATCTGGTCCAAACCTTGAAGATTGTGTCTCAATCAAATTAAAGAACATCACACAACAGGTATGACACATTGCAATCATGGGTGACTATACTGAACTGTTTAAAAGATTTATTCATCAAACACCTTCTTCTTTGCTCATTATTTAATCACATATGTATATGCCTCAATTTTCAATTCAATTCAAGTGAACATTTATTTCTTCCATTTCATGAGTGGTAAAATACATCAGGTTCACAGAAGATATTAACGGAGAATGCAACCCAGGCATCAGTGTGCTCTTAGTGAATGGAGATGACCAAGAAGAGTAAACAGTGAAAGTTTGAGCAAAATCGCACAATCCATTCAAAAGTTATGAATTTTGAAAGTTTCAGTAAATCTCTATTACGGGGATCCTTGAGTTGGCAACTTTGCCTGCATCTGTGATGTCATCATGGACAACTCTACATTCATTTTGTGCATAAATCTTCAAAAAATTTGATTTTTATGAAATTTCAAGTAAGGAATCAACAGAATTCTTCCCAAAATGCCTGCAGAATTGATGTAGCCATGTCATACTCAAACAATAAATCAAACAAATTTCTATTTATCTTGAAAGTGAAGAAAAATGTGAAATTCTGTGTACAAAATGAATGGAGAGTTGTCCACGATGACATCACAGATGCTGGTGGGTTGCCATGAAAAGGATTCATTTAAACTTTCAAAATTCATAACTCTTGAACAGATTGTCGATTTTTCAATTTTTGTGTGTTTTACAGGGGATTTCACCTAAATTATAGTTCCTAGAACATGGGCATATCAGTTATTAATAAAAAGAATTCTGTTGGATTTGTTGGATTTGTTGTCTTTATTCTGGGGGGGGAAAAAAAGATGATTTGGATGGTAGGTCATGTGACCTATGCGGCTCGGTGACAATTGCTCCAGGCTCTAATTTCGTCAAAGACACACGAGTCAGGCTTGCAATAAGATTTTTTTAGGCCATACTAGGGGTAAGGGTTGCATTTTGGTCCAGGGTTGTAGTGAAGTATTTGGTTAGTGTACAAAATTGACGCGGAGCAATTGTCACCAGAGCATGTGTCATGGAATCGAATTCTGTCAAAGCCCAAGATAACTTGGGCTAGTCGATAGGAAGTATATGTACTTGAAACATATATTACAAAATCATATGCTGTGTCTTTGAGTCCAATCCAAATTATTTTTATTCGTATAACTAGCTTGAGAATGGGGCATCGGTGACGACCATCTCAGAAAACCTTGCCCACACCATCGATGATGGGGAGGAGCTCTATGGCGGAGACATCGTCGAAGCAACGGCCATCCTGACGACATCCCTGGAAAACCTAGACAAGGAGCTGGAGAATGCCACTGCTGAAGAGAGAAATGAGAAGACCAAACAAGTCACTACAGTAAGTGGAAATATTTGATAAAGCCACCTCCTGAAATGAAGGAGGAAGTAGCAAAGGAAGAGAAATAAAAAAGAAGAGAAGGAGAAGAACCCTTGTGAAAAAATTGTCAAATTACCATGATACCCATGGTAATATGATGAAATTACCATCAAATCGTGTTATTTTGGTGGTACTTTCATGGTTTTGATGGTAATTTCATCAAAATGCCATGGGTATCATGATAATTTTTTTATCAGGAAGTAAACTGATGACAATAAAATTGATGAAGTTGATGAATTAAAAGAATTCTTATTTCACTTGTTGTTCTGTTATTGCCATACCCCTGAATGATCTTAGAGTTATTTGTACCACAGTATACTACAAATAAAACCAGTCCCATCTTTTTTGAACATGAATTTAATTGTCCTCATTCTATTACCCCCCCCCCCTGCTTCCACTCCAGAACTATCTGAAAGTTGGGAGTGCCATCTTGGAGGATACCAACCTAGATTCATGGGACGACCTCTCCAAGGAAGTCCAGACCGAGACCGCATCCACCCTCATCACTTCCCTGGAGGAGAGTGCTTTCCTCCTGGCCAACACCCTGGATGAGGATGAGACGTTCATTGATGAAGAGGAGAATGTTGGTGAGTATTCCAAACCTGGGAGAATTGATGGGCAAGGCCAAGATATTGTCCAGTATGTTGCCACATATGAAATTTTATCATATCTAGGCCCTGTTGCATAAAACTTACAATTGATGGTAACTTTGCCATCAATGGTAACTTCCATGGAAACCTTGAATTTAATTGGCTGTTGAGCAATGTTACCATGGTAGTTACCATTGATGACATTGTTACCATTAATGGTAAGTTTTATGCAATGGGGCCCCTGATCATTATATTTACTTGAATGCCCAACTGTTAAAGTGCAAGGGAGGGGGCTAAAAGATCTATGAGGAAAGTAGAGGCAAAGAGATATTTTAGTCGGACAGAGGGAGAGAGTCTTGAATGTTGCATGTGACATGTACGTGAACCTTTTTTGTCCACTTCATCTCAATCTCAACAGGCAGTGAGTCTGCAGATTGCTAGGCTCTTATACCAGTCACTAGCTTCCTGTGGGGGATGAGTGAGGTTGGGTTATAGAGCATAGAGAGAGAAAAAGAGAGATAGACAGAAAGAGAAGGATAGAGAGAGGGAGAGAGGGAGAGAAGATAAGAAAGAATAAGGCAGAGAAGAGAAAGAGGGAGGGAGAGAGATAAAAACAGACTAAACCGATAGGAACAGGTGGATAGTTAAAGAAAGAGAGAGAGAGAGGGAGAGAATACTTTTGGTACTGTCGTTATGTCTTCGGCGTCCCCAGCACAAGCTCTGCTTTTGGGTGTTCGCAAACTTCTTTGTATCATATATACTTGAATTATGTACATTATAATTAAATGTTATTGCCTCAGAAGAAAATGAATTTGGATTCAACTGAAATTCAAGAGAGAAAAAGTCATTACAGATGTGAGGCAGAAGAGGACAGGGAGAGTGGGGGAAAGAAGATAAATAATGAATATAGACTGGGTTAGACATAGGGTGATGAAAGTTGTGGCAACCCAGACAAAATTGACAAGCAAATTCACTTTGTAATTAAAACTATGCCTTTTGAGAAAGGATGGGGGAGGATTAAATGCTAATTACTTGCAGGGATGAAAAAATATGATGATGCATCACATTTCAGTTTTGAGAATTTGCCCTTAAAGTAGTAGAGCTATTATAATGTAGAACTGAAACATCTGGTCAGGGAGCAAGGATTTTGGGTCTCCCTGGAGGAGTAGTAATGTTTCCATCTTCAAACACCGTGGATCCCGCAGAAATGATGAATTTCCCCGGGTTACTCCCACTAGGAAACTATCACCTTGGAGCTTCAGCAGAGTTCAATCCCCTTGTATTGTGGAAGTGTATTATAATTATATTGATGAAATTTATTAGAGGATACCACAGTGCTTCGTTTATATTTATGTATTTGTTATTTTCTTTTTGTTATGAGTTTTATTTTCATGATATTGTTGTCTATTGTTGTTACTTTTGTTAACAGGGCCTCATGGAAGCCCACCACTTTTGGTGATAATGAGTCACTCTGCCTAAATATTAGTAATAAAGAAAGAAATAAATGGCAAATTAGTGGATCGCCCTGCTCCTCGGCCTTGCTTATTCCGGTCTCCATAGTGCTTGGTTTTTAAGGTTTCTTTTAGGTTGTCAATGAGGTTGGGACGATTAATTGCGTGTTTATGTAGTAGGGTAGGGGTCATGGGCAATCCATTTATTTTTTTCCATCTCGGAGATCCGCTCTTGAACAATTTTTAATTTGTTGTTTTTAAATATGTAACTCAATGTTCTGCCTCATTTTTTTTTTTTAACTACTTTTTTATGTTCAGTGATTTTGTATTTTGATCATGTAAATCACATGTAAATATTATGATTCTCTATGATTTTTCTAATAAATACATAAACATAAAAAAAATAAATGGCAAATTACCTCCATGAATACATACTGGAGGACAAGTACTGTGATTGTAGTGTTGTGGTGTAGTGGTTCATTTCCTTGACTCATGGTCAAAAGGTGGATGGTTCAAATCCCAGCCTGGCACTAATGTCTTTTGGCAAGACATTAATCCACATTTGTTACTCTCCACCCAGGTGTTAAATGGATATGCTGCAGGATGGTAGAAAACTTTCCAAGGGAGTAGAGATAGTGTGCTATGGGTGTGAAACAGAAATTGATTCCAGTGACCAGGGTTCCAATGATTACACTGTAAAGGTGCTTTCACACATGATGCGACAGTGTGGTAACACACTGTGGCGCCACATTGTTTCGTCTTCACACATGGTGGGACTTTGTGTCACCACATATGCTAATGAACGCGCATTAACGCGTTAACTCTCAATAAGAGAGCATATTGTCAAAACTTGGGCAAGCAATCTCATGGCAACAGTTTTTGCGCTGACTTTTTAGAAATTTGATTGATGCACATTTTTTGTGTATCTAGGCAGCAAAAAAAAGTGTCCTGCCTCAGCAACATTTTTTTGTTGTCCTATACCCCATAGGCTTGTACATAAAAAAGTGTGGTGACACAGCATGTTACCGCACTGTCGTCATGTGTGAAAGCACCCTAAGTGCTTAGAAACTTAGTATTAAGTGCTATACAAATGCATTTGTTATCAGTTTTCAATTTATTTTGAAGAGTAAACATGAGTGTCATAATCCCTTAATCTGTCTCCCCACCTTGCCTCTTTCTCTCTTTCACCTTTTCACACCTTCTCTTGAATTGCTATCCATACCACTGTATCTCTCTCTCTCTCTCTCCTTTCTCTCTCTCTCCCTGTCTGTCTCTTCACCTTTCATATCTTTCTTGCTATCCCATTCTCTGATTTTATAGAAATTTGGATAACAATTGCCATTCACAATTTTGAAATGCACCTCTGCAAATTTGGTTGATAAACCTTACTCAAACCTCTAATTTTTTTTAAATGTGCCTCACTCTAGACATTTAAGAATTATGTATTCATAATGTTTTTTAAATTCAAGAAGTTAGAGAACAATTCCCATTTTTCAGTTCTTGAGACTCACTGATAAAAAAAAACAATTTTATTACAATAGAACAGACAGAAACTTGAATTTGGAGTATATGCCAATTTTCAGAGAGAAAAATATATGCTTTATATTTTGTAAAAGTTTGGATGAAGACTGCACATTCACAGTCTTGATACACACCTCTGCTAGTCAGATTTATGGCAGCCTAACCCACCTAAGCTTTCATATTTTGACAAGGTGCCAATTCTGGACACAAAAATAATATTTTCGTAAATATTTTCATGAAAGCAATGAAGGGTTCCAGATTCAGGTTTTAGAGGCTCACTGCTGCGGCATAATTTGATGGTGGCCCAACCTAGCAACAAAGCAATTTGAATTTATGCCAATTTGGAGTCACTGCAATATAGATTCAGACTCATTTTGTTAATATTAAAATGTTTTGGTCCCCTATTTTTTATGGCATTGAAATTTTTATAGTAACATTTCACACTATACATAGGAATGGGTATATTAAAGGGAAATACAGGCATGAGCTAAAGTGGCAATGTATATTGCATATTATAAGCAAGGGGAAAATGATGCACATACAAGAAAGTCACATATTTATTACTTGAAGATGAAGAAATAATGTGTTCCTTATGGTTTAAATCACGTTGGCATGCTAGGGCAAGTCAGAGCTATTGTGTCCAATACAAATCTAAGATTTTAGCATGTACAACTATTGTATCAAGCTGTTCACCCTGCTATAGCTAGGATTAGACAAAATATCAAATAAAATTGTATATTGTTGTCCATTCATGCTCAAGATTGCATGATACAATACGATACTTGGTAACCTGTGGGAATTACATGTACTTTGGACTTACATGTACAGATATGATTTGTAAAAGAACATTTTGACCCTTGGAGGTAAAAAGGAGCAACATTATTATAAACCCCTGCTGTGTTTATAATTATTCATTTGCTACCTGAGCTAGACATAACACACACCTCTGGCATTTCCCCAAGGATTCAATTACTCTGTGAAAGAGGATAATTAAAGCACTTTGTTCAAGAGATGGAGGGAGGATGGTGCAGTGTCAAGGTGTTAATTGTATATGGAAATTGCTATGCTTGTTTTCGAGATGTTTAATCCATTCATGACAGGAATTTAAGCCTTATTTTTCTTTTATTACTTTCTCTTATTTGAATTGGCAACAGCAGTATTTTCCTGACAGTGCTACATTTCTTCTTATAAACAGTGATGTATCTGAAAGAATTTGTATTGACTGAAACTATGCCCATTTTTGCTGAAAAGTTAAAAAGTTGCATGGGAAAACAGTGATTTTAAATTTTCATTGCATTGCCAATTTAAGGAATTTAGTGCTTATTTTGCTTTATAAAGATTTCAGCATCACAAAACAAATACTGACACACAACCCAAATGGGCACAGTGTGTGGAGAATATTTTTGTTCTTTCTGCTTGTGTATTTGCTTTGATTTTGAGGGATATCCATCGAATCTTTTGTGGGCCAAACCGCACACTGGGACGCTGTCACAAAGTGATAAAGCACTCCTATAAACACTTCGCATCAAACCCTTTCACTTTCTATCCCATGACCTTATGTTGAATTCTTTTGTACTTTATTCATATCACTTTCATACTTTTTAGCGATGAGAATATTTCAAGACAAATGACACAACAATTAGTGTCTACCCACTATGGCACTAAGTATACCTCAGGCCAATAATAATGTTTCATTATCTAAAGCTTGCTATTTTTGATATATCTTTTATCACCCATTACCCAACAGTGATGAATAATTCATCCCATAGAAAGTGTATAAAATGAAACACTATAAGCACTGTGTACTAATTCTTTTTATTTTGGGGTATATGATTACATCATTAAATGATATTTTTTGTTATATAGCAATTGAATAGAGTATTAATTGCAGAACACTTTCTATTAATATTGGTTTCACCAAGCACTCAACATAATATAGATACATGTATCAGTTTTACCTGTTACGATTCTCATAAATCTGTCCATTATTTGATAATGGAAATTGAGTGTAATAGTATTAAAAGGGCTGGAAAGTCACAAATCATGGGGTTACAGTGGGTGGCCCAATTTGGGTCATAGTCGGATATGTCCGTTTATCTTCAAAAACGAACACTCAGTATTATTGCAACATGTGGACGGGCCGGGATGGGCAAAAATATTGAAGAATCACGATCATCAGCCTTCTTGATCATCTTGCTTTTCACACTGAATCACTTGCAGTTATTTGTGTGTGTTCTGATTACAACAGTCATTCTGGCATACAAAAGCAGAAGTAAGTAATCTAAGGACAAGTTATCCTACATTCACGGTCATTTTATTGGCTGGTCCCAGGTCGTTGTGCAGTTTGGCTTGCAATGCGGAGGAAGCGATTGATTTTGGGCCTACGCGATTTGCAACTTTCCACTCCCTATGAAGAAGAATGATGTAACAGTTTGATGTAAGACAAAGTGACTTTTTTACTTAATGAAACTTAAAGAGATGTTATAGTAGAGAGGGAGAGAAAGGAAGGAAGAAAGGAATGAAGGGAGGGAGAAGGGAGGGTGGGAGTAGGGATGGAAAGAGGGAGTGAGTGGGGAGGGATGGTGGATGGAACGGAGGGAAGTGGGGGAAGAAGGGTACATGGGAGAGTATTTGTATTTTTTTTAAATGAGGGATATATCAATTCTTTTAAAACTGTACTCAAGGGAGAAAAGGCAAATTAAATCTAATGACTTCATTTGAAGTTGTTTAATCATATGCTAAGAAGGCATACCAGTAGCTGCTAGATGAGATGTTATGTATTTTAAATATACTCTTTAAGATGATATTATGAAATGAAACAGAGATGGTGATGGATGGGGGGAGGAGGGGGGATGATGATCCGGCCCCATGACACCCCTATTCCCAAGCATCATTCATCTCATTTTTTCGTCTACCTGTTCTTGCACTCTACAGTTTTCATCCATCAAGGAGAATAACATATAGGGTTAATATATGCCATACTGGATGCAACATGAAAACAGTTTTCCTCAGGCACACTGTACACAGCCATGTATGCTCATGTACAGGTACATGTAATGTACTTCATACTTGATAAGACAAGACAACTGACTTGTTTGCGAGGAGCGTGATGAGGGCTGATTAGTATTTTATTAATGAACTTGCCCATTCCATGTGACGTGTCAGATGATGCGAAGATGGGGTTAAAGGATTAGTGTAACATTATGCAGATGAACATGCCTTGATACATTGAAGGCTAGTTCAGATATACAGTGGAGAACCGTTTGTTAACCCATAGCAGTACAGAGCTTTCTTGAGGTCTGAATTAATCATCTTTAGTCCTCAAATTGGCAATACCAATTATTTTTTTCCATGTTTACATAGCTTGTAAAAAATAAATATGAATATAACATAAACCAAAATGAAATATAATTGTAAAATTGAATCAGAAATTGCCAATTCAAACACAGAAATAGTGATTATATATTATTCACTGCATTGCCAATTTAAAGAGTTTAATGATTAGTTACACTTAAACTGCTCTAATTCGAGAAGCCACACCATGCAGCGATGGGAATGGGCTCAAATTTGTCAGTGCATTTTTCTCTTTCTGCTCATGTATGATATGTACTGCCCAACATTCTGGAACCAACAGATACTGCAAAAGCGTCTCCTAAAGGTGACACTGTACCTCTATGGGTTAACCTGTTAACCCTATGCCAGAGATAAGTTAGGCCAGGGTCTATGGACAATGTGTATTCTACTGGAGTCAAATGGTGCTCAATGAGTTAATATCAAATAAAAAGCAAGCGAGGATGAGTGCTTCTACAAAGAACCTACCGTATGCGTATTCCATACCTGTGTGTTCTTACAAGATACAGAAATACAAAGCACAGCATGCTTAAAGACCTGTGAGGTTTTGGAAGCAGGTTATCGCTTTAAATGCAAACAAGCCTAATAATAGACATCTCATATAGACAATCAAACACCAATTAATTCATGAAAAATGATTCAATACTGCAATTGAGCAGAAAGGCCTCAAATCATGCCACCAGATTTTATAAAACATACATATACTTCTTGTTAAAGGTGATATTGCTCATTCCATTTTCCTTTTATAGCAATTGTGTTGATAAGTAGCCATATATTAGAAAACATGCTTCATGCTAAAGATGAAATTGTTTAATTAATTGTCTTTATGAGATGATGTAGATATGTAATAAAAGATGAAATTTGGAGACATATTGAGCACTTGTCAATTCTCGAGAATGTTGTATAAAATCTCCTGATTCACTTCAAGTATGATTTGTCTTGAAAAGGGATGGGGGGGGGGGGTGTGGGAGGGGAGGGGCAGTGGAGAAACAGAGTGTAGGAGTAATTAAAGTATGGTTAGTTTATGGTCACACAGGTCATGCACATGAAATTTTTAGTATGTGCTTTAATTTTGTCACAATACATAAATCATAGCATTTCCTTATTTGTCATGACATTTATAGCACATTCGCTATCAGAGAGAGTCTTATAATCACCTGCCAAATTGGGTGACCAAAAAAAAACAAAAAGACTTCTCAAGAGGATAGTAGCATTAAAATGAGATTGAGTCTTTCTATACATATAGCAGGTGGCATAATAGATAACTGCCCTTTTAACATAGTGTCTTATATCAACTTTTCAAGGTTTTTGCCCAAACGGGTGAGAAGATAAAAAGTAGTTGTGAAGAAAGTATTAGTGTGTTGTATCGATTTTAAAGTGCCTATTAATTAAGGCAATCAATTTTCTTTAATGTAGTATACTAGCAGTTACCCGAGTCTGATTTGAAAGTCACCTTGTAAAATCGCTAAGATCATGTCCAAGCAATATTATATCTTTCATACGTTGATCTTTTATAATAGAAGTGATTGGGATGATCCACTTACCACCAGGCTGTAGAAACTTTGCCTCAAGTACTTGCTGGAGTACACGCCGGAGTACAGAGTACGGGGGGGGGGGGGGGGGGGGGGGGGGGGGGGGGGTGGAAGGATGATAATCCAATTCACAAAAAAATGTTACAACAAATTTATATTTGTTGAGCCTTGCTGGCAGATCACGATATTGGGTATTGATCTTTGACCCCTTTTTTCTTTTTTTTTCTTATAGCTTGTTTGATTCTTTTAAACCACTGTATCCAGATTTATGAATGACCCCTTTTTTCTCTGGAAAATTTTGTCTAACTTGTTGGCAGATATGGTCTTCCACCCCCCCCCCCTATTAAAAAATTGTAGTAGTGACACCCTTGGTCGTATCAAGGTGGTACATCCTTGTTACATGTAGTATATAACGGCTCCAAATTCTTCTGTCGAAATCTTATAAATTTTAAATTGATTCACTACTTCATTGTATCGTGAAAAAGAAAAAAAACCACTCCAGTTGCTTTTAACCCATCAGCTACTAGGACCGGATAGATCTCTGTATGAAGCCCATGGGAATGAAAAATAATTCAGGAGTCAGTGGGTTAATTACAGAATGCTATTTATACCGTTTCTTAGTTTTCATAGTGAATGAATTATCAGGCTTGGCATCAGACAGAAACTTTTCCTTCCAATGTCTAGAAGTGTCATGTTGAATGAGGCGAAGTGACAGAATGTTGGTCAAGAGAGAGATGCAGGGAAAGCCTGTTCTAATTTTCTAGAGGTCAGCTGTCCCCCTCCATCGATGTCTGCTGGTCTTCATCTACTGTCAGTTTGGTCTGGGAGTGGAGAAGCCGTAGGATATTTAGGGAGGAAGAGATTTTTGGAAGATGGAGAAAAAGAGAGGGAAAGGAAAGATGGGTAGATAAGAGGTACATATATGAGAAAGAAGGATGGAGTGAGGGATGAAGGGGGAAAGGAATATGATAATGTTTAGATGAGAAGCTGAAGTAGGGTCGGTTGGCGATAGGAACAAAATATTCACAAAGGGCAGTTAAACAGGGGACAGATAGAGAAAGGTATTTAGTGAGAGATAACAAGCACGAATTGACTGCCCATTTCTAATCATCCAATTAAGTTATGTTATGTCTGCTGTGAAAAACTCATTGTCAAATGAATGTCAGGTATACCACAATTTCATAGGTAACACTGGTGGACCTAGGATTTTGTTTATTTGAAATTTTGAGACTCGTACTTACAACTATACAATGCTCTGCTATAATATTGCTTCGTATGTTAATACAAATGAATATGTACTAATGTTTTTCATACTACCCCAAATTATACCTTATGGGTAATCCACTGGAAGATGTTGATCCAGACTTGCATGTATATAATTCTCCTGAATCTTTATATTTTCTACATTCAGAGTTTAATGCTAAATTCTCATACAGTTCTTCACTAAGTCTTATTCATTTTAATGCTCGAAGTTTACAGAAAAATTTTGAGAATATATCTCAATTCTTGTCATTGTTGAATCATTCTTTCTCTTTTATAGCAATTTCTGAAACTTGGATAACTGATGCAACTTTAACTAATTTTTACCTTGATGATTATAATTTTGTGAATGTTAATAGGGTAAATGGCTGAGGTGGCGGTGTTGCCCTCTTTGTGAAAAAAGATATACTGTATACTGTAAGAACGGATATTATTTATAATCAAGAAACCAATTTAATTTGTGAATATTTGTTTATTGACTTTTTAGATATTAATCACAAAAAGTCTACTGTTGGTGTTATATATAGAAAACCAGGATCAAATCAAGATATATTTTTTGAATTTTACAACGATGCTGTTAATACGTTAAGTAATGACCATAGGAACATTTATATTACTGGAGACTTCAACATTGATTTGTTTAAAGATGATGATACTGTTAATGAATTTCTTAGGCTCAATTCTGTACTTGGTATATTCCCGGTTATACAAACCCCAACTCGTATTACAACAAGCTCTGCTACACTTATTGATAATGTATTTACCAACGTTCTCGACTCAGATTTTGACTCGGCACTCTCTGTTCTGATATTAGTGACCATTTACCAGTTTTTGTAATGTATAAAAGTTCTTATGATAATGCTCACCAAAAAACCTCAATTCATTTTTTTCGTAAATACTCAGATGATAATATAAAAAAATTTCAATATGACCTTTATCAAGAAGAGTGGACCAATCTTTATAATATTACAAATGCTAATGATGCGTATTCATGTTTTATTAACCGTTTTATTCAGTTGTTTGACAAACATTTTCCTCTGTTAAGAAGTAAACCCACAAAAAAACGCATGAAAAAACCATGGATAACAAAGTATTTATTGAGATGTATAAAGAAAAAAAATCTATATTATAAACACTTTCTCCAAAATAATACACTGGATAATGAAAGAAAATACAAAAAATATAGAAACAAGTTAAACAATCTACTAAAGCATGCAAAAAAATCATATTATGCTAACAGATTAAAGCTATTTAAATGTAATACAAAACAGACTTGGTCAGTTATCAACTCATTACTTAATAAGCCGAGAAATTCTTTTCCCGATTATTTTACTGATGAGACTGAAAATGTTTGTGATCCACAATATATAGCAACTGAATTTAATAGGCACTTCATAAACTGTTGTACACGGATAACAAGTTCAATGGCCAGTTCTCCAATTGATCATACGTTTAGAGAATATCTGAATCGTTTTATCAATAATTCTATTTTCTTTTATCCAATAACTGAACATGAAGTCATACTTACTACTAATTCGTTACACAATAGCAACTCTGCTGGATTTGATAATCTCAGTACTAGCTTATTGAAAAAAATCATATTTCATATTGTACACCCACTAGTTTTTATATTTAACCTTTCTCTCTCTACAGGTATAGTCCCCGATAAACTAAAAATTGCTAAAATAACCCCTGTATTTAAAAAGGATGACCCTCGTAAATTTGATAATTATAGGCCCATTTCCATTTTGCCATCTATATAAAAAATATTGGAAAAGTGTGTTTATAATCGCTTATATTCATTTTGTTTAAAAAATAATATTCTTACTGACTCACAATATGGGTTTAGGACAAATCATTCAACTACACACGCTTTAATAGATTTACAAGATAAAATTCTATCAGCAATTAATAATAATAAATTTTGTATTGGTATTTTTATGGACCTCTCCAAAGCTTTTGATATAGTTGATCATAAAATACTATTATCTAAATTGAAATACTATGGGGTTAGGGGTTTACCACTAAGTTGGTTTAACAGTTATTTATCCAATAGATTTCAATATGTAGTTTGCAACAATAATTCTTCAAACTTTTCTCTTATTACACATGGTGTACCACAAGGTTCAATCCTTGGTCCTCTATTGTTTTTAATTTACATTAATGATCTCACACATTCATCTGATAAATTTGATTACATTATGTATGCTGATGATACCACTTTGATTTATACCCAATCTTATACTCCTGATTTACAAAATAAAATTAATAATGAAATAGGTAAAGTAACCAAATGGTTCAAATCAAACAGATTGTTGATAAATCCTACTAAAACAAATTACATTACATTCTTCAATAGGCAGTCTAATTTAACTGATTCCCTTGATAGGCTATTTCTAAAACTCGATAATGTTCCAATAAATAAGGTTAATAGTGTTAATTTTCTTGGGGTTCATATTGATTATAACATGCGCTGGGACACACATGTCAATAAAGTCACTCAAAAGGTATCTAAATGTATTGGTATATTGTATAGATTAAAAGAGTCACTTCCCCCTTCTGCATTAATACTACTTTACAATTCATTTATGCTTTCATACCTTAATTATTGTATTGCTGTCTGGGGTAATTGTAGTCAAACTAAATTAGACAAATTATTCAAATTACAGAAAAAAGCCCTTCGCATATGCTTAGGATGCCCTTACCGTGCCCATTCTGCCCCATTGTTTAGAAAATTGAAAACCCTTAATATATTTGATTTGTACTTCTATTCCCTTGCTCTCCTTGGTTTCTTTTACTTTCAAAATAAATTACCCTTTAATATTTCTCAAATGTTCACCCTAAATTACCAAATTCATAATCATAATACACGTTTTAAGGATTCCTTTCACTTATGGCCCGTAAAAACTAATAACGTAATGAAATCAGTTCGTCATAATTTTCCCGTAATTTGGAACTCAATTCCCATATATATCTCAAAATGCAAGTCAATGAATTCCTTTAAAAAAATGCTGAAGCAGTTTCTTTCTGATAAATATGTATAGTTGATTTTCCGTTGTTCATTTATATTACATTTTGTTCATGCTTACATTTCTTTCTTTCTTTTTTTTTTAACTTTTTTTTTATGTTTCTATTTTCATTTGTGTATTAATTTCATTTTATGTTATGACTTTGTACTAGGGAACTATGCTAAGACAAGGCCCAAGGGCTTTATTCATGTAGTTCCCTTTTTCATTTTCTAATTTTGTTTATCAATTTCGCTGTATTTGATTTTATTTTATTTTTATGAGAATGAAATAAATGAAATTGAATTGAATTGAATTGAAAAAAAAGGGGGTGGGGGGAAGCACAGTTTAGAAAAATTATACCAAGAAGAGGATTTCCTTGTTGTGTAATTTAAATCTACTAGAGGGTTGCAAAGGAGGGGGATAGACCTATTGTGTTCCTGAAATCTGCATCATGGGCTTTTTGTTGTTGTTGTCATGTTATGTAAAAAATTTAGAATAATCCAATATGTATGAATTTAAATCAATAAAATTTGAAACTTGAAAACTTGAAAATTTGTACGTAAAGTATGCCAAAAGGCATGCTTTTGTACGTAAAGTATGCCAAAAGGCATACTTTACCTGTATGTTTCACGGGGGGGGGGGGGGGAGGAGCCAGTTGTTATCCCCTCCACACCCATCCAACATCTGCTTATAGGTGAAGAACCAGACAAGAGAAGGGGATTCGACAAGGGTATCCACAGGAAAGGGCGTATCTATGCTGCAACATGTATCCATGCAAGTTTGCAGGAAACAAGGTAGTCCCCAGATGTGTGGATGTCACATCTTAATCCAGGTGTCACATCTGTCTGCTCACTCCTAGAGTCTGTTTCCTGTAACGTTTCTTGTAGGACCTTTTGCTCAAGGTAGAAGTTTGGGTGGAATCTCTGGGGCTGTATTCATGTACATGTCCATGAAACAGCCCTAGTTTTTAAGTTTGAGGATTCTTAACCTGTTGCACATGGGAACCGGATGGCCCCTATATTACGTCTATGGGGATTACAGAATGAGTGGTCAACGGGTTAAGAATAGGAATGAATGAAATTTCTTAAGAAATACCATTAAAGAAGACTTATGAAATGCAGGTGCTTACATCTGTCTAGCCACTCTGAGAGTGTGATTTTTGTATTACATAGCCAGTGGAATGCACTGAGAATTCCTTGACATATCCTTTCTTCGAAGTTATGCCTCTGCATTGCAATGCAGAATGGAGACATACATGTATGTGGTTCTGAAAAGATAGCATTAAAGAATTATAGGGAGTGATGCAGGGAGGGGCATTGAGAAAGGGGCACTTCCTTGCCCCTTCTGGATCCCTTATAAAAATCAAGCTTCAACTATTAAATGACCAGGAAAGGGCCAATTTGTCAACTGTGTCTGGCCTTCGCTTCGTCTCGGAGAAACCTCAACCCTGTCTCAAGTCGAGAAAGGGCAAGGATTTGTGTCATTAATGAGGCGGGTGCCCAGTCCCCAGGAAACCTGCTTGTCAAACTAATCAAGTCAATAATTAACGAGATTCTGGGTGAAAGATAACATTTTTAAGGCTCCCTGGTGGATCACATGGATTTTGTGTATATCATCAGTGGCTGAGCAAGGATGCCATATTTGAGTTGTAACATTCTAACAAGATACATTTAACCTGTTGAATAATATGCCTGAGATAGCTTGGGTTGGGGCCTCTTAGAGATAAAAGAATGCTGGTTCTCACACTGACAATAGTTGCATACACTTGGTCAAAATGTACCCAAATCATTCATATCAATCAACAAATGATAAAGAAAATTTGCACAAGAGATTACGTGGTAAGGTTTCAGTCACTTTCATTTGAGGATATGCAGTGTGATGACTGTTGCATCTATTCTATTGAATTTGATATCATTTTCTAGAAATTTTCTTATTTGTTTAGTGTATCATTTCATATATGGATTACAGCCTTTTTATTATTAACATTCTCTGTTCTTTGAGAATACATTTAGATACCTGTTGATGTTATATTAGGTCTTATTTGTCATTTTTAATAATCATTTTCAACATAGTTTTCATACTTTTCTATGAATTTGCAATGTATGATGTTGGTTGCTATCTTTGTGATATTACCATGAAGTGACTAAGATTGATGTTATTAAGATATGATTGATTTTATTAATTTTTGATGTAGAACAGACAATATCAGCTTTTGAGCTGCATGTCTTGTCCATTTTGAATAAACCACTTCAGTTGTATTCATTTCATTTAATTACTTGCTGACATGTTCTAAGCGGTTATTTTCTCTCTTTTCCAGTTATGGAAGTAGTTGTACGAGGCGAAGATGACGACGATGATCTCATCTTTCCCGACCAAACTGGTCTTTCTGGAGAATGGAAGGGTATCACAGATTCCATCACTCTCCCTGCAGATGCTATCAAAGAAAGGAACAAAGATGGTAAGATACACCAGTCTTTAGGTTTCAAAGTAGCAATAGGGAATGTATAAAAGACATCTTCCATTGAGTACAATCCTCTTACAGAGTATAGTCATACTTGACCTATCAGGAACAGGACAATCTTTGATTTATTAATGAAGATTACACCCTTAAGAAATTACAAATAGTAGATTCTGTTGTGTTTCATATATATATTGTTATGATTTACAAATGATGTTTGATTTAGGGATGTATGTTACATGTAGTACTGAAATAAGTTGAATTGTTTGTGCAGTGAGGAACAATGTTTTGAAAGTCCGAGTTTGAGACTGAGCTCTGTTCAGCAGTGCATCATGGAAATTTATGTGTAAAGGTCCAGTTAGGTAAGTATAAACAAACCTTTTTGAGATCATATTCTGACCCACAATATGTCACAGTATTCTCATACATCTATACACTTTGAAATAGAATACTTATTAAGGTACATGTATTGAATGATGACTATATGAATGACAGTGTTGTATTTTTATTCATTTCAATGCTCTTTTGGTTTTCAAACAGGCAAATCCAAGATCGTCATGCTGGCCTACAATAACATTGGTCAGTTCTTAGGCACCAATTCCATAGACGAGACATCAACAGCCCGCACCACAATCAAACCAGCCATGCAGGTGGCGCACCGCCCCTGCAGCGACGAGCCAGAGGTGCTGTGGGAGAACAGCGGGCCTGTGGTCAATTCCAGGGTCCTGTCGGTGTCCATCAATGATCCGTGGGAGTCCACGCCTCTCGCGAAACCTGTCAACTTGACATTTGAGCATGCAGTGACGGGAGAGAATGCCTCTGACCCGGTCTGTTCCTTCTGGAAGTTTGATAATAAGTGAGTCTAAAATTCATTTTTATATCGATCTGTCGTTAAATTTTCTACTGGCTTTGTTTGACCATTGAAAAGAAAACCTAGAGGACTGCCACAATTGACAGTTTACCTGTATAAAATAATCCAAACCATCAGCAGTCAACACTTTTGATCCATGATGACTGAAGGGCTAATGAAATAATAGTCCATTGTGCCCCTCATTGAAATACCTATAATCATGATATTTCATTCTTCTATAGTGCATGTCATGTTATGATGTACTACCTCTGTGTGCTTCCAAAGGACTTTTTGGATCTCTGTTAACCCATTCATGACAGGAATTATTTAAAGCCTAATTTAATCAGCTTTTATTCTTAAAATTGGCAAAACCAACATTTTTATTTTATTGCTACATTTTTCTTATAAAACATCATGTATCTGAAATGAATATAAATTGACAGAAATTATGATGAGAAGTCAAAAAGTTGCCAATTTGCAGGGGAAAATGGTGATTTTAAACTTTCTATCACATTGCCAATTTAAGGATTTTAATACTTATTTTCCTTTAAAAAAATTTCAGCATCAAACAACGAATATTGACGCAACTAAAATGGGCACAGTTTGTGTAGAATTTTTTGCTCTTTCTGCTGATGTATTTGGTATGATTTTTAGGGCTTTGCATCAAAAGATATTAGGTCAAACCACAAAATGTGGACCTCTGTCACGAATGGGTTAACTATAGCACTCAATGGATTCAAGGAATAAATCCTACTATAGATATCCACTTACTGCACCTGGGTCAGGAGTGGCAAATGTAGATTAATGTAGATAATACTAATTTCTGCATGAAAGAATTTAGGATACCTAGGCATTGATTTGTGAAGAGTCGTAACTGATCACAATGGATAAAAGTTCTTGAATCAAACTCAAACTTACTATCAAATGTGATTCTTATCAAGCTTAATTTAAGCAGCAATTAATGCAGATCTGTCAAATCCTGTCAGAATCCCTAGGCTAGGACTCTGATTATTATGTTAAGTGGATTGAACCCACCAGTGCTGTGAGAAGTGGGATATGTGGAGATGATTTTCATAAGAATTAGATCAAGCAATGATAAATGAGCACTCCAAAGGGGAAAGAGATTAAGCGGTCTGTCAGAACTTAGTGAAAGTGAAAGTGAAAGAGAAAGCCAATGAAGTGGCATGTTTTGAATTTATTACATTTTCATTATGTAAACATGAAAAAAAAAAGAGAAAAAGAAAAAAGATAAGTACTTGCAAAGCAGAAAGAAAATACCACTTGATAAATCACAGTGAGGTGAATGCACTAGGTACTCTTACTTATGTTTTTTAAGGTAATCATCTAATCATCTGAAAATAAAACAGAAGAGAAACAGGCAGTCTTCTGACCACTGAAAATGTGTGAAGTGTGTAAAATGATTCTTTAATATTCACTGCTTGATGTTTAATCTCAAATATAGTTTTCTTATTGTATTGAGGAACTGTTAATGCCTTTGAAGATGAGAAAAAAAAAAAATTTACTGTTCGTTGGTAATTGCAGTGCCATTGTCAGATCAGTAGTAATCTTAATTCACTATTACAATAGGTAGGAAATCATTACGATATTGTTCTTGATATTTAGTATTCTCTTTTTGTCATGCAGGTCTGGTGAATTCCGTACAGGGGAGTGGTCAGACAGGGGTTGTGTCATGGTTCTTAACAATGCTACCCACACTATCTGCTCCTGCGATCACTTGACCAACTTTGCAGTCATCATGAACTTGAGAAAAGGGGTTCCTGTAAGTAAAAAAGTGCCTTGTCATTATAGTTATCTTCTTTTAAAAATATTTCAATACAAAGTAAAAACACTTTTATAGTCGAAAGAAAATTCGTATCCAAAGTGGCCATGTTGTTCAGCTGGTTTTTTTATCCTTGTCACAACTCGGTGAGGAGGGGGTTGGATTCTTCCATCCTGCCATTCAAATATCTGATGCATTGTGGGCAAAGAGAATTAATTAAGCTTTCAGCTTTGGTAGACCAACATGATATCAAATATGCTCATTACATGAACTCCCCCAGGTTTTGCTACTGATAATTATTTGTTGTATACATACATATATATGAATAATTGAAAATTGTATTGTGTTTGAAACATTTGGAAAAATGCAGTGTGACAATAAAAAAAATAAAATAAAGGCAAAATCTTAAAAAGCACCGTCAGAAGATGGAACTTTTGTTACAATTCATGCTTATATCACATTGAAAAATTGACCACTTGCACTTTTACATGTATGACCACCTGTTTTCTATCCAAAACGATGGTTTTGTTCTTTTCGTCTCCCTTTAGCTGAAGAGAGAGCATGCCTTCGCTCTATCGTTCATCACTTACTTTGGTTTCATCATCTCCATTCCATGTCTGATCCTGGCTCTCATCACGTTCTGTATATTCAAGTAAGTTCAGCCAAAAGAACAGGGAAAGGGCATCATTTCTTTGGTCTTTGAATCATATTGACATGCATGTCACTGAATACAATTGTTACTAAGTTGCAGTCTTCTCCTTCTTCTTTTTCCTCCTCCTCCTCCTCTTCTTCTTCTTCTTTTTCTTCTTCTTCTTCTTCTTCTTCTTTCACTCCTTCTTCTTCTTCTTCCACTCCTTCTTCTTCTTCTTCTCCTTCTCCTTCTTCTTGTACTTCTTCTTGTACTTCTTCTTGTACTTCTTCTTCTTCTTCTTCTTCTTCTTCTTCTTCTTCTTCTTCTGCTGCTGCTTCTGCTGCTGCTGCTTCGAAGATCAATCAAAGAACATCGAAATGTCGGTGAATGAATCATTTAGAAGCGGAAAGACTTTATTTCTTTATATTCTCATTGTAATATGATGTAAATCACTTTAAGATCTTTCATTTTTACCCATTAGCTTGAAGCTAAGGAGTTTGGTGGAATTTATTCTCTGCAATGTACATTGTATGTATCATTTATCTTCAACAACTCTAGAATCCAGCAGAATATGTTCTTGTCCTGAGAGCATGTGCTCTTGAAAAGGTTAAAAGATTGTGCTTGTGGAATGGCAGAAAGACTACATGTATATCCAGTGTACTTGTGACCTTTTGGTACTCATTTTTTTTTTTCAGAAACCTGCAGAGCGACCGTACAACCATTCACAAGAACCTCTGTCTCTCCCTTATGATGGCTGAAATCATCTTTGTTGCTGGTATCAGTCAAACAGCCAATAAGGTCAGTATATTCCAGATGTGGACCGTAAGATTACCAAGATCTCAAAACCAACAGTGATCTACCTTAGTTATAATCATATTTTAGGAGGGGAATCATTCATTATCATTTGTAGAGCCTTCAGTGGTTTTGATAATGGGAGAGTTTTATCTCCTGTTCAGAAACAAAGTATTGTTGTTTACCAAAACAGATAATCTCTCCTTGAATTGGCAAATTTTTTATTACATATACTTGTACTTAGAATGTAGTTCCTCAGGTAAGACGTTAATGGAACATAGCTCATATTTATAGTTTGGGAGGTTTACATGAAATAGTGGTTTAAAACACTGATGCTTTTGATGTCATTGCCTCTATCCATTGCTCTGTGTCAAGTGTTATCAGTAGTGCTGTTCCTGCCTTTGAGATTACAAAGGTTTATCAAAAAAATGCAATCTTTGTTGTTACCATGCTCTGATTATACACATGTAATTAACAAACTTTGCTCCTATTCTACACATGCTATGGAAGGATAGCCCCTTCCCCCACCAAAAATAATTGAATAAATGAATAAATGAATAAAGAAATAAATAAAAAATAAAAAATAAAAAATTCTAAAGTTTTAGGATTTTATTTTCAAATAAGAGTAAATAACCAAACAAGTGTTCATTTTCAAACCTCATCCAGGTGGCACTGATGACTTTTTCTCCTTATATTCCAATTCCAGACATTCTGTGCTGTAATAGCAATGTTCCTACACTACTTCTTCCTCTCTGCGTTCGCATGGATGTGCCTAGAAGGTATACAACTCTACATCATGCTGGTGGAAGTTTTTGAAGCGGAAAGTTCCAGAAGAAAATACTACTATCCATTTGGATATAGTAAGTTGGAAACATTACTTTCTTACTCACCTTGTCCTAGCTATGCTTCAGAAAAGTTTTAACCCATTCGCGACAGAGGGTCCCACATTAATGTGGTTTGGCGTAACAACTTTTGATGCAGAGCCCTAAATATCATACCAAATACATGAGCACAAAGAGCAAAAAATTCTACACATACTGTGCCCATTTTCGTTGCATCAATATTTGTTGTTTGATGCCGATATTTTTTTAAAGGAAAATAAGTATTAAAATCCTTAAATTGGCAATGCAGTGAAAATGTTAAAATTACTATTTTTCCCTGCAAATTGGCAACTTTATGACTTCTCATCATACATTCTGTCAATTTATATTTATTTCAGATACATGATGTTTTATAAGAAAAATGTAGCAATTAAAGAAAGAAAAATGTTGGTGTTGCCAATTTGAAGAATAAAAGCTGATCAAATTAGGCTTTAAATAATTCCGGTCACGAATGGGTTAATCTGTTGAATGCTATGCCCAAGATACGTTGGGCTGGGATCTATGGAAATTGGGTGTTATACTAAAATCAAATTGTGTCCAACAGGTTAATACAACTTAACATGATGCTTGTTAACCCTTTGGCTAATAGGACCAGGTGGTCCTGTTTTAACCTGTTGACTACTGAATTCTTTCAAAACCATAGGCTTAATACAGGGGCCAACTCATTCCGGTAGCAAATGAGTTAAGTCCATGGGAATATAAGAATTTAGTAGTCAGCAGGTTGATGCATTTGAAGCAGAGAGCTCCACTAAGAAGAAAATACTATTATCCATTTGGATATAACAAGTCGGAGCATGCTGTGAAATGTGCTATTGAATAAAACTTGTTGCTTCTTGAGAAGACTTTACAATTGTCTAGTTTACACTTCTTTTTCACCTATCTAGGAATAGCTATTAAGATTTGAGGTTCACAGACTAAAGCCTTCAAAGAATTTTTCCATGAAAAAATGTAATCTTTTTTTTTAAGAATTATGTGTATAGCTTCTCTCAACAATAACAATCTATCTGGAAAAAAAAGCCAAACAAACTGTTAAATTGTTTTCTTTCATGTTGTATTTAAGCAGTAGCTGCTTCTTGATTCTGTTAAAGAGAAAGACGTATTTATGCCTCCTTTATTACAGAACAAACGACTAAAAACTGAAATGAGAATATTCTATGTATTTTCTTCAGAATTAAACCTTTTGAATACTTTTCTAATCTGTATCACTGAAAGAAAAGTCAATGTATTTTAAAACTTTTTTTGAACATTATCTATTTCAGTTTTGCCTCTGTTGATTGTTGGTATATCAGCAGCAGTTGAATTTGAGAGCTACGGCACACCAGATTAGTAAGTACATTATGATATCTTCAAACTCTTTCTGAAATCATTGTGTTCAGAGAGTGTTGGCCATTTGATGAATTAGTTCTGAGGCATTTGGTGAAATCGCATTCTCATTACAATGATCTTACATGACAGCAAGGTTCCCAGGAGGCATCTGTGAACTTCATCACATGTTAGATAATGTCATATCCTGGATCTCCACAACTGGGCTCCGTTTCATAAAACTCGTTATCAATAACAAGTTGCAATAACTGTTACAAGCTACTGAAATCCTTGCAGCTGATTTGCTGAGAGCAAATTTGTCATAGAAATGTGGCAGTTGTTATTGATAACGAGTTTTATGAAACGGAGCCCTGATCTGTCATACGAAAGAAGAAGACAGCAATTCTGATGCGTGCTAATATATTTCATAAACATGCATGTTTTTAAGATGTTGGTCGGAGTTTATGTGAAGAGTCTTTTTGATGAATGTGAATTTATATGACAAGGATGTCACAAAAACCTACATCTGTGATATAGAGCAATGTAATAAAAATACAAAATTGGTGCAGAGGGGAAGACATTTTTTTCATTTTATCATTTCATGATAACATTGTATCATTGCTATTGTAGTTAGACTCTTGATTTATTGATGATTTTCTGACATACCTACATTTTCATATTTTTTCTTATATTTCCTTAACTTAATTTTTTTTTTCAGTTGCTGGATGTGCCCAGAAAGTAACCTGCTGTATGCATTTATAGGGCCAGTATGCCTCATTATATTTGTAAGTATTTGAAGAGCAGCACCTGCATTTTGTAACAGAAGTTTGTAATCAGTTACTTTTTGAAAAAAGAACCCACTCTTAGTATGAGAATTTCTAGTTTCATTCTTTGTTTTACTGTTGAACTTAACCCTAAGGGCTCGACACTAACAGGCTCTTGGGACACACGGACTCCCTCCCTCCCCCCCTCCCCCATTTAGATACAGACCCCCCAAAGTGAACAACTTTTACATAGGGCTTCATACATGCAGAGCTCGGAATTTCAATCCGGATCCCCTACCAAAAAACTTGATGTGTATCCCTACCAAAACAGTTAATGTGGAACCCTGCCTAAAGCCTCCACATGTGAGGAATATTGTAATCCATTATAAACTATTGCAGGCATAACTGACAAGGATTTGTGTGAGCAGAATAGATCAGTAGAACAAGGCCAAGCTACTCTGTCTCATTCATGTGTAACCACCTCTCACATTTCTGTATATGGGGTTATTGTGTTTTATGAATTTTTATTAGCCCTAATAAAGTTTGGATCAGAACCAAAATGGAGTGAATTGGCACATTTCATATCAATTTACATTCTTAGCTTCTCTGTATTTGGTAAGTTACGGTATTACGGTAGTGGAAACCGAATTGCCACACACCTTGATCTCACCTGATACTACCCATCATGTAATTATTTGCCTACATGCATTTATTTTTCAGTTTTTACCTGTTCTAACCTTATTTCTTTTACTCACAATCTTTTCTGATCTATGCAGGGAAATATTTTATTCCTGTCTATGGCCCTCTTTATTATGTGCCAACATAGTTCACTGCAGACCAATCCCAAAGAGAAAACACCAAAGGAAAAAGCAACGTAAGTTCCTTTCATCCATCTATCCATTTCTTTAATTCTCTTTTTCAATCTGAAATGATTTAAATGTACCAATCACCAGATAAAATGTTTTGTGTACAGCAAGAATGCATAAAATAAACCTAAAAAACTTTACATGCCATTGTATGGCTTAATTGTGAAGAAGTATGAAGAAAATAAGAGGATAACTTTATACTGGACATGTGGAACTAGAGTTATGCATTGTAGCTTGGGTTCTGTCAACGCCCAGTTTCTGCACCTGCGAAGGTTCAACTAGTCTACTCACTAGCTGCTTGTGTGTTTAGTGAGAGTATATTTCAACAAATTTTATCTTTTTGTAAAGAAATATTTGAAGCTCATAGTTTGAATATGATATACACAGCAAAATGTCTTTTGGTGAATTAAATAGCACACTTTTATTTTCTGCTGACTAATTATTTCTCTCATATCTTTAGGCTTGGGAGTACCTTGCAGTTCCTGTAATCATTGTTTTAAATGTTAATCTCAAATAATTTCATTATATATTTGTTTTACCTCATCCCTTCTGAGGACCATGTCATAATTTCTTGCTAACAAATTGATCTAAAAAAAATTAAATTCTTTATTCAGTGCATGTAAAATGATTTCAAATAGCTGCATGTAAAAAAAAGCAAACAAAACAAAAAACAAACAAATGTAAAGATATATAAACTCTATATTTTTGAGCTCAAATTCGGGCTATGCAGTTAGCAGCAACCAAGGTACAAATTGTGAAATACCTGTATCTTATTATTGAATAAAGGTTCATCTGTTGTACATTGTTATGTATTACTGTCAATGTTTTTAGCACTTATGCAGACATTTCTTTTTTAAGTGGGTTACCAACTTACCTTTAAGTTTGTTTTTTTAAAGACAGGCTTGCAAAACAGCACTGGAAAAAGGAAGCACTACTGTCAATGCCAAATATGAAAGTTATTATAGCTGTTGTACAAGTTGAAACAAACTTCCAGCAGCAAGTGACCCCTACCAATGCCCCAACTAATCAGATAAACCCAATGTGATGAAAAGTTTTATTAATACGGGGAAATTGGAAACCTGTGTTTACGCTGAAGACAAGGCAAGAGTTTGTCAGTCTTTTGACATACAGGAAATCATAATCAACTTTGCTATCAACACAGTTTTTATTGTGGCAAGAAAACAAAGTTTAGGTTGAAAAGTTGTGGCCTTTGAGTGATATTCTTATCATTGTCTGGTATCAAGAGTTTCCATAGGTTTGGTCACTCTGCAGAATAATACCTTTATAGGCAAACAAATTCAGTCAGTTTCAGTTTACCAACGATTAGAGTCAACTTTATTTCTGTAAGATATACTCTATAAACACTGCAAAAATAAGAATAGAAAAATCCAAAACAATAGATGATCACCACTGCTTGTGATTCTAATGAAGAAAAAAAAAGAAACAAAGATACAACATGAAAAAAGAAACATGTAACATAAAAAGGGCAAGTCGGTAATCTGTTGGTCATTAATTTCCAGCTGTGGGTCCAGGATTTGAGGGTGGGGGTGCACAGGAAATGGTTCGTTCCCGCGATAACTCCATGACCATTTGATGGATCAACTTCAAACTTGATTCATGTATGCATATGGGAGGGACAATGATCTAATTAGAATTTGGGGTCTCAAGGTCAAAGGTCAAAGGTCATAGAGGTCATTATGTACATAAAAATGGTCCGTTCTCGCGATAACTCAACAACCATTTGACGGAGCAGCTTCATACTTTGCACACGTATGCATATGGGAGGGACAATGATGTGATTTGACTTTTGGGTCTCAAGGTTAAAGGTCAAAGGTCATAGAGGTCATTATATACATGACAATTGCTTGTTCTTGCAATAACTTAACAACTCTGTGACGGTCCATCTCTAAACTTGGCTCATGTATGCATATGGAAGTCTCATAATTGTCTCATTAGATTTGGGGGTCACAAGGTCAAAGATGTCATTTTATACATGAAAATTTAAAAAAATCAACATAAATGTGCCATATATTTCCGATCTGGCAATTGCGGAGGCATAAATTTCGACCGCGCGCGGTCGAAGATTCATCTAGTTATTAATAAATTACTGCTGTGGACTGGTATTATGAAAATCGTGTTATCTGTTGTCTTATCTTCACTGTGTTAATTTTCATAACAAATTTAAAATGCGTACTTATGGTTGATGTAAACTGCGCAAATGACCAGCACACAAGACAAAAGTGCACAATGTGAGCCAATGGTATACGCTATTTCTGATTGCAAAGATAACATGATTTTCAGAATACCGGCCCAGAAGAGTAGCTCTCATTGACCCATTTTTATCAAACTCAGGTAATTATAACCCACTACAAGCAAAAGAACTAAAACATGAAAAGCAGAAAAATCAGAAAAAATAGGGCACTTTGAAGGGTTCTTTTGTGCATATTTTGACATATATCTGCTTCCTCCCTGGACGGATCACTTGACCCCTCTCTTCCTGCATATTCATATCCAGCCATGTGATAGGGGAAATAGGAGAGGCAATGACCTTTTGACCCCCGTGGGACCATGATTCACTGGTAGTCATGGATTGGGGGGGGGGTGGAGGTCTCAAGAAAAGTGCATTGTTGACAGTCTAGAATGTGAAATAAGTTGGGATATATTCAAAAGAGGCATGACCTAAATTATCGCCCCCCTCCCCCTCCCAACCCATGCTCTGACATTTTCCTACTTACAAGTTATATGAGGATGGTCACTTTATTGTTCAGCAATCATGGTCTGGTGCCAAGATCCTTTACCTGTAGGCATCTTTGAAGATTGAGGTGCACTTGTTTATATTTACATTTCACATTTTTCAAGAAAATACCCTCTCTTCCTCTCTGCTTCTCTGCTTTAGTGGTACATGTGCATGTATGCCTGACAGTGTTTATTGATATAAAACCTTCTAATATATATATATATATATATATATATGTATATATCCTGAAGTCAGTCATATATAGATCTTTTCTCTTTTGAGCCCTATCCCCCATAAAAATTGGAGATAAGCCTGTTACAAATGTGCTTTGAATGAAAAGTTAGTTTGTTTGTAATTGGTTGATATGATTAAACTATTCAAGGATGGCATCCATTGCGACCAATTTTCAAAGTCAACTATAAAACTTATACATGTATTGCTTGATTCAGATGAAGTTATTACATTTGCATGTGCAATTCCTTCCCCCTGCCCTATTCCTTCAAACAGTAAAAAATACAGAAGACTGTCAGCTTCGATTGCTCAGCTTCGCAGATCATCCTCCATATTCTCCAAGCATGGCCGAAGGCAATCAAAGTTTGTATTTGTTCCTCATTTTATTTTGCTTTTAATCCTCTCCAGGACATCCTTGGAAGCTCTCCATCTCTTTATCTTCCTTCAGTTAATACTTTCTTTGTTAATATCTCACTTTCATTAACCACAGGGATATATTATTGGTGGAGTCTCTCCTTCCCTTGATCTCTCTTTCCATTAATATCTTCGTTTCTCCTTTGTGAACTACTTGGATGGAACGGAAACTCTTTCCTTTATTCTTTCTCTCTGTGAATTGCCTCTCATCTTCCCTTCATTAACCTCCAGAATTGTTTCTTTTTTTTCTTTTGGTGCAGTTTATGTCAGCTGTATACTAATCAAATTTTCTTTAAAAGATATGATGTATTTGCACTCAATAGTATACTTATTGCATGCACAAAGGGGTTTGAACAATTGTTATAACTGTTGTTATAAGTCATTTGCTCTGAGATATTAAGAACGATCTTAAGCTTTTTTCAGTGAAAGGAGTTTCTACCTTTCTAACCCTCAGGAGGTGATATTGAAATATACAGGGTGGCCCAGAAAAATGCAACAATTGAGATTCGCAATTCCATCAACAGGATTGACACAATATCACTGGTTAGAAAATTCTTTTCTGAATAAAAATGACTCCAAGATTGTCAATTTTAGGTAACATATTTTGATTCTATGGCTGTTTTTACAAGGCAGTGTCATTTTCAAAATTTGCCACTCTTGCAAACAGTAGTCATGCTTGGAGCAGCAAGAAATTTGCATATGATGGCTTCTCATTCAGTCTCCATCTCATCCATGTTGTCTTTGTATTCAAAAAGAGAGTATTACATAGGGTATTTTCTAGAATTACTTGTCCCTGGAATCATTGTGTAGATTCTTGTTAACAATTATTGAAGATCAGTGATGTTATTGTATTTGCAGATTTTAGTTGTTTTATTCTTTCTAGGCCACCCTGTATACATGTATTTGCATTTGTTGATATGTCACTCATGATAACATTGTTCGAAAATTATATTCTATAGTTTGATTAGGGTCTTTCAATGCTTCTTTGGATATTAAAGATGGTGTTTAATTGAAAAGAGGGCGTTTTGACGATATTTCGAGAATGCCATTGATTCCACATGGACTTGCTATTGATGACAGAACTGCCCAGCGTTGAACATGCATCTTTATATGCAAAGAAGTAGTACATAGGTTGTTGTGTATAATTCATTGTATGGGATCATTTGTGTAATTTCTTTTTTACACTTAGTAAAGATCTACAAGTTAGTAAAGATCTACAAGTATGCATTCCCTAACTACAAAAAACATACATTTGAAAGCAATTTTATGAATGATATGCTTCTTATTTCTTATTTTTCGCCAATTTTTCCATCGAATCTTGATTTTATCCAGGGAGGTCGATCCTCTTGATTATTCCATGGAAAATTCTGACAAATTAGCGTAAGCAGTGTTGATTTTATTCTTGTGGAAAAGTTTTTTCCTCTGTATGCCTGTCACCTCTGTTCATATTTTGTCTGCTCTTTTCAACTGTTCATACTGATACATATATCAATCACTAGCTCCATATTGAAATTCTTGGATCAGAATACACTGGAACTTGTTTTGCATGCTGTTTTCACATGTTGAACTATATGCCTTCCAACTTTCACCAGTCAATAGTTGAATATTAGATTGGGTGACAACTGAATATTGTAAAACACCCTTGTTCATATTTTGCCTGCATTTTTCAATATGACACCATATTTTCTTATGCAGTCAACATGGTTTTTTAATGTGAATTTTCAATCCATATGCATGAGTGTGTGTCATTTGTACATGTACATAAGTGGAAAGTTCTCCCGAGAATTATCCCTACATAAATTCTTAAATATCAATTAAGCTGTAATGTTTCTCCATATAGCACAAGCAATGTTCCTTCAGATAGCACATAAGCAGTAAATTATGCCATGTGAAATGATTCAAACATACACTTTCATCGCTAGTACTACCCATTCATTCATCAGTATTAAACACAGAGTGAGTTCCATGAAGATAAGAATTACATACATGTAACAGACGACAACCTGTTAAAAATCAGAGGTTCATTGAATAGTCATTTTTATATGTCATAGTTGGATTCATTGGTGAAACACCCCTCCCCTCCTTTTTTCAAAAGCAAGGAAAGGAAAAGGAATAAAGTAGTTCAAAAGTGAAATAGAATTATGTTTGGAATATTTTAGTTTAGTCCCACTCCATCCTACCATTGTTCTTTCATCCTTATTCCATCCATTCGGGTGCTCATGAGAGTTCTTCTGTAGAGTAGATATGAAAATAGTAGTGATATTCCTTTTTTTTTAAACAGTTTACACAAGTTTCTCATTTTCATGTAGAGTATACATAGTAGTAATTCATAAGCGAACTGCTGCTAGCAAAGTTCAAATGAAAGCTGCCTCAAAATACAACCACTAAAAGGGATATATTGACATGCATTGAGTTCATACTCCACTATTCATACAATTATGAAATTATTCATTGCAAAGAAGTTTTGAATGCTGCAAAGAATACAGATGGAGATTTTTGTATTTTCCACGTTGAGTAAAGGTGGAAAATACTCTATCAAAAACAAAAAACAAAACAAACCAAAAAAACCCCCACAAACCAGAAATTATGAAATAAATCAACTGCATTGCATATGTAAAGCCATTATGATCCTACATCACCATGAAATCATTATCAGTATCAAACATTTTCATATTTCTGCTCATGATGGTTTAAGTTATTGTGTACCTTCAAAAATCACAAGCCGAGAAATGATTCATAGGTAATTCTGATGCACATAATAGCCTTTGTAAAAAAAAGTACTATGGTACTTATGGTACCAACAAGGTAATTTGATGGTATATGTATATATTCAAATTATCGTAGTGTACCATCGAATTGCCATGGTTCAGTACTTCAGTGTACAATGGGTGCCGTGGTACACGTACTTCTTTTTACAAGGGATGTCAAAGTCATTATCATTCTACATGGAAGTGAAGTCATCAAATAAAAATCAGTCATTTAAAACGTTTTCATGTTTTTCGCTTGCGGTAGTTGAAATTATTGTGTACTTGTGGATATTTTGATATTTGCAGTTGGAATGCAAGATGATTTTTTCCCAAGTTGCACTGTCATATGCATGGGTGTATAGTAATACTTTCTCTCTTGTGTTAATGGTACATTCTTTTGTTTGAGAACAATGTGTGAATATCTGTTGTTTGAGCATCAATAGTGACAATAATATATAATATGATACTGTACTTTCTATTTTCCAGTCCACATATCATATGTATACTTTTATTTTGGGGCAAGTCCAAGGCATTTGTGTCCTTTATGTACCAAATAACCATTTATTTCTAGTATTTTTACACTAGCACATATTTTCAACAGTTATGGTGTTGTGTTCTTTTAGGCCCTTAATAATGTAAATGTAAACTGACATGAAAATTACATTAAAATTTTTTTTTTTTTGTCTAAGGTCTAGCAGGAATGCCAAATTTGATCAGATAAGGTGGTTGCTACCTTATGGGAAAAAATAGTTTGGACTTGCCCTTTAATACATCCTTCATAATTATGTAAACATTTCCATTTTCTCTTTTTTTATGATGGCATTTTGCTTTGTGTTGTGATCATTTGTGGTTATTGTGTATAAATACATGTACTGGCATTATTTCATTTTGTATATTATTGTTCGATTGTAATGATAAATGACATAGTTTTGTGATTTGAGCATATCTTTTACAACAACATTATACAGCTTTCTCTCTTCCGTTATGAAGGGACATGATAGATATTATTATTAGCTATAATTGTATAATAATGATGATAAGAGTAGTAGTATATGCTAATAATGCTAATAATAATATTGCTATCAAAAGCCAGGGTAGTAGTGGAGTGCCAGAAGTGTCAGTTTGATAGACGTGAGCACTATACAAAACCCACTACTATTATTATTAATATCATTATTATAATATTAAAGCATGAAATGCAACAGAACCTTAACATGATGAATAGTGATCGGGAACTTATCAAATTCTCCAGATTCATGTGAAGAAATGGTAAAAATCAATCCTCTGTGCTTTATCACTTTATATGGTACAGTACCTACCACGTGAATTCTCTATTGTAATCCACATCTATATTTGGAGCTTGATTAATTTGCAACTAATTTACTAACAAAACTAACATTTTCTCCCTTTAATACTTTTACTTGCATGCCTGCTAACACCTCATTTAGCCTTGGAAGTACGAAAGCTGAGGCCTTCAAGTGAGTAAATGGTCCTCGATGGAAATTGCTAGCAAATACTTATTTTTCATGATAAATTGGTTTCACTAACATGCTAACACATTGAATTAATTCTTGAAATACCTTACAGGATCTTGGTGAAATGTGATTTGTAGTTCAGTTATCATTTACTACAGATACAAAGTAAAAAATGTATGTTCTGAAGAGCATTACATTATTGCATAATTGTCACTATGGTTCATTTAAAGTGACTTTTAAGTAAACATGTAATATGTCCAACAATTTCCTTGACCAAAGTGTTAATTGTGAAGTTGATTATTTTTTATTACAAAAAATATGAAGGGTTCAGTGTCTGAAAGTTTTTCTCATCTCATTATTTTGTGTAATGAAAGTATGCTTATTGTTACCTGTTGTGCCAATTGAATGATTTTCACTTTTGGAGACACTATACTAGAGAACATTCCAAGGAAAAAAAAAACCTTTTTGACATTTGCAATAAAGGTTTTGATTTCTGAATGATTTTAAAATTGCAGATGAAATTTCCTTGGAAATTTCATCTTGGAATTGGAAGCATTTGTAATACAAAATATGTTCTCATATTGTTTTTTTTTAAATTATCAGGTGAATGGGTTAACCTTTTTGAGATAATTCAAAAGAAAAGCCAAGCCCACTCCCTAGTAAGAACAGATGACTGTTTTATCCCTTTAATTGTTCCATCATAAGTGAAAGAAATAGGCCTATATCATTATCATTATAATTTTTATTATTGTTGTTATTGTCACTAGTACTTTTGTTGTTATTACATTTACTTTGATTATTATATTGACAGAAAAAATCTGATGATATGCCATTCTAATCACCATACTTTCTTTCCTTCCATATTTTTACAGGTCATTAGTAAGAGGAGCACTGGTCTTGCTATGCCTTCTGGGAGTGACATGGGCGTTTGGTCTTCTCTACATGAGCGACAATCTCATCGTGTTCGCCTACATCTTCACCATCACAAACGCATTCCAGGGACTCTTCATATTTATATTCCATTGCTGTATGAATGATAAAGTAAGTTAGGGTGCATTCATACATAGCACGATAAACCGTCTCAAAACACCTCTGCATTTTTGATGTGTACAAAACAAATGACAAGTGATACTGAATAAGGTACCGTAACAGAATCTATGAGTTTCACACACTTAGGTGTGTTATAAGATACAAAAGTAATAAGTGCAGTAGGCTGAAATAACATGTTTTTTAAAGTGGTTTGAAGCTGCATTTGTGAACAAGCCTGTTATGGAATTTGTGAGGTAACTGGAACTTTGCTTAACCTGTTGAGCACAAGTTGATTTCAGTATAACATGCATTTTACATAGACCCCAGTCCAAGTTATCACAGGATGTTCAACGGGTACTTAATCATGATTTCTGTCAGACATCAAGTTGAAATCATTCCAGGGCTCCATTTCATAAAAAGTTGCTATAAAAGCAACTCTTGCTGAAATGGCAACTTTCATTATAAAAGCCATTCAGGAAGCAGAATTCTCACTGTTGCCATGGTAGTTACAATTCCAGCAGGAGTTGCTATCATAGCAACTTTTTACGAAACAGGATGTCTTTAACTTCTTGTCAAATGCTCACTACTTAGAAACTTTTATCTGTTGGATATGATTTGTTACTGGTTTGATTCACATTGTCTGTACATTATCACCAGAGTTCTCTCAGACTCAGGTCGATTAACTGATTTGAATTCCTTTTTTTTCCAGGTAAGAAAAGAATACAGACGGTACGTTCGTAACAGCACATGGATACCAGACTGCATACGGGACCAATATGGAGGGACATTCCTCACCAACTCAAACCAGCAGAACTCGTACAGGTCCAGCAGTGCAGCAGTAAGTCAGCTTCTTTGTCATACATGTAATGGTAGAATGTCTTGATTTTTTTATGTTCTTATTTGTTTTATTTCAGCTACTAATGTGAGTCAAAATCAATCAAATATTTGCCTATTATCAATGGAAAACTAAGGAAATGAAATGTTGAAACAAATAAATAGAATTTTTTTTTTATATTATCATAGTTATAAGCATGGCTGATTTCACATTTATTTTTTCATTGAATACACTATGTGTTATTTGAGCTCGCCTAGACAAATTTGTAAAAAATTTGAAATAAATTTCATAGGTATAGCTGGTAAATTGTTTTATATGGAAATGTAAGAGGTGCGATCAGGTGAAAAAGGTAGGGAGAAACAAAAGTTGAATAAAAAGAGTTTTTGACATAATTCCTTAGGAATGATGCAGACTCTTTTCATTTCTTATATGCTTTATCAGTGCACTTTGTGATTAGAGATTAAAATTTATTTTCTTTTTCTTGTAGCAAAAAAGACCCGACAGCAAGAGATTCAGCAATACAACAGGCTCGTACAGTGTGGACAATCGTAAAATGTCGAATTCATCAGTTTACAGGAATTCAGGTAAAGAAACTATGATATTATGCAGTATTTCGATAAATGGACTGTCCAGAAAAATCATCCAGTTACATATATTTCATGCTGTCATCTTCTGTAGGTGCATGATGCTTTTCGAAAGCAATCAGGGATTTTTTTTTTTTTTTTAAATCATATGAAAAGTTATGATCCCTTCCCGTTCTATTTGTAACTTGTCTTTATTTTGAAATTTGAGATTATAAAGAACAAAGTATTTTTCTTTGGGGAGGAGGGGTGGGGAGACCAAGTATGCCATATATGGGTAGATTATGGAAGCAATTGATCAATTGGCTATTGCAATGCTTTAGACTAAAGGAATATTGGTATTAACCTGACTTCGGGAACAATTGGATTATCTACATAAATCACTTTAAGAAACAAGAAGCATAAGCCAAGATATACGGAAGGAAACAAAATGATTGGTTGGTTTTAAGGGTAAAGAGCTCTGTGCTCATTTTGATCGTTCCTCTTTCGAAATCGTTTAGTATCATTGTCTTTCTTTGTGTGTTTGTATCGTTTTGTGCCTTTCCCTGAACATGTCCATGTATGCCTGTAAGAAAATACAAACTTACTAACCCATGTACATGTCTTGCCCTCAGTAATCTGCATCTTTTGTGTCTCTCTGTGTACTCCCTTGTTTTCTCTCTCATCTTCAATGTTTACATTTTCTTTTATTTCAATTCTGTCTCCTCATCTGTATGTGCTTCCTCCCTTCTTCTTTCTGTAAGTAGTGAAAGATGTCATCTTTTTAGAAGAAGTTGTATGATTAAATACCGGAATTAGAGGAGGATTTTTAAGTATGTAATTTTTTAATGAATAACTTTATTCTTTTTAATTTTCATATGCTGTAATAAAGATTTTAATTTGTTTATATATTAGCCTCATATGATCGTCTTCATATAAAGGTGGATATATATTTTGAACTTTTTTCCAGTTTTTTTAATGCAAATATGAGCAAACGTATCCATTTATATCTTGGTCCTTTTTACTATTCTTTAGATTTACATCAGTATTTATATATTTTCCTTGTTTTTTATATCTTGTCTTATAAGTTATGAAGTACACACAATTATTTTCTTCTTTACTTGTCTTAAGAACTAAAGTGATCAGGGATATGAAAGATATGTTGCAAGTTAAGTTATATATTTTTTAGATGAGGCATAATGATTTTTAAAACAAATCTGAAGCTGAAATACTTATTATCCGATGTTGTTCCATGATGTGTTTTAGTATTATTTTTAGGGATAATAATATATTGGTATTTACTCTGCACGCATTTCTGTGACAAGCAATATACAAGGAAATAGCCAAATTGTAAAAGACTCAAACACATAGACATATTTATAATGGAGTTATTAAAGAGTGTGATCAGTTCAGGGCAACATTTGTCCATCCGTGACACTCCTGGTATCTATATGCTGAGAGACTTTACCCAACTGTTTTTGTATCTCAAATTGTTTGTCTATGGTTCCTTAGAAAGTTCTGAGATGGGGACTACTTTGGACCAAACCATTTTCAGCAGGGGGGTTGTTAAAAATTGCACTTTTTAACCAAAATGTCCATCCGTGACACACCATTTTGACATCTCCTATAAAATCAAGGATTTGATTTCAAATGCTAAATGGATGACAGGGAAGCCAATTTATGGGACTAATATTTGTACTTGAAAATATTTGACAAGGCCAATTTCTTTGGATAGAAATAGCAAAAGAGTACTAGAAAGTCACACACCTAATTTCTGTCCTGTCCGTCCGTGACATTTGCATTTGAATAGAAAACCATGGCAACCAAATTCATGTACTTCTCAGAACACTTAGTGACACCCTTCATGATTAACCAAAAGTAATCCATGACACCTTGTCACTTAAATTTTACAGGCCTTTAAAGCTGGGATTTTTTGAAAATGTCCATCCGTGACAAACTGATTACACTCTTAAATGGATATGTTATCTTTTAATTTCTTAGTTTTTGTTGATTGATACTCGTGTTTATTTGTTTATTCACGTTATGTTTTCCTTCCGCTTTTCCTCTTTCTTTACTCCCTTCTATCTCTCTATATATCGCTCTGGTTCTAGTCCTCACTGGCGAACCTATAGGGGTGACATACACATCTCCAGTTTAAATTCATGCACATCATCACCATCCATCCACCAGCAGGGCATCCATCCTTCATCTTTTCAAAGTACACAAATGTACCCTGGGGAGTGTTTCATGAAGTGTCCTGTCAGTGATTTTTACTGACAAATTTGCTCTCAGCCATTCAGATGCAAGGATTTCAGTAGCTTATAACAGTTGTCAGTAAAAATCACTGACAAGACACTTCTTGAAGTGCTCTCCTGATTTTTGCTTCTCAAACCATATATCTACACTTCCCTTTTGCTTTCACCGCTCAATATATTCACGCTTTAACTCTAGACAGGCATATTCATATTTTGATATTCTTTTGCTGCTAAATAATCCACTTTTAACTCTAGACGTGCACATTTATCTTTTGATATTGGGGTGGCGAATCATTCATATTTAGTCCTCCAGTGTGAATTGATGATGTATGCATGTCTTTACCTTAAAGCTCTGCTATCACAATGACTTACATGACATGGTGGTTCCTTATGCTATCTAGCTTTTCTGAGAGGGAGAAAGATTAGATATTAGGATTTTTCAGTTTTAACTGTATGAATAAACTTATATTTGCTTTCTTGAAGATATGATGTATTTGCTTAGGATATATTGGCTTAAAGGGAATCAGTACACTTAGGACACTCTTTTCAAGAATGTCATGCTCATGAATCCCCCCCCCCCAAAAAGAAGAAAATGACATAATATTAGTAATTTCAATGTTTTTTTGTGAAATGACTGCTTTTGAAGACTTATCTTTATTCTAATTCAATTTTTGCCAAAGTTCTGACTCGCGGTCTCAATGCAAATTATTATTTTTCAAAAACAGTGTAGTGACCATACATATTCACATCCACATTTCTTAAACAAACCCAAACTAGTATCACATGGATTGTAAATGTATTTTTCAAAGTTCATTGACATCTGTATCAAAGTATTCATTTTGGAATATCAAAATGAAAGTAGTTTTTTGATGACCAAAGTGGTAGTTGTTTTTCTTTCCTTTAAATGTATTCACACAATTATTTTTGCTGTCATGTTTTGATTTCTGCTCAAGTATCTAATTTCAAATATTTTTCTCACCATGCATTGAATGAAGAGTGCTGTATTGATGGCATAGTGGATGTATCTCCTTCATGCACTGGTTTTGTGACAGTAGAGTGCTGTTTTGATGAAATTGTGGCTGATACATATATCCTTCTTGCACTCATTTCATTGCGCAGGTTTTGTGACAGTAGTAGTGGTAGTCAATATGGATGCTCCTATGGCTCTGCCTGTATATTTACCATGAGGAATACCGAGTGAGAAAGGGGGCTGCACATAGATTAGGGTTCATGTTTGGCAAAGGTACTCATGACCGCATCAGCATCATCATCATCATCATCACCCCCTTTCTGTCACATTTCATGCTTCTCTCACTGATGAAAGGTCTTATCAACCATTTGCCATAAACTGGAAAGGGAAAGGAGACTCGATCTGACCCTTATATTAACTCATACCCTATGGGAACCAGGTGACCACTTTAAAAAGTCTATGGGAATCAGAGAATCCAGTGGTCAGTTGATTCACCCAAAGGCATTCTGTTCTGTGTGTAAGGTGTTTCCTGCCACTATGCTCTATTCAAAATATGAGTTTCAAATATTGCTTCTTCAGAAAGATATTTGAAATTCGAATATACTCTCAATTCACGTATAAACATCCATTGAGTAGCCTCGTCAACCTATGCATACGTGCACCAGTGAATTAGGGCATTTATGGAATCAAAGTGCAATTTCACTTCCACATGTTGTGGCCTTATGTTATCCATTATCTTCTTCAAACTCGTAACTTTTAACCCCTAGAATGCTGGGTAAGGTTTTTGCTGGGTTAATAGCTGCACACAATTTTTTTTTTCTGGTTACTGGTACACTATAAGGGTTGACTTGCAAATTCTGGGTAGATACTATCATACCTGATTCTACTACCCAGTACTAAGGTGATAGGTTAATCAAGTGAAAGTCAAAATAATGAGCTGATGCTTTTTTTTCGATAGCTTAGTAAAACAGATTCCCCTTTAAACAAGCCAGGAACTTTAAAAAAAAAACCTGTATAGTGGGTGAAAAATCATGATTTCATTTCAATAAAGGAGAAAGGTTGAGGAATTAAAATCAAGGACTTGGCCACACTTAGCATTTTAGAAGATAGTAGTACCTGTACAGTAGATCAAGACTGGGTTGTTGATCCAGAGAAATTCTTGAGTGGGGATCCCAAGGGGAAAAGGGGATAAAGCAAAATGAGAGGTAAGGGGGTGGGGGGGGGAGTTATTCTGCTTTCCCAATTAAGTGTTCAAGAGAATAAGGCAGTTTGGAATTGATACATGGTACGAATGACCCTGTTATAACCCCAAGTAACATGTGCACCCGCATCTGTTTTGGGGATAGCTAATATTGATGCCCATATCATGGTGCCCATGCGGTAAAAGCGTATAATGGTCAGTCGTGCTCAATACAAATGATCCTTATCTGGACATGCACGTATTATAATTAGGAACTGCCTTATTGGTGGCCTGTTGGATGCACAGTTCTTCAAATTTATGTTATGTAGATCAGGGATGAATAAATTTGCGGGGGGGAGGGGGGCATATGTAGTCAAACCCATACTAAAAATAGAAATATTCAAGAACTAGTGGTGTGATCAATATGCAAATGGTTGGTGCGACCTTTCACCCCTGGCATCTCCAGACCTTGTTAGCCTCCTTCAGCATGAAAGAGAATGCATTGAAGTCATCAAACCCTGTCATGCCTTGCCTACCATATCACCTCCATAGTCCACGACCTGTGACCTCACAAAGGAACAAAAGATCACTTTCTGTCTCACTCACTGTGAACTGTAACTGTCTTGATCCTCAGTTGGGCTATAGCTGCTCAGGGCTTGATTCTTTTGAGGGTCAAGTTTACAATACCCTGCAGAAACCCATGGTACAATTACCATCAAAACCATCAGAACCATTACTTTCAAAGTGCCATGCAAGTACCATCAAATTACCATGATTTGATGGTAATTGTGTCAATTTATCCAAGAATTTAATGTAATTGTGTAGTAGGGAATAAGCCTCATTTTGCAGAAAATTAGTTTTATGCTGTTTGCAAAAACTTTCTTGTACTTTGCTATCATGATTTGTGTCATGTCTTGTACATCTTTATTTTTTCGTAATAGATGTCAGTATTAAAGGTCCTGCATGCAAAAATATTCTTGTGATACTCCTTTTAACTTGTAATAAAAAGCTCAACAGCAATAAATCCTCTGGAGAATGTTTTATTATTTTTAATGAAATAGAATATAGACATCTCAAATTTGATTCTTAGGATTAGTTTTCAGATATTTTGGGATTTTGTGGGGCATTGTGTTCTAACACTTTTGTGGATCTTGGTCTTGAAATGAATATACTGGGGCAATAATTAAAAACTGGGAAAAATCACAGATTACACTCACATTTTCAAAGATGTATGCTACAACTGATTTGATATCACAGAATAAGACCATTGTACATTTATTTTTCCCAGCCGTCCCACTGTTTGGGATGGCCTTTCAACACACTTTGGGAGATGGAAGTAGCATTCTGTTTTTATTTTTGTTTTAATTTTGTGAATGACTAATTATTGTATATATATTCACTTTATTCTGTTAAGCTGATTATTCTTTTGCTTTTGACATTGAAATGTAGTGATGGTATTATGCAAGTACATTTTATTTACCATTTGTTTTATATTTGCATGAGTTTCCTTTTTTTTTTTTTACTAGGTAATACCTCTTATTATGCTGCATAGAAAGTGATTAATTTTCTAAAATGTATATTTTGCATGATTAAGTACTGTTTTTGTTTTCTTTGTCAATAAGAGAGATTCCCTGCCTAGAATTATATGACTGATTAGAACAAACAGTCATTATTGTATACCTTTTTGGCATTTAAGCTATCTTTCCTTACAATTTATATTTTATACAGTGTATACGTTCCGTGCGTTACGCAACAAATTCCGTAAGTTACCGACAGTGAAATATTGTCCCCAAAGAGGACTATTGCACTGATTGTAAATTCTTGATCATCGACAGTCACAAGCAATCGAATGCTGCTACACAAAACATGAAGGGGCATTCTACATGTGTCTACATGTAATTCTGAAATGAAAAATTCAGTTTATTTATTCATAAAAGTTGGAATGGGAAATAAGTCTTGTTGGCTAATATTACATGTATTAACAAATAAAGAACAACTTAGGCCACCGCACATTATACATTCCGACTGCAACCCAAATACGGAGGAAATTATATTTGTCATGAAAAATATTAAATTTTAAACAAGTAAAATTATCCTTATAGAGGTCAAGAATAATGATAGGAGTATTAAATCAACATTTTGGTTCATTGCAAGCCTTTTTCATAGTTTGAGCAAAGGCCAAATCAGATTCATATCGTAGATGATGGCAAGATTACTATGCCATCACTAAGATTTGCAATTGATTTCGCCTTTTCTTTTACTAAGAGGCCCGGAATAGAGGGGGATTTCAATTTTGGTATTCATACTGTATTTAAAACTGATCATTTTCATCTAAACTGATAAGTTTAACAAATTTTTCAAAAATTGGATTGCAGACCAATCATATAGTGTGGTGAGCTTAAAGGACATTCTGAGATATTCCCAAGTTTCTTGATTTGCGGATTATTTGTAATATTCAAGTGCAATAATCTCCTTGTTCTTCTTTGTCTTATCTGCAGGTCAATACGAACATGTCAAATTCAACTCCGAGATGAGCGTCCCTGAGGAAGAGCAGTTAGACTTTGGTGTGGCGAAGGTCATTGCAGATGAGGGCATAAGCATGGATTTTGAAGAAAATCCTGTCCATGAGTCTACCAGGGTGGATGCTGCTGAGGGTAGCGAAATGCAGGATAATGCTGTCAGTGACCGCATGTCTGTCAACACTGCAGAATTCCAACCTTTGATTCTCGACTTGGATGTTGACGATGAAAAACATGCAAAGCTTGTAAATGTGGGAGCGCCAGTGGAACGTGAGCCATCTCCAGTAGAGATACATCCACTCATCCGGGAATCAGGCATTGGGGGGTCGCGTAGCGGCAGCAGCTGCAGTGAGGACTTTGCTCCGGCATCACCGTTGGCGCAGGACAAGCCCAACAAGGCGCATGTCTTCCCCAACTGTGGAACATGTGGCATGACCGGCAGTATGCCTGATCTCATAAATCCACTCACAGCCCACGCTCGCAAAGCCAGAATGGATCTGGTACCTGTAGCGTACAACAATGCAAATGATATCATCGATGTTGCTGCCACCAGTGGCAAGGTACATGATGGATACCACACGTTGCCACATACAGCACCCACGACAAAATCACAGAATTCGCCTCCGTATAAACAGTACGCCTCTGAATCTAACCCATCACCTTGGCATAAACGAGCTTCGAGAATGGACGATATAGACTCAAATGACAATTCAGGAAAAGAGTCTGTCTCGTTATCATCGCCATCACCTCCAAAGTCACCAAGATCAACCATGTCTCCTATGGAAACTGTGATATAAGACATGCTACTCTTCTATGGAATGATCAAAGATCATTTTGATTATAAAGACTTTTGTAAAGTGACATGTTTATTTAATTACCACCATTTTGTGTATTCAAAATGTATTTTGTTTGAAATGTTTTTTCTCTTAGAGTGAAGTCAGCTGCTAGTATTAATGAAGAAATTGTAGTCTACCGTATTCTCTTATTACCCTATATTTTAGGGAAGAAGTTGAAAAGATTGATATTTAACTCTTTAATATCCCACTCAAATGGTATGCCTATAATTTCAGTGGGGAAGATATGATAGGTAGCTTGTATGTAACTTGGTTCAACATGACTTTGATGGATTGTACTTTTCTAGGCCTTTCAAATAAAGGATAGTCTTTAACAATTCTGTATCAAACACATTGATTTTATAAACACTTGTGTTTCAATAGTTGGGTTATGATATGATTCACAAAGAATGATTAAGACATTTAAAGCAATTCACCTTGTCTGTAAAATCATATTGTGGGTTTTGTGTCATGTATGTATAATTGAATAATGGTATTCATCATTGAGTGAATAAACTGCTTTTGACTATTTTTTTTTCAGCTTATGAATGAAAAACAACTCTAAAACTTTTGGGCGTGATTAAAACAATCCATGGTATAGAATTGAGTTCATACTTCCCTGCAAAAATCCATAATGAAGTAAAGTATTCATTGAGGAGAAATATCTTTTTTAAAATCAAAATATGAAACAAAGTATGTGGGTAGGAGATGTATGTTAGTATTTTTTTTTACTTAGATTGGTAGTGAAGTGTAAGTGTGTCCAAAATTCTGTAAGCCATGATCAACACTATCATGCCTTTAGTAATGAAAAATACTGTGGACAATTGTTTAAAGGTTAACAAAATATACCTCTTAGAATTGTGCCAAATAATATGGTATTCAAAAGTTGCGTAGTAATGTATAGCTATATCTGTTATGAAAATAAAAATTACACATTGCAAGATTTAGAGCTTTCCCCCCTCATTTGCACTTTTTAAAAAAATATCAGATTGTTTGTAATTTTGGGGGGTTTTTTGTTTTATGCTAAATAAAAGATAGATTATAAATATTGCCATGATTCTCTTGACAGACTTTTGGGCAGCATTAAAATGGTCATAATTATAAACCGTGTTTAAAATGATAAAGGTAATATGGTCCATTTATATAGTGCAGCTAATATACAAATATATACTCTTCTTTATAAAGTATTATATCATTACCTAGGCTGTAACACATCTGTCATGTAAGGTGCTCAAGCAGGAATTTCTTCCTTCTTCCTACTGGGTACCCACATATTACACCTGGGTGGAGAGTGGCAAACATGGATTAATGTCTTGCAAAAAGACGTTAGTGCTGGGCTGTGATTCGAACCCTCATCCCTCTGATTGAGAGTCAAGTGACAGAACCACTATACCATGATAACTCCACAGAAATTTCTGTAGTGACGATAATTTTATTACTGATCTCTGCAATTCCATTTATGATAAATCATAGCTATATGTGATGTTGTACATGTAGTTAGAGTTAAGCAGAACTATTTGTAAAAGATAAAGGGGGGGGGGGGTGGGAACTGTTCTGTTCCTAAAGAATTACAGTTTTGTGAGTAGTATAATTGCTGAAACAAAAACCCACCAAAGAAATAATTCTGTGATGATTTATACCAATAATCTGTGTGCCTGTACTGCCTTATTTTGTTTAATTTTGTAATTTCTTCTATGTGTTCTTTACTCTGTATTATTCATGTTTGAAAGAAAAGATGTGCAAGTACAGTCTTGGATGCAAAGTTTTGTGACAAATATTCTTGTTTCTACTTTGTACAAAAATATGGGTCAGTTATTGGAAATCTTTATAAAAAGAAAGAAAACCCATTCTCTATGATCAAACATTTCTATCAGTTATAGTCAGTAAAGAAATAACTGTTGTATTTTCTAATTCTTAGCATTAATTGAAATGTAACCTTGAATACTGAGTATCCACCGCTATAAAATTTTTTGCTATTATCATATTCGTTAGTTCAAATTAATTGCATTTCAGGAAATAAAGATTTCCTTTATTTGATTTTGGGTGCTTGTTTGTGTATTCCTTCTTTTTAATGGGACATCTAATTGGTGCTTAATGTTTCTCATTCATGTTTTTATTCTCTCCTGTGTATTTATAGGCAATAATATCAACCAAATCATGTGAGGGCCTTCTTAATTTGAAATAAGAAAATTTTGCTACAAATAAGTACTTTTAAGGAAATGAATGATTTTTGACAATCATACTGTTTTAGATAAGAAGCAAATGTTTAACTTTCTTTTATTGTATTCCTTAGGTCACTGTGTAGACATCTTTGTATTAAATTCCTTTTCAAAAGGTTTTTTCTTTGCTCTGAATTTATCAAATTAAGACACACATTGATTTTTTCACAGGCTTTAATCTTTTTCTTATTTCCAAGATTTGTCATATCCATTGCATTAACACAGCACAAAATCCATTTCATCTGTCTTTATTCATGCCATTGTATGAAAATGGCAGTGTGCTATCAGCTAACTCCTGCTTTACATGACCTGTCATGATGCTAGCAAAATACAGAAAATAAACAAAAAAAAAGTAGGTGTACAAATACTTCAAAAGCTTTGTATCAAGTGTGTAGATAATGTAGATATTTACTGCAAGATAATATGTATATATGAATCTATCCACATGTTTTTGTAAGTAATGGTTTGTGTACAAAGAAAATGGCTTTTTTGTTTTATAAAATGATTATATTGGCAATATGTTTATGAGCTTATAGAGTGTGATTGTCATACAGTGTTACAGTAGTTAAAGCGATCCATCTTCTGTTGGAAAAAATGCCTTGCTCAGAGCAACATTTTTCGTGGTGTATGTTCTGAATCTATTTCACGTTCTGATCATAGCTTTGACGGTCCTATTTTCACTTGCTTCTCATATTTTGTTGAAATTCCAAGCATGCACATGTATATGATTGATTTTTTTTCTTTCTTTCTTTCTTTTTTCTCACTTCGAAAGTAGAGATAATAATCTTTTCCTCAAGAGCTTTGCTTTTGACAATATTGATTTCTTTTAGATTTTTTTCATTTTCCCACTGGGGCTTTTTAATTGGTGCAATTTGTACAAAAATATCTTTTGTTTGACAATTTTTCTTCACTTTTTGAAGTTCTGAAAGATCCATTCATTTTTTTTTTCTGTGAATAAGTTTTGAAAAGTAAAATCAGGAATGTTCTGCAAATAATTTCTGACAAAAATTTCTTTTATGGCAGAAAAATTAAAAATCTGAAATCAGCTTCTCTGTATTCACAAAATTAAAAAAGAAATGAAGTATTTCTTGTTTTGATATCCCGTGTGTTTAATATTTGAACAATATGCCTTGTTTTTACTCTTTAAAAAGAGTATTCTATTTGTAAACTTGAGATTTTCCACCAACTAAACAGCATGATATGCTCCATTCATTTAACCCATCAGATGCTTTAGTCCACTAATGGCACATGCACTGGATGGCCATTGTTGAATCTTGGCACACATACTGTACCATACACTCCATACAGTGTGGCAGTCCTGAGTTTTGAGCCTTAACAAATAAGGAGTTAAACACAAACTTTTGGCCAACTTGATCTCCCTAAGGTGACTATATGGCATGCTTTATTCTGTACTTTTGTTTGCCTAACATTGCAACAAACAATTTTTTTTTTTTTTACCTGAGTGAAGTCTTGTGGATCAAACTTTTATGCAAAGTTTCTCATCCTATCAGAAGGCAGTTTAAAAGAATTTTTGGAAATTTGTTGGTAATTGTAAGCATTATGTGTTCATTTGAACCATGATTATTGACTGTGATCAAGGGCATCAAATTTGTGTGAATGCTATCTTGAGTAATGGGTTTAGAAATTGAATTGGCAAAGATTTCCGTTTTGCTTTAAAAGCATTGAATAAAAGCTAATGCTATGTTGCAGCAGTTCTTCTGTGTGAGGTGTATGTTCTTTAGTGCTGGGCAGTTATGTAAGTGGATGAAATATATTGCTGAGAGGAAATTTGATGTCATAAGATTCACATAAAGAAATATGAATGTACACTCTATGAAACCCACATACATGAACATCATTAAACAATGGGGGGGGGGGGGGGGGGGGGATGGGACGGCAGCACTCAAATAGTGAAAGTGAAGAGAGAAAGAGAGACCAAAGGCAAGATAGAGAGCAAGATGGAAGGGGAGATACAGAGAGGGGAAGAGAGAAGGGGAAAAAGGATCTGTAATCCTCTTCATCTAGATTATATATCCTGCACTTTCTTTTAAAATGCAGTCTTTCAATGCCAAGTAAGGGACTGCTTTATGGGCTTCATGATAAACAATAAAATCCCAATAAGTGGTATAAAGAATGAAGAAAACAACTGTTGGAGACTTGGAGTTGATCGAAAGGGCTATAAACCCACACATCAAAGAATCAAAACAACTATCAAAATTCACAATGAGTGCAACGCCCACCTCTTGGAAAGATGACTCATAAATTATGTCCAACTTTTTTTTCACGCACAATTTGCATTGGTATTTACACTGATTGTCTTAATTTTGTAGTCGATAACAACAATTAAAAACTGTGATTGATATTCTTTGACCTTCATTCATAAGAATATTCTCTTCCAGTTGCCGGAAGTAAGGCAGAACAAGAGGAAGAAGAAATGGCAACGTGTCCAGATCAAGTTTACAAAGAAGGTAGTGTGGAGCTCAGTGTGTGAAACCAAGGAGTTACAATACCCATTTCCAGTGGTTGTGGTGGCTGTGGTGATATTGATGGTGATAGTGGTGATGGCATTGGTGGTGGCAGTGATGATGTGATGATGTGATGATGGCGATGATGGTAGAGGCGGTGTTGATTATAAGTTGTGGTTGCGATCATGTGGATGGTTTCCAATGTGTTTATTTTTTGTTGTTCATAACTCAAATCATGATTCCTGTTGAATATGTTACAAATTGAAGTACAAGCTTATCCAAGGAATTGGGAGGCAATATATGCAGCCAAGCATTTCAACACTGGAATTTGGAAAAGATTATGCATGCGTTCTTGCCAACATGTATTAAGGTTACAACCTGGTTAGACGTTGAGGTCTTTCTGCTTTCTAGATGAAAACAATTAAAAAACCTATTAATTTAAGCCTAATTTGGATCTAGTTCTATAAAACTACTGCGGAGAAAATGATTCCATTTAGTGATTTACTTTCCTTTCATTTCATTTCATTTTATTTATTTTCCATTTTGAACATAATATAACAAACATAATTACATCATAAATACTTTCTAACAGTAATTGTCCTCTCCTCATTTCATTTCATTTCACTTATTTATTCAACTATTTTAAAAGTGATCATGAACAGGAACATGTACACATGATAAAAATGACAGTATGTAAATAATCAAAATATCATCTTCACTTTCATCACCATCTCCATCATGATTATTAGTATATGATGATGGTGTTATTGTTATTGTTATTATTAATATTATCATCATCATCATCATCATCACCATGACCATATAACATTCTTGTTCTAAAAGCAGCACTCAAGATGGTTTTATGTAGTCTGGTAGAAGCAGCGGATAATATTCAACAACAACTACCACCACAAAACAGCATAATTTTGTTCCTCTCTTTCTTGATACAAATTACACCAACACAATCTAGAAAAGTCAAAATATTATCCTCCATAAGTTTCCAGGCAAAATTAAAGTTTTTCTTTTTTTTTCCTTTTTTTTTTTGGTTTTGTTTTCTTTGTGTTTTTGCCAACAGACTATAATGTCCTTTGGCAAGATATTAATCTACATTTGCTGCTCCCACCCTGATGAGGTAAAAGTACCAGATAAAGAAGAAAATTCTTGAATCTTTCAGTGCATTATTATGACTGCAGCAAGTTGGGACAAGCAAGGGTAAAAATAATGATTGACTGCAGGGCCCTCGGAACTAACAGCAGATATACTGATGAGGGTATTCTAGGTAACAAGTCTTTATCATGATTGTTTTTATAATTATTTCTTATCAGCTGGATGATTATCACAACAACTGCCATCTGCATCTTCCTCTTTTCCTGGAATCCTCTTCTTCATCATCTTCTTCTTCTTTTTCTTCATCTTCTTTTTCTTTTTCTTCATGTTCATGTTGTGGTTACTATTTTAGTTATTGTTATTGTTATTATCATTATTATTGTTATTAATATTATTGTTATATGATGATGATGATGATGATGAATATTATGTATATGATTATTATCATCACTCTCATTCTCATTATCATTATAATCATTATTGTTGTTGTAGTCATTACTCTTGTATGCACTGTTTTTGCTGCTTATCATCACCACCACCACCATCATCATCATCACCATCATCATCATCATCATCATCTTCATCATCATCATCATCTTCATCATCACCATCATCTTCATCATCATCATCACCACCACCACCACCACCACCACCATCATCTTCATCATCATCATCATCATCATCATCATCATCATCATCTTCATCATCATCATCTTCATCATCACCATCATCTTCATCATCATCATCATCACCACCACCACCACCACCATCATCATCATCATCATCATCATCATCATCATCATCATCATCATCATTATTATCATTACTCCAGGAGGAAGTCTGTCTGCATTGTGTAAATGAAATAACCACATTGAATTAAATTTTTTCTCTTTCATACAGGTAAAGGTATGAATTCTGAGGTGGCTGATCCCGATTTTTACAAAAGAAGGTCCAGTCCAGGGAAAGTAAGTGGCTGGGACTGTCTTAACCTTGCTCATTCAGGAGTCTGGAAATCTTAGACTGCAACAGGACTGCTTTCCTCATTAGTCTAATTAGATGTTGGGCCTCACTGCTCTTGCATTTATACTGCTTTTAAGTTGAAAAGAGGGTGCATTGTCAGGCATGCTCTCTCTTCTCTCGTTTTCGAAAGGTACTGATCTATTTCCTAATCTATTCCAAGGTTTGCAGGTTTCTCTTCATAACTCCTAGTTACAAACTATTGAATTCATCTGCTTTGTTAAATGGCTATTCTGTAGATGGCATCCACTTTGCATACCTTAGTTTTTGTTATGCCTGGCAAGCCTCTGCCAAGCTTTTGAGGCAGGAGCAACTTTTGTTCAAGAGGTATGCATAAAATTAGGCCTATTGTTTGGTAGTCAGTCTGCAGTCAGCTCTTGAAGGGAGAGGATGTGCATGTATAGTTGCCACCAGCTCTTCGTAAAGAAAGCCACACCCAATATCATGCAGTACCGGAAGCCATTTTGCTTCTGAAGTTCCAGACATGCAGTGTGATACACATCAGCATAATCTCATTCGCCATTCACAGAAAAATTGACTGTAAGTGTTGATTTCTTTTTATACCATTTAGCCAGTATTAAGAATGCCATTTTGATTATTTTTGCACTTTCTTTGTGCTGAACAAGAAATAGTTTTGCTTAAAAAGGCACAGCATGGCATAAAAAAATCTGCCTTTAAAACAGTATTAGTAAGTAGATCAAAGCTTGAGCATTTTGAAAACCCTTTTCATCTAGATGAATGCTTTAAAATGCAAGATAGTATGGGACTGAATCCATCTAAAAAATCTTTCGAAGCAAGACTTACTGTGCCACTATACATATTTCTGCAAGTTTGATCAATCAAATTTTCCCTGTTTAATAATGTTTCATACATTCTCATTCCTGCTAATTTTGTCAAAATATTTTATTTTGACTTATTTCTTTTCCAGACTGTCGATGTAATATCCTGACTGAGGGATCCTTCAAGTACCAACATACAGTAGAAGTGGTTCCAAGTTCTCAAGTTGTCAACTTCAAGCATCTCCTTGACAATTTTTTCAGGTAATCTTTCATTTCATTGTGTCAATTAAGATACTGTAAAACCAGAAACATTCACACCTTGAAACTTTAGCAAATGATTTAAATGGCATCCATTTTCATGGTAAGAAATTTTGTGAATTGTAAAAATTTGGTGTTGTGTCAGTTGTGATTAAATCACTCGCAAAATTTGCAAACATTATTAGTTCATGGAAACTTCTGGTTTTACATTAAAGGTAGTCATGCATTATTCAACTCTTTTAAAACTAGAGGAACAAAATGATTGAAGTTTAGAATCGTGTTTTTTCCATTTTGTAATGCTAGAAATGTTGCCAATGATTCAAACGGCCAGGAAAAAGTATATTGGATGAGTTAAAACTTCTTTCTTCAAAATTTGTAGAGGGCAGCAGACTACGTAGAGATAGAGGATTTCCACACTCACAATCTTTTTTTTCAAACTTGAGATCATTGCAAGTGTAATGAGAAAAAAAAAGGGAGATATTTATTACTTTTCCCTGGACAATGTTACACATATTTTCATTGTTAATGAGGGATTTTAAAATGAAATGAGATATGAATATGGCTCCATTTCACATAAGTGGTACAACTAGGTTGACAAATTGACCGAATTTTACACTTTCACCCCCACTTTACAGAAATGTTGCCTAGGGCTAGGGTTCCTCAAAATTAAAAAAAAAATGTCCAGATTATTGATTATGAACTACATGTTCATATATATATCTCCCATTAACCAAAAGATATTACACTGTAGAAAAAGCACCTTAATCAATTAAGGGAAATGTTAAGATTTGGTTTTAGACTGTTTTTTAAGGTCATTGGTTTTGAACCAGGTGGACAAACTGACAATTTTTCACTGTGAACCTTCACAGAAAATGTGTTCAAACTACAGTTATAATATCAAATGCACTTTGTAATGAATCTAGTGCTTCATGGATGGTCAATTTCATTATTATTACTACTACTGGAATTAAAAGATTGCACCAAGCTAAAGAGAAAGTGAATTTTCATATTTTAGTTGAAATATTTTTTTCCAGTTCTTCCTTCATTTTGCAATACTTTCATGTAAGCTTACATTAAAGTAGGCAAAGAATGATACAGAAATTACATTTGGCAAAAATGAAATTTTCATAGAATTAGATCCCTTTACAAATTCAACAAATTCATCTGTTCGGAAAGGGGGCTGCATGGAGCTGGTGGATATTTAAGACTGCAATTTTTGGACAAAATCTTAAAAGTGTTTTAATGATTCACCCATTTTTGTGATACGTATTGTATCAGATGTTAATTTTGTTCCAGCATTTATAATGCAGCTTTGTATTACATTTGACATTTATATTGTTGGCACAGAGTGTTTTAGATGTGACATAAGAATGTTAACTGTGCTTAACTCCTGGTTGATATAACTTTTAAAACATTATGAAATTTGTTCATAAAAATAGCAAGATATGCAGAAATTTACTACCCATATTTTGTTAGTTTGAACGATTGATTACGTTATAATAATGAAATTGTTTTTATTTGTAAGTTTTTTGCATTTCATTATACAGTGCAGGGTAAATGTGGCGTATTCCATTTAATTATTGCATTCATTACGCAGACAAGCCAGACCTATTTATAAATTGGAATTCAGATTCATGAGACTGCGTTGAAAAGGGGTGATTTTTAGTGAAGTTTCATGCATTTGGATGGCAAATCATGGGCATGTACTTGAACAAAAGATGCAAAGAAGTTAACAGAGTATGAGGAGTGTACAAATGTAAATCCTGAATTGCACTATGGAGTATAATCCAAACTATCATAATGTAAGCATAATGAATGGCTCACAAATAAAATAATCAAAATTTGCATAAGAAATTTTACATACCTTGCTTTTTTAATGAAAGAATTTCATGAAATACTGTTATAGTAAAAATTAACAAGATATAAATGCAGGGCAGATCGAAAGAATTGGGATTCTTGGAAAGTTTCTTAGATACATAGATTAATGGCTTACACAATTTGAGTTATCATGCTGGCATAGTTTGTTTTAATCTTTTCAATTTATGTGGAAATGCAAATTTCAAGATTTCTCTTTACTTTAAATATCTGTTTTCCAGTTCAAATATTGAAGCTTTTTGTCAAACAATTCAGTATTACAATTTTTAACTTGTCATAAAATGGTGGATTTTGTGTAAAATAGAAGTAATTATATGCCAGTTATGGAAACAAATATCAAACCTTCCATATGAAGCCTTCTAATTATTTGCAATATAAGGCTGATGCTGCCCAATTTTTTCAAAAAATAAAGTTGAATTCATTCCATCAGAAAATTCGTGCATTTGCCCAGGGTAAACAAAAACTAGAAAATATTTGTATTAGGTAATTTTTGGTAAATACTGTCTGGATATACATGTAGACCATACTTGTTTTTAAATTTATAAATACGTTTGTCAAATGATGTTTTTTATGTAAATATATTCAAAAGTAAATTATCAAATATGTTGAATTATAATATCAAATAATTTGGCTTTTGTGCGTTTAATTTTGTGTTTAATTCGTGTGTTTAATTTTTTCCCATCAATACTAAACATTTCTTGTGAAAATTCTAAACTTCCAAGTTTTTATCCTTCTTACCTGAAAGATATTTTGATATGGAGTTGACAGCAAAATTATTCATACTTTTTGTACTTTCAAATATTTTGCATTTTTCTGAGACTAAAAGGTGGATTAGTGGAATTTGAGCTTTGGTTGAATACCTTTAATTGTCAGCTGTACGGAGTTTCATCACATTTTGCACAACAAAGGAAATACTATCATTCATTTCCTGACATTTTTTGAAATATTATCTTTGTGTCTCCAGACATACAAAACAATGTAGCTCATTTTAAGGCTTTTTTTTTGGGGGGGGGGAGCATACCTGTTTAGAAATTCATGAGATTAACATGTTTTGTCAGTGAATTTGTGAAAAGTTCTGGACAAGCAATGTTTTGAAGGGAGAAAATGATTGGAATAACCTGAACCAAATTTTGTAAATTGTCATGTTGACTTATTCTTACAGTTATCTGTATTATGCATGCTCAAGTAATAAACCAGGAAAAGCCAATTTTTACACAAAACAAAATTAAAAGAATTCAAAACTTGGTATTGGTATGATGATTTTGGTGTTAGCTGTACTTTTTTAAAACTTTTTCTTTAGCATACTAGGACACAGTTTTTCGTGAAGAAACAATTTTAGAACACAGATACCGATGGCTTTGTGCCATCTAATATTTTTGAAAATATCTGAATGACTTGAGGTATGCAAAATCAAATATTTTTCATAGCAGTAAATATATGATTTTGCTACTGTAATCAAGATTAGAATTTTACTGTTACTCTTTTCTTTAGGGTTACAAAAATTTACTGTATGAGATCTTGCAACTCCCCCCCCCCCACCACTCTTTTTGGAGAAAAACATATTTTCACCATTTCTTTTTTAATTTTGACATTTCATAAATATTCTATATGATGAATTATAGGCACCTGTAACCTTAAAATGAAGATGGAAGACTGGTTAAACGGAGTACCCAATGCTGAAACAATGTTAGTTCATTTAAAAGAGCATGATTTCATCAGCAGAAAAACAACTGCCTACATCTTTTTAGAAGTCGTGTTGCCAAGGAAACCCCCAAATGTGGTAAGATTTCAGGATATTTTGACCCCGATCAGCTGTGACCCAGTTTCAACTTGGGTACCCACAATGACGTCAAAGTGGGTACCTTGTCGCGCAATTCTAGCAAAATGCGCGCAAGGTGTAATACATATTGTACAGTCTAGCGCGCAGCACAACTACAATGCGCGAAGCTGGGTAACCACTTTTACGTCATATCTCATACTCAAAATTTTTGGTCAACTCTTGAATTTTTATGAGAAAATTAGCCAAAATGCATTAATTTCGATTGAAAATCATCAAATTTTTAATGTTATTCTTCTTAGAATTTTATTCTCGATCATATATCGATTTTTTTTTTTTTTTACCATTGTGTAATCACTTTAAGGGTTTCCCTATATTGCATTTATGTAATATTTCTGAACACTCTTTGTGGGTTAGAGCAACACAATATGATACAAAATCAGTTACAGATGGACTATAGATTCCAGTACAAAATTACTAATCAGATATCACAACAATGATTCATCAAGTGAAAGAAAATCATCCTCTGTGTGAACACATAAAAGCTGAAGACCATAAAATAGTATTAGCCTAATATTGCATTCTTCAATATGCAAATAAGGGCATCAAAGTGCCTTGTGCTCACCCCTTGTGACCATCCTCTATTTATGCTCACCCAGCCTGGTAATTAACTTCCCATGAATCAATTTTTATTTCATCTCACAGCAATAATAATGTGTCACATCCCAAATCAATATCAATTCATAGAATTGGGAGAAAAGATTGACTGTTTGTGAAATTTGTCAGTGCCTGTACCAATATAGTTTACTACATGGACATAAGTATGTATGTTTGAATATGAAAAACTGAATGATACATTGACATTTACTTGAAGTTGTCAAGTTTTCAGGAAAATAGCTCAATTCAATCAAAATGGATTCACAAATTTGTACCCATTTCTTTCCTTTACTGTGAAGTCTTTATAGGGGGTTACAGAAAATAGATAACCCTATTTCATTTCAGAATTTGAGCCCTTTTGCATTTTCACAGTAAGCCTTTGGAATCAAGCACCTTGAGAGTACTAATAATCAACATTTGGAATTACAAACCTTCAGAAAAATTATCTTGTCAAAATTGTGACTCTTCAGGAGTAAATGTATCAACTAAATCTATGAACAATGTTATTATTCATATTTTCTATCCTTTTTGTCTTCTCTGTAGCTATGAATAACTACAAACTTCTTCCTCCTGAAGTTTAGTCAGTGTTGTGAGGATAGAACCAAGAAATCCACCCCCTATTAGAATTCAGGTGAGTGTCTGATGTGAGCTACAAGTTTGTTGTTCCAAACACAAGCATAAAAGCATAAAAACAAGGCCCCTATCCCAAACAATTCCTTGTGGCTTTTAATGGGGCTATACACCTCTGAAAGCTTTTTTTTAAAACCATTAATCATTTAATCTCACTATAATGATTAATTTGATTTCATTGTCTAATTGGCCTTCGGTTGATTGATGCTTTTTTTTTTTTGGTCAGGTATGAATAGATTATTGAATGTGCATGTATAACGTACTGCGAAGAAAGTAATTTCATGATGATATGGTAGCCCATGAAAATTTATGATAAATTTATTTCCGATTGGATCCTAATCATTTGTTTGGTCTGTTTACTTTAGTTTGAGACTAAGCTTTTGTGAAGTTTTTTTTTTTTTCTCAATTATTTCACATATTATTTTCTACATATATGGTTATCTGTCATTCCTTCAAATTTTTGAAAAATTGGACTTACCGGTACCTGGATGTTCTAGAATAATTTTTACATAATATTTATCATAGAGGAAGTTGGATAGGTTGATTATTATGATAATGATAGGGCTTTCCCAACAAGGTATGTTCCAAATGTTACCAAGCATTATGGAATAGCATTATGGAATTGTGAACATGAATAAGCGTAGCAGTATTGTTTCATTTCATATTTTGTCTGACTCTGATCCAAGCTCATGTGGTGTCTTCAGTTAGATACTGTAATCCATTACACTAGAACTTTAGATAATTATGGAACTTTTTTTTTGTTTACTTATTCAGCACATGATAAATTGTACTTAATTCTCTCTGCCCTTATTCCAAATAAACGGAAAGACAAACTAAAAGAATGTCTTAAATGCTTAAAGTGATTACAAAATGGTAAAAAAAAAAAGATATATGATCGAGAATAGAATTCTGAGAAGAATAACATTAAAAATTTTATGATTTTCAATCGAAATCAATGCATTTTGGTTAATTTCTCATAAAAATTCAAGAGTTGACCAAAAAAATTTGAGTATGAGTATGACGTCAAAGTGGGTACCCAGCTTCATGCATTGCAGTTGTGCTGCTAGCTAGACTGTACAATATGTATTATACCTTGCGCGCATTTTGCTAGAATTGCGCGAGATGGTACCCACTTTTAACGTCATTTTGACGTCAAAGTGGGTATACCCAGTTGAAACAGGGTCACAGCTGAGGGGTCAAAAATATTCTGAAATCTTAACCACATTTGGGGGTTTCCTTGGCAACATGACTTCTTAAAAATTTTGGGCAGATGATTTTCTGCTAATGAAATCATGCTCTTCTAAATAAATTAACAATGTTTCAGCATTGGGTACCCCCTTTAAGGAGGAACAGAATTTTTGAACTCTTTATGAGTCAAGCAAAGGATGTCCCTGTGGCACAGACACTGTATTTCTCATGAGAGTGATTTACCATAGTGTTAAAGCACAAAATGAATGTATACAGGGTGTCTGAAGTGTTGTCAAGCATCTAATCAAGCCTGGAAATGGGTAATTTTGCTACTCTTTTGGATTGAACATAGCAATCCTTCTAATTTCTGTGAATTGTTTTGTACAGATTGGCACATGTGGCAAAGCTCCAAATCTGCCATTGTGCTGAGAAAGCAATCAAAGTGTTATAGAAATCCAGATCATAAAGAGAATAGAAAGAATGGCTTTGAAAACATGTATGCATAAAACCTTTCTCATTTCTCCTTTTCTCAGTTTGTGATGTTTGTGGGTGATCTCAACCTGATGTTCCCGAGTGGTGTGGGGCACAGCCATGAAATCATCAAGCTTCATGTAGCTTTAAAGGTAATATCTTTGTCCAATGTTATGGTGTAAACTGAAATTAATGTAAAGAGTTTGATTTTGAAAACTGATAATTCCCTTTTGTGAACTGAGATATTTGTAACTGAAGTTAACTAAAATGATTTTTTTTAAAATCACATACTTCATTTATTGAAAATAATTCCAGTTAAAAGCATGTAAAACAATAAGCCTAGGATACTGCCTGTATTAACAGTCAGTACAAGGCAAAAATTACAATGATTTACAAGACATTAGAACATTGAACATTACATTGGACATCAAAATTTACATCGACAGATATTGAAAATAATGATTAATAAAGGAATAGAAAATGTGAATATTAATAAAGGAATAGAAAATTGTAAATAATCAAGGAATATTAGAATGTTTATAAGAGTGATAGAATTTGGTCTCTCTTTCATTGTCCATTCACTCTAAATTTCCTTCACCATTTCCCTCTTCTTTAGCTCTCCCACCTTTCCTTCTCTTTCTTCCTTTTATTATCTCCTCTCATCACTTTTTTCCCTCTCTCCTATGTTTTTCCTATTCTCTGCTTTATCTCCCATTTATCTCTTTCCACTTCTTTCTCCTTTTATTCTTTTATTCCATTTTCCTCCACCCCAGTGGCATAGCTAGGATTTCATTTTAGGGGGGCAGTGGTGAGCACACAAAGCGTGTGAGTGACATATTGAGTGTGCGCTCCCGGGGGGGGGGGGGGGGAGGGTGAAGGGAGTTTCTTCCCTCCACCACCGCCCCCACCGCTTCCTGGCTACGCAGATGCTCCACCCCTCTCTCATTTCTTTTTCTTTCCTTCACTTTTTCTCTTCCCTTTTCTTTGTTCCATCATCATCTTTCTCCTCACCATCTTCCTTTTCTCTTCCTCTCTGTATATCCCATCCTCTCATCTTCCTGTTGCATAAATTGGTGTCTAAGGCTTTCCAACTAGATTCAACTTGCACAAATTGACTTTTTTGTCTATAATTTGGCCAAGTCGACATCCAAAGAAAGTAAAGATTTGTCTCTTTGTTATTATTTTTTAAACAAAAATCTTTGGATAAGATGAGTTTTATAACTTGAATATTGACTTGTTTTAAAACCACTTTATGCTGCTATGTATTACACTCAATCTCTTTGTCTTGGGGAACAATTTGTCGTTGATTTACTCTAACCCTTAGCAGTAACCCTTAATAAAACAGAATTTCTTGTTGGATTTAGCTATAGAAAATTCTGATCTGCTTTGTATTAATCTTTGCCATTGTCTCTAAATATATTTGTTTTCAGGAACAAAGGTGTGTGCCGACATGATAGAAAAGAACTACGCATGCATGTAGAGGATTCCTGCTCATTCAAGAATATTGTAAGTTGATATCATCATTGAAGTTTCTAATTTGCAGTTGATTGAGTTTTGATATATTATGAAAATGTATTATCAAAAATAGTGAAGCATTTTGGCAGAAGTTCACTTTTGGAAGGTTATCTAAATTATGTTTTAAAATTAACCATTTACCTCAAAAAATTATTTGTATACAGCTAGAATACTTCAGATCAACTTCAAATTTTCAAACTATTTTCTATATTAACAAGGCAAACGCCAAGCGTTGTCTCGCCTGCATATTGCAGTCATGAAGAGACTGCATGTCAAAACTATGCTATATGACTTCTGACTTCTGAGGCTGTCAGCAGTTTAGGGGGTGAATTGTGGTTCTGACAGTTTACATATGCAATAATGGTATAGGCCTACTTTATCCCTAGGAAATCAGATAACACTAAGAATGCTGTTAATACTATGAAGCTATAATTATTTCCATGCAAGTAAGGAAATGAATGTTAGTGAAAAAGAATGTAACTGATAATAATGTGAGTAAAATTGTAAAATTAAATTAATTATTAAGGTGTTATGGCAAACTTATTGTTTGAAAAATGGAGGAAAGGTTGTGCATGAAAGATAAATATAAAAACTTATTGTGTGTGATTTTTAGCCATCTTGCCTTCACTTTAGCAGTAGGGTTTTCTAAATTGATCTGTGTGCATATGATAAGTAAATGATGCAAGAGTGAGTACTACAAGATAAAATAAGTAATAGGGTATGAGTAGGAAGTTTGAAAGAGTGCAGTATTTGGTGATTCCACATCAAAGCTATAGAAAGTTATTAGGTGTACTACATAGCACAGTGCCAGTTATGAAAAGTTCATTGACCTTTGACCTTTGACCTTAATCAAATTCAACTCACATTTGAACTTGACCTGCACCTTCAAGAGATGGACCTCTCATATGAATTTGGCAATCCTACCTCGAAGGTATAGAAAGTTATTGTGTGTACAACATAGCACAGTGCCAGTCATGGAAAGTTCATTGACCTTTGACCTCTGACCTTATTCAAATTCAACTCATACTCAAACTTGACCTGTGCCTTCAAGAGATGTACCTCTGGTATAAATTTGGTGATCCCACCTCGAAGCTATAGAAAGTTATTGTGTGTACAACACAGCACAGTGCCAGTCATGGAAAGTTCATTGACCTTTGACCTTTGACCTTAATCAAATTCAACTCACATTCGAACTTGACCTGCACCTTCAAGAGATGGACCTCTTGTATGAATTTGGCAATCCTACCTCGAAGGTATAAAAAGTTATTGTGTGTACAATATAGCACAGTGCCAGTCATGGAAAGTTCATTGACCTTTGACCTTTGACCTTATTCAAATTCGACTCATATTCGAACTTGACCTGCGCCTTCAAGAGATGGACCTCTGGTATGAATTTGGTGATCCCACCTTAAAGCTATAGAAAGTTATTGGGTGTACAACACAATTGTTGACGACGACGCCGACGACGACGCCTACGCCGACACCGGAAATAGTGATACCTATGTCTCGCTCCGCTACGCAGGCGAGACAAAAATGGATATAAGGGTTATTTGAGGGTTATTTGAGTCAGATAACCGAGTGGGTTAAATCCTACCCATGTCAAATCTCTCAAATTTGGTAAATGGGGTAATTGACTCATTCCAAACTGCAATTTCAAGTTTTAGTTCCATCAGCTGAACAGTTTTAGTGCAACTGTGCACATTCAACAGGCATGTCTGCAAAAGTGGAGACCTTTTCCCTTCTAAATTGTTGTCATATATGCAAGGAATATTAGAATGTCAAATAAATGTAGTAATAGAAGGTCCCACTCTTTGTCCCTTAGCTCCCTTCACCATTTCCCTCTTCTTTGACTGTCCTGTCATTTTCATTCTTTTCTTTTTTTCCTCCCCTCTCCTCATCACTCTTTTTTCTCTACTCTCTCTTTTCTTTAATATGTTTTACCTATTCTCTGCTATATCTCTCATTACATCTCTTCCCTTCTACCTTTTTCTTTTATTCCATTTTCCTCCATCTCTCTCTTCTGTACTTCTTTCCTTCACTCTCTCTGTCTTCCCTTTTCTGTGTCCCATCATCATCTCTTTCTCTTCACCACTGTCTACATATTCCTTCCTCTCATCTTTCTCTCTCTTTCTCCTTTTCCTTCTTTTAAGTGTGATTTTGTGAGCCATTTTCAATATGAAGCAGTGCAATTCATAAATAGATTACAAGAGGTACGAGAAAACATTTGAATTTTCTTCTGTTGTTTTTTTCTTTTCATTTTCTTGTTTTCATTTTTTGTTTTGACAAGGATCTCCAATGAATCCAAGATGAAACACTTTATCTCCATCATTGTACACTTAAAAAGATCAGCTGGATTGACATCTTGGGCAAACACAAGCAGTTTGATGAACATAACGCACCCAAGATGCTTTCAAGACAGAGCAGTGCAATCATCCACAAACATCAAGCAACTATATGTGCAGTGTGAACTTTAAATATTGGACAATAACACATGAAAATGGATGCTGCCATTGAAAAAATGGACACTATTCAGATACAGGAAGAAATAAGAAGAGGACAGTAGAGAAATTAAGTAGATTACTGGCAATTATCATGCTAGATTTTGAGGATACTTTTCAGCTATTTCTCAGCTAATGTTTCTTACACACAGACACCAATATTAAATGATTTTGAAAAGTACATTTATTAGCTGCAGAGAGCCACAGGTAAGTAGTGGGTCATTCCATGTCAAATGACCCAGTGGGTTAAACCCTGGCCCATTTCAAATTGGCCCAAATAAGTTAGTGTATGGGGTTACAGATGCTTTAGTAGTGTACCAATCACATAAACATTATTTTTTTCACAATGTTGGATGTAGAATGTGTAAGATATCTCCCCCTACCCCCCCCCCCCCAAATTTTACCTGGCATTCTTTAGGTGAAAGGTTGAAAAGTATAAAAAGTAGAGAATAACATTAGACTGATGATGAATTGGGTTCCGTAAAGACTAATTAATGCACCCACAATGCCTAGTCTAGGGATGTTTATTTCATTGTGCAATATTTCTAAATATGTAAGTTCATATAGTGATAGGAAACCCCCAACATATAGACCAAAATTTCCTCTTGTGATTGGTACACTTTAAAGCTGAAATTTCAAGTTTTAGCCTCATTGGCCCAACATTGCACTTAGTCAAAGAGCCTGTCCCAAAATAGTCGGCCAATATCCCCCATAGGATCCGACCTCTTAAAGTTACTTTGACCATCTATGTCATTGACAAAAAGGTTGTCAATTTGACTGTAGCCATGCGATGTAGCCCCCAGAGCAGCTCGAAACGGACCCCTAAGTTGGGTGAATATCACCCGATCTGCACCATGCACCAAACTTTGCCTGTTGAAGAAGTATGACGGCAAATTACAAATTTAACACCTATAAATAAAAGCATATCAAATATTTAAAATCAGGGCAAAAAGAAAAGCTGTCTGTCACCTTCCAACTTGAGTGCTTCATTAAATTCACTACAAAAGAACAAAATTTTATATTTTCTTTTGCAGGATTTTTGTGTCAAATGATGATTGCATTATTAAATAACAAAAATTAATTGCTTTAGAACTTTGATCGACATAATGAAAACATACCCAACAATACCTTGCATGCTCCTCCAAGGGAATGTTTACATTATGATCCTCGATGTTAAACTTTAAAGAAAGCACTAAAAATTTTACACAATATTGACATCAAACTGCAAATTGCAATGAACTCAGTACTAAAGTTGGAAGGTGTTTTTTTGTGTTCTTTCCATTTATATGCAGAATAGTGTTTTTTTTTTTTGGGGGGGGGGGGAGGGCAACATGAGTTGGATAAACAGTCATACTTCTTCCCACTGACAAACTTTGTTGCATGGTGTAGATTGGGGAAACCGTCTTAGGGGCTTTTTTTGAGGAGCCTTTGGGGGCAACATCGCATGGCTACCTTTTTTCAATGACGTAGATGGTAAAAATTACCTTAAGGGGTCAGATTTTGTGAGGGGGGGGACTATTTAGGGACAGGCTACCTTTGTTGGGAAAATGGGGCTAAAAGTTGCAACCCCCATAACTAATATATTTGGGCCTATTTGGAAAGGGGTAGGGGGATGACATGGAATAACCCAAAGAGAAAAACCAATAAAGAGTAAAAATCAATAACGATTGAGAAATGAAATTTTTTGTAGTTTATTGATGTTGTATATATATTAGGGTAGCTTAGATGTAACATCATGTATATACAATATTGTATATACAATATACTATTACATCTAAGCTACTACATTTTGTAATTTATAATACTACTCCATTTGCAACCTCCCCTGAAATATTCGCCCCATTTTAACTGAAAGATTCAACCCCTTTCAGTCTGATGCTAGGTGTTAAATTTTCTACCAGAGCCTCCAAAGCAGACCACAAATGCAGGTTGATTTACCCCTTGCACCAAATTCTGTCGGGTCAGGGTTTCTACACCCCCCTACAAAATTCTTGAACCAGATTTTGTGAGCAGAAGACTTGTGGCTGCAAGCCAAAAATTTCCATTGAGATGGGGTGTTAGACTCCCCCCTCCTTAAAAAGTACACCAAAGTGCCCTTTGGCTTGATTTACTACCCTACCCCCCCCCCCATGTTCATCCCTCCCAATCGATACAACTCAAGAAGTGCCCAAAGTTAAAAGCGCCTAATTACCATAGAAAATGCATGAAATTTCAGCACTGAAAATAAAGGTGATGACGTGGTCCTTTTCAATGATTTTTCATCTGTGTTTGAACCAGAATTGTGGTTTCATATAATATTCATCAAAATTACTTTACATATTATTTGCATAAAATTAGTATAATGAATTAATACATAAAAACTGCCTTCTCATTGTAACTTTGGAAAACATCCAATGTTTATCTTAGAGTTCTGCATAGGCTGAACTAACACAAGTTGGTGTATTACCATTTCAAAAAACACTGAACTAAATATATTTTATATGTGAACAAGAATGGATAATATTTTCCAAAGTTTTGAGAAATTTTTTTTTTAAAGCATTAATTTATTGACTAGTTAATGATATGCAAAATAACTTGATTACTGCATTTCATGAAACTAAAAGATGTGGTTCAAACACAGATGAAAAATCATTAATAAAGAAAGATGTTATCACCTTTATTCAGAATCCTAAAATTTCATGCATTTTCTATGATAATTAGGCACTTGTAACCCTCAATTCAGTTGAAATGATCATAATGTAATTTTCTTGAGGTTCAACTTCGTGTCAATAAGTTATGGAATTGTCGAAATGTACCGTATTCTCAAAAATAGCCAAAGATATCTGCAGGATTGAGTAAACACACCTAATGATACCTTGCATGCTCTTATTAACCATTTGAAAATGTAGGTGTGTTTACATAAATAATCCTTAACATAAAGCTGAACCTTGTAGCAAATCACAATACTAAAAATTACATTTGATCTGAACTGAATTAGGCACTCTTTGAGTTACTAAAATTGGAAAGGATGAATGTTTGGTCAAAGGGCACTTTGGTGAGGTTTTTCTGGAGGGTCTGACATCCCCATCCCAATGGAAACCAATTGATGTGCAGCCATAATGTATTCTTTTCTGACAAAATTTGGTCCATGAACTTTGAAGGGGGGGGGGGGGCAACCCCATCCCGACAGAAAGTTTTGTCAGTTTCATTTTGTAATATTCTATTTACTACTGACAAAGTTTGGTGCACATGGAGTAGATGGGGTGAGATCAACTTGAATTTGGGGTCTCTTTTGGAGGCTTTTGGCAGTGAACCCAACAGCTAAGGTCCTACTTGCTACAACTGGTAATTCATTATGCAATTTTGCTGAATGATCTCAGTTGATGAAAGGGGTTCATTCAAAGTTTACATTTAGAATTAAGTTTTAAAATTTTCAAATGAAAAGATCCCATTAACTACATGTACAATTGTACATTGCCATAAATTAGTTCCCTGAGGCAAAAATAGCAATCAATTGTGAGTCACTACGACATTATTACCAGTTGTAACCAGGCTGAAAAGCATTTTGCCAGCAACTTACAGGGTCAAATCTTACCGTTGAAATGGTGCGACTATTTCAGGGCAGGCTCCTAGACTTGATGTTTTCAGGAAGCATTACCTGTGTTCAAGCTGAAATAATTTAAAAGCCTAAACATATTTACATAATCTATCATTCAAAGAACTTAAAAGCTGATACATAGCCTGTACTTATATTGACAATGAATATTTACAATTTCTCTATACAGAAACTTTTCATAGATAAACTATTGCATTAAATTCATGGTTAAAGCTATTCATAATTTTCATATGCTCCAAATTATTTCACTTCAAGAGGCCAAATGATGCCAAGGCAGGTTTCTGAATCTAGAAAGAAATTTTCTGCAAGTTCTGTAAAAAAAAAAAATACAGTTATAGCGACATTTCTCCTTAAAATGGAGTTCTTATTCTCTTGGCTACAAAGCTTCAATGTGAACTTAGGCAGATTTATGTTGTATACCTGTATAAAAGCTACAGTGAAGGGGGAAAAAAAGACAAAATTATTGCTGGAGAGTGGTTCTACAGTGGTTGAATTTGACCATCAGCTCCTGCCAATTAAATCCTTAGAATTCAGGATTATGCATGATATAGATAGAAAGTATAATATGTCACTGCAATAAAGCTTTAAAGGGGGTACCCAATGCTTAAACAATGTTAGCTCATTTAAAAGAGTATGATTTTATTAGCAGAAAATCATCTAAAGTTTTTTAAAAAGTCGTGTTGCCAAGGAAACCCCCAAATGTGGTTAAGATTTCAGGATATTTTTGACCCCTCAGCTGTGACCCAGTTTCAACTGGGTACCTTGTCGTGCACTTCTAGCAAAGTGCGTGCAAGGTATAATACATATTGTACAGTCTAGCGCGCAGCACAACTGCAATGCGCGAAGCTGGGTACCCACTTTTACGTCATACCTCATACTCAAAATTTTTGGTCAGCTCTTGACTTTTTATGAGAAAATTAGCCAAAATGCATTGATTTTGATTGAAAAGCATCATTTTTCAATGTAATGTTTCCTAAAATTTCTATTCTCGATCATATATCAAAAAAAAATTTACCATTGTGTAATCACTTTAAAAAGATGACAATTTGCATATATAAACAAATATACTCAAACATCAAGTTGCCCTTACACTTTTTCAGTTTAAATAACTTAGAAATATTTGATGAAATTCATTTTCCTGTATGCAGAATTTTCTGCCCACATGACTTTTGTCCTTGTACATGAACAAAAAAATGTTCATGTACAAGCACAAAAGTCTTGGTTCATATTTATAAAACTGAATCAAAATTTCATTACTTTTGAAAATGAAGTTTACTTATAGCAGATTAGTTTTAAATGATGTAAGGATGATGAACAAGCACATCTTGCTTTGCATTGAAAAAAATCATAATTGTCCACAATACCCTATCCAAAAGTGAATATAAAGACATTTTTTAGTTTTGGATGCACATAATTACACAAAACATTTTTACATAATATTGAAAACTGTCAAAGGGAACTAACTTTTGGGGTTCAATTTCAACATATAAGTACAAGATTAAGAATCCCATTGTTTATTACTCTTTTCCACACAATACTGTGGTACTTAAAAGGAAACTCTACTTCTTAATTACTTTCCTTCATCCTGAATCTGATAAAACATTAAAGCCCGAAAAAGAAGTTATAATCAAAGCAAATTATGCACTTCTAAGTTTTCTATAGTCATGATCCTCAATACAAGACAATTTCATTTTTGTTCCAAGGAGTTTGGTTTACAATAGGAATAACAAAATTAAATTTCATCAGTAATCGTATTGCCACAATACCATAACAGATCCCTCACATGTAATTCCCCCTCTGTATGTACAGCATTTCATCATTTGTGAAAAGAAATTTAAAAACTAGAACAACAATCAACATTCATTACAACTAAAACTATTTTGGACAGATTTGGCCCCCATGACTCGACCTGTTTAACAATACAGCTAGTTTACAAAATGTGAATCACAGTCAGTAATAAGCTTCTTTTGATTAATTTCCTTTCCAGAAATTTTTCTTAAATATTCAGTACATAAGATTAAATTATACACATATAATATCTAAAATAACTGTTTTGTTTCTGTCACTTAAGTTGCATGTTTGGATATTGTTATTTTTCAAAAGATAATTTCAGTATTATGATATTAATAATATACAAATTTATATAGCGGTCCATATATCTTCTTAGAATATTCCAGTATGTATTTTTTTCTCATGCAACATGAATATTAAATATTTACATATCTATTCTAGCCATATACTCAAGTAACTCTCCTACCAAAATTTATTCAAACAAAAGAATCAAAGAATCAAAACAAATCAAAACAAAAGATCAATGAATATGTGACTTACTAACAGAAATCCGTTGTTTCATTTACTAAACATCATGCAAAACCAAATGACAAACAATGTTTTCCTTTAAACAAGCAATCAAACAATACACATGCTTCCTATCTGCATTCACTGTATACAGGAAGAAAGAAAGACATTTTGATCAATATGAAATGAAATGACCTTTTCTTTTATTTGGCACTGCTTATGCTTACAGCTAAACTTATTTGCCTGCCCGAGTTGAACAATAAGAAAATACAATTTGTTATATGTCTGTATTTCAATTTTTTCATGATTTTCTCTGTTTTTCCCCAGTTAGCAAGTTAGCCATTACATTCAGTTAGCCAGTTAGCCATTGCATTATTACCTAAGGATAATGTTGCAGGTTGTTATCAGCTATACTCTTCTTTAGTAAATAAGCCCAACAGTCTTACCAGATATTGATGACATATCACAAACTTGAACAACCTGGAAAAAGGAGAGCCCCAGAAGAACCCTGGAAAATCTGATGACACAGGAAACATGAAGAACAGGCCAAGATTTGAAGATTGACTCTGTAGAAATAGCTGTGTAGGACAAGGTAACCAATACCTAGAATGAAATGAATAACAAATATTTCCTTAAGTAATTATCATCTAAAATACAATCCTTTGGACAAATCTAAAACAAGTACCTTAACAGGTATAACTGCAAAATTATGAACATAAATTGAAATAGATACCGGTATATCATTTTGTCTGATTAAATGTTATGACTACAGGTATTGGTTTGACACAGTCATTAGATAGAATTGTAGATTGGGTCAGTACTGTGACAAAATAGCTTAGACCTACCTCTTTCTACTATCCCCTACAATAATTGGCACTGATCAATCATTGAAGACCTGCCAAAGAGATGTGTGCTTTTGTCTAATAACAGAAATATCATTCTTACCACAGGCCTGAGAAGAATAAGATATCAAAATGCTTGAAAAGGTGTATTCTTCTGAAAATTTTCATTGCTTCATTCTCTCCCTGTCTTTACAATATTCATAATGGATCAGATCATTGGACTATCACTAAAAGATGATGGTGCTGTAGCATAAACAACAATACTTTTAAAAATAAAGAAGCCCTGTTGGGTGTATGAATTTACCAAATATCAACTGCACACAGGAAACTTGAAGAAGCCTGGAAACATGAAGAACTTTGGCAAACTAGAAGAACACAACAACTCTGATGACTGTGGAAACTGCCATCTTGGAGGAACATCTGATACCTGCAATAATTGAAATTAAATATTTCCTTTAATAATGATCATCCAAACTGCAAACCTGTGGAAAAATCCCAGGTCTTTCCCATACTATACAATCATAACCAAGTATTATAAAAATGAGAACATAAATTAGAAACACCTCTCCCAATTTGTATGATTCAAGCTGTAGGGCTTTCAGCTTGGTATAGTCATAATATCTTAGGTGGGTTAAGTATTGCCTGGGGGAAAAACAGCTTGGACTTGCCTCTATCGAATATTTTCTGCAAAAAACCACACCAAAATTGCACCTGAGAAAAAATGTGTGAAACACAACATTTTTTCCAAAATGTTCACTGTTCCCCCCCCCCTTTCTTACTTTCTTGTTGTCCATTCTGGTCATTTCATTATTGCTTTATGATGATTTTGTAGAAAAGGGTGTAAAAATGCACTGTATACCAATGGCATCCCTGAAACATGAGGAAATGTGGGCAAATGAGGAACAAAGAAAAACCAAGAGAACCTGGACAAATTGATGACTCCCAGGAAACAGATATGATGTCTCAAAAGGAATAAACAATACCTAGAATATAATTAAGAGTCAATATTTCCTTCAAAAATGATTAATATATAAAACATTAATTCTGCATAATACAATGCACCCTTGTTCTAGAGAACACTGTTAAAACAGTTGAAAGGTAATTTTGCTTGTTCCTTTCCTCTAAATTTTTCTAGGTTTTTTGAATAGTGCTATGGTTTCATCACTTTCATGTACACAAGCTAAGTTTTCTTGGTCTCAACTGGAGTCTATAATGAGGTTCCACTGTATCTTCTAAAATAACTGGCATAATTTAATCATTAAAATCCTGGTACATGCCTAAAGTAATCCATATCTTTTATTTCTAACAGAAAACCCAATCTTTAATACTACAGTGCTTCCAGAAAATAAAAGAAACTCTAAAACAAAGGGTTGTTGCTACCAAAGTGTTAGATCAATATTACAATCTATTTTCTGTAATGTTGAAATAAAGTGATTTCAAATGTTACTTTAATGGCATCGACTAGTACATTCCTGTTTTTCTTTTTGGTCATTGCATTATGGCCTAGAGATGATGTTGATGTCAATGACATATTAGAAAAAGTGAATAATGATGAACCCGGAGGAGCCAGATGATGCCATGGAAACTGCCATGTCAGAGGAAGGATCATTACCTGGAATGATTAACTAACAATATTTCCATAATTAATGGTTATATAACAAAGAAACTTTTATATGTTTCAAAATAATTTGCATAATCAATCATAAAAAGCTACACCCAAAGGCAACTGTAACTTTTGTCCAAGTACAAAGTATTTGGTTAATAACTGACATCAAATGTATCATATTACTTCACCTTTCATAAAGAACCAGCTCTCATATTTTCTTTTATCTATTACATTCATGAGAATTGCTATTGTAAAGGTGGCCAGTAACTGATGTATGGAGAAAATAGCTTCAGCTTGCCCCCTTAACAGAAGCATTCTTACTGCAGTGCATCCCCCCTCCCCCCCCAAAAAAAAATTACCCTAAAAGACAAAAACAGACTGTGACCAAACTAGTCTGGGAGCCTCTCCCGAAATAGGCACCTCATTTTACTTATCAGATTTGACCCCCCTTAAAGTTACTTAGACCACACTTCTCTTTCACTAAAAGATTGCCAGCATGAATGTTGTGTGGCCTAGCTGCAGGATCCCCCTAAGGGGCTCAAAGTATGATTGATTTCATCCCATTTAATGTAAGCACCAAACTTTGTCAAAAGGAAGTTAAAAGATTGTACATTACCAAAGCACAAATTCTGACAAAACTATCCATCGTAATGGGTTGTCGAGACGGTCCCCCCAATTTTTCCCCTCATGGCCCCTAGACCAATGCCTAGTTTACATTTGGTAATTTGTGTGATCAATGCACAGAGCCTGTATCCTGCCTGTAACCCTTATCCGTGCAGCCTCCATGAGGAGGCAGAAGGCGATCGTAAGATTTTCGTACGGATTCACGGGCTCTGCTGAGCCTCTACCATTTTGTTTCGCGAGGAGTTATACAAATTTGAAAAATCGCAAGCCCGTAGCCCTTATGAATATTGTAGGTGGCATTGCATGATTCCTGCACGGGTATCATGCGGAGGCCCCGGGCTGATATCTGCGGGGAGGCTGCAGAGATTGCACAATTATCATACAATCTCCGAGCGGCCTGCCCCCGATACAATACAGACAATGGCATGATAATCGCAGATAATGTAAACACACACACCGTCCGTAGCCAGTAGCCACCTACGATGCCTCCGAATGATTGTGGGCCAAAGTTATCGAACAGCGCCCAGGACAAATGTAGGCTATAGGCATAAATTTTGTCAGAGGGAAGAAGTATGGCTGTAAATTCCAAATATACAGACAAAAATTCCTTTGGGAAGGGGCTTTAAGACCCGCTTGAAAAAGAAGCCAAAGTGCCATTTGATCAAACTATACTGCCCCAACTCCAAAGCTCCTTATTCAGTTCAAGTCAGATTTATAAATATTGTGTTTGTGGAATAACTTGGAATTGAAATTATCCCTTGACACCAGATTGCACCGCAGGAAATGCTCAAAATTGTGCTTTGTAAATCTGACCTAAATTTGTTTCTCACTATATGTTTTTCATATAACTTCTTTCTGACAAAGTTTGGGGCATATGTTAGATGGAGTGAAATCAACCCTAATTTGGGGCCTATGCGGGGGACACTGGGGGCCATGCTGGCAGATACATTCAGGCTGACAAGCTTTTTGTGAATGAGATAGAGGGTACAATTAAGGGATCAAATCAAATATGAACAATGACATGACCATTTTGGGACAGGCTTAGTTTGGCCTTGCCCTCAGTGATATACATAACCATAACATTTTAGTTTCTAATGTGAACATTCCATTTTCAACTTGCCCAATTTATAGACAAAGCAGTTCAATGAACATCAAATAATTATGGAATTTGTTCTTTATACATTTCTAAACTACCTGTACTTCTTGTTCTAGAAAAAGCATCAGAATTTTTTTCCTTTTGGCAATATGAATTAAATAATTCCACTTTTCTCTAAAAAGTGAAACAAATGGTCATACAGTCATGTGACCATCTAATTCTGTCTCTTTGCCAGAAAAATCAGAGAACATGTTTATGATATGTTTATATCACCAGTTTCTTACGTGAAAATTGTTTCCCCTTTCTTTGGCAAGAAAAGTAATTTCCAAACCACAATGCTTTTTACAAGGACATTTCAAAACACTTTTTTTAAGTAGTCACACATGTGACTGACCAAATTTTTACTCTAAGATATAAGAATATTCACTCATTTATGGAAAATTGATTTCAATCTTTCAATAGCAAGCCCATCTTGAAATTAGAAAGGCATAGGTCTGAAAATACTGTAGTACGACCCTTTTGGTTTCCAGAGCTACCAAGTCTCACGCATTGTGCGTGAGACTCACGCATTCAGGGTCCGTCTCACGATCTCACGCATGGCACCCATTTTTCTCACGCATCGGGACCCGACAGAAAAAAAAGCAACTTGGGCCTATAATAAGGAGCATAGCTCAAAAGATTAAAGTGATAGTTGCAATTGAAGGTATTTTTACCTTTTGTCTTTCAAAATAAGTAAAAAATAGTCACTTAAGTATGCACCAGATCGCACCAGAGCTAAAAATTGAAAAAGCTCCCTACCCTGGGAGGGGGGTGTCCCCCCTCCCACACCCTCCCCCGCTCGGTCGCTTCACTCCCTCGCCGAGACGCCGAGTCATGAAAATCTCACTCATAAAATTTTTGGGAACTTGGCATCTCTGGGTTTCACACCTAAGAGACCTGATTTTGACCTCAAAAAGAAAATAATATATATACTTTAACTTTAATAATTGTTATTTGAATATCTCAAATGAGAGACTTCAGCTACAAAATAAACTGACAAATCAGGTTTAAAACAGCTTCTTTTCAGGAATTTGGACACATGACCAAGAATGGATCTCTATTTGGAGTTATACAAGTACACACACACACATACAAACACTCACACTCACACCCACACAAAATAATTCTCTTACCGGTAATCTTTTCTGAAATGAGGAAGATTCAAACACTGCCTGGCAATAATTCCACTATGATTTTGAATGGGTTCCAAACCATAATAAAGTAATCTCTACAAGAGAGAATTTCCATTCCTTTGCATTTAAGCCCACCACAAACTATTCCATCTTCCTTTGATTTTGGAGAAATTTGTGGTAGCATTTGATATGGACATTAGAAGACCTTGTAAAATCTTAGAGATCAAAGTTCTGAATAGTCCTATTAAATCAATTTTTTTTTTTGCTTTTTGCAAGGAAGAAAAGCAAAATCGATGCTAAATCATAGTAATGTCATAGCAGTCTTGCGATTTTCTATGATTGCAATTGAAGATTTTGAATGCAAAACTGATACATCCCTTTTTTGTCAAATTGAGATATTTGCAGTCAAGAATCAAGGAAAATAAAGAAAACAATAAGAAAACATATACCTTTGACCATAACTATAACAATATACATTTATACATGTATGTAATGAGCAATATATGATTTGAAAAGTATTATTTTGTACTATGTGATGGTGACCTTACTTTAAAATTGTCATAAATGGCATTTATCTGTTTTTGCATATATAAACTCTTCAATTCCTGGCCTGTAACAAAGGCTCCAACTGTATCCCATAAGATGCAGGCCAAGTTCTACTAGCCCATTGTACATTAAAACTCACCATCAATATGTCGATTTCATGCTGGTTTCAGAAGTTGCTCTCTTCCTGGACCCCAGAGATACCCTGAACTCCACTTCATATCACCTTGCCGTACATAGATATGGACATATTCACAGGCTTCATAGCAAGACTGCCTGTATGATGCCTTCTAGAGCTCCAGTTTGGTCATCTCGACAGTGTTGAGACACATGCAAACCTGTTAAAATAATGGAGGAAGGTGTTACTGTAAGAATTACCCTGAAAGCTGGAAACACCTTTCGAAAGAAATGAGGTATTTCATATCAACATCTAAGCATTAAGTACAAAAGTATGAGTGGAAGAAAAGCCAGAAGGAAAAGAGACACAAAAGTGATAAAGAGAAAGAGAAAAAGAAAGAGAAAAAGAAAGAGAAAGAGCAAGAGAAAGAGAAAGAGAAAGAGATAGAGAGGGGAGGGGGATAGGGATGGAAGAAAGCAAAAATGTTGACAGACAACTACCATACTCGGCCCTAAAAAGTATATTCCCTCTGATATTTTTTCATGCAACTTGAGAATTGTTTGATGAAACACATTAATCAAAAAGCAAATCAGTGTGCAAGATTATCATAATCATAAAATTTGTTATTTATGTACATTTGATCGGAAATATATGTGAGTGGCACTTAATGGTGCAAGTTCATACATGTCCCTGAAATATGTGACAAAGCTTTGAAAAATTGTGATTTATAACAAAGACAGTTTCATGAATATGAATTATGGATTAGTCTTTATATAGACATTGCATTGCATTGTGAAACTAAAAAAATATTACTTTTTTCTTTACCCCCTGCAAGAAAGCCTTAATTTGTTTATGAAAACTCTGACTCATACAATGTACAAAGCAATAATATAACCATGTACTCCAAAAACAATATGTCATAGTGAAAATACATCATTACTGCCCTCTACTGCTGCACTACAGCATTAAACAATCAGAATGCAGACCTATAAGGCCGCAAGCCTGTAAATAGCTCCGGTCATTTTCAGAGATTCCTCCAACCCGTACCAAAGATGACATCATAGTTGAAAAAAATATTCATATAAAATCAGAGATACATAGTTGAACACTGTGTTTCATATGTGCATAGAGAGGGATAATTACTGGTTTAGATCAGTCCCATGAGAGAGCAGCAGTTAGTCCCAGGTGGATTCTAAGGGGACTTTATTAGTGTGGCAAAAAGCCTTACAACTACTGGAGCTTTGACCAAGTTTTTGTTAGTCTGAGATCCAACCCCTCTACCGCCAAAAAAAAATGCTGAAAAGCCCCCCTTCATATTTTCAGCAATTAAAGAATAATGTATGAACTCTTACAGACAAAAGTTTCAATGGTGTCACTATACACACTTTTTTCATGAATTTATCAAATTCCATTTTTAACACAGGGGCCTATGGGGAAATATTTACAGGCGTGCGACCATAAATAGGTCTGGATATTAGGTGGTTTCCCTAAAATATGTATCCAAGATGGTGGAATGGTTGAAATGACATACAGATCAATGTTTTTTTATTTAAAGTGGAGAAAGAGGGATCTTTGGTGCTTCAGGGCACTGTTTCATAAAAGTTGTCAGCACTGACAAGTTGTCATTCTCTGACAATTACAATAGTAACAGTTAGTGACCAGTGCTTCTCAGCCAATCAAAACCAAGGATTTTACTAAAATCAGCAGAGAATGACAACTTGTCAGTGCTGACAACTTTCATGAAACGGTCCCCAGATGAGCCCTTTTGGACAGCTGGACTGGGTCTTGGTTGAATTTTATGGAGACCTTTGGCTTTTCTGATTGGTACAAGAGCTGCGGCAAAGAGTGATAAATGCTGTTGTTTTTATTTTAGTTTTAATGGTACTTGTCATTCAATTTTGAATATTTTTTGCCAGTTTCGTTATGAAAAGAAATGAAAAAATGGTCAAGTTTCTTGCCAGTCTCATTTCAGGCCAAATGAAATAAGAGTGTGCCTTCATTGTTTCAGTAAATAAAGACAAGTGTTTGATCTATGATGATTTAAGCCAGAGAGGAATGCATTTTAAACACTGATTTCTGTACACTTTGCATAACATATATCCACAATTATATGAAAAAATGTTTGATAGCTATAGCTATCAAAGTGGACCTTTTCCTCATCTTTGGAAGCTCAAATATGTTAATTTCCAACATTTATTCAAATTCCCTACAAAAACAACCAAGATAAAGGAAAAGAGTCAATTCTTCAGAATTACAAATAGCAAAAACATGTTATATAACAAAATTTGTCAAACTGTCTATGACAGCTTTAACTTTTAAAAAGTCAATTTTTCCAGATTTTTCTCGAGTCTTTTTCTTTTTACCATCATTCCTTCTTTAATCAAACAATAACATCTTTGTTTATCAAGTCTGCTGGCATCCTGCAAATTGCATATATCTTTAGTAAACGGGAGATTAAAATTAAGGAATGTTGACCACTTTTAGTGAACAATGAGTGATGAATTATTCAGTACTACGTACAGGCCTAGGCAAGCTGCCTCAAAACAAAATATACTTCAAAAAATGACAGATCTGTCAGTTCATTTAACCCTTTTTTCAAATTCGACAAAGAACAACTGGTTGTATTCTGTGATATTTGTCTTTATTAGAAATGACACTTAGATCTAATTAATTTCTTCTTTATACCGTTTTGCAATGTCTAACTTGTTATAATTTCATTGACACAGTCAATATTCTAAAAAACAATGTTAATCAAACAAGGTGCATTTCTGCACACAAACACGACAATCATCTTGCATATAACGCATAAAACGGAAAGACTTCCTTTTGCGACAGCCACCCAAACTTGCTGACGGAATAAAGCACACCTTGCATGTTGGGTGGCTGCCGGGGGTGGCTGTCGCAAAAGGAAGACTTATACCACTTTCACACCAAAGAAATATAACGGAATAAAAGCGTTTTTTGAAAAAAACGCTTTGGTATGAACACTCGGCAAAGCGTCATATTTGAAAACGGAATCAAATATTCCGCAATCTACGTGTGAGGTCTATCACTAGGTTTTGAGGTGTTTTGAAAACGGAATATTCCAAATATGACGCTTTATTTTTTGGTATGTACAGAAAAAAGGAAATAAAGCGGAATGAATTAAGGTCAACCAGGTTCCCACCAAAAACCTGGAAAATGCGGGAAACGAGTGAAAGCGCGGGTATCTTCGATCGCAGCGGTAGCGAGCTGCATGGATCGGCATGGCAGTGCAGCGTACGTTCGACGCTACTAGCTGCATGGACGCGAATCATGTATGAAGAAACAAACGCGTTAGCATTCGTACATGAGTTTAAAAATTAAACTATACATACAAATAAAAAAAATAATTATTCAGTAAATTCAAACAAATTGCAATAAGTTAAGTAATGATTATACATTTTATTCTGAATAACTGATTTGTTTTGTTACATTTATCAAATAAAACAAAAAAATATAAAGCTAGAGATAGCAAAATGCATGGTGGGTAATGACGTATTTCCGCACTCTCTCACACCGTAATATTACGCTTTCGCTCAAAACGGACTTCACTGGTTCAGTGTGAACAGAAACCAGAAGCGTTTTGGAAGCGTTTTGAAAGTGAAGCGTCATGAAATATAACGGCATGGATATTCCGTTTCGGCAGTGTGAAAACAGTATAAGTTAAAACAACCAAAATATTGCTTACATTCTTTTCGGAAAGATTCTACGTTGGCTGGAACGAAAGGCCGGCTTTTCCGACGTCATAGGCGTTGTCCCCAGTATAGGTAAGCCTTGCCGAGCCCACCCAGGCCCAGCAGAGGTGAAAAAAAAAAACACTTTGCAGCCACAGCCTCATTGAAAGAAAATGGCGCGAGAGCATGTACCACGCCTTGCCCGAACTTGCTTGATGCCTAGAACCAATTTATCACTTTCTTCATAACCGCTCTACCACAGCAATAACAAAAGAAATGGCATTTAAATAGTTAATTACTTGATGCCATACCAACCTAGCAATCTCTTCAGAGCCACCCTACCGTAACAATAACAAAACACCTGCTATGCATGGTGGTATCTCTATAAATGGAATCCACTTTGCATACATAGGTTGTTGCTTTGTCTGGCAAGCATCTGGCAAGCTTGTTAGTCGTCAAGAAAAAGAAATATGCACACAATTACTAAACAGTATTCACTCTCTACCTCTTTCTTTTTTTCTCACTCTCTCCCTCTGTTTCTTTTATCCAGGACCCCCTCGAATCAATCCCTTGTTGATCTCCCTTTTCTTTTTCCCTTTCTTGTTCTTTCTCTCCGTCTCTCTCCAGTGTGTCTCTGTTCCTTTCTTGTGCGGCTCATTCCTCCTTTCATTTCCCCTTAGCTTCTTTATCTTCCTCCCTGTCTCTGAGTTAATACTCCCCCATCTATTTCACTGTATTACTTTTCTTTTCTTGTCCTCTTCAGTTCTTTTTTTTTTTAATGTATTGCCTTGGCCATTTATCAAATTTCACAAACCTGAGCCCTGTAAATTGAAATGAGATTAATTTCAAAATACAAAGAGAGATACTTGTATGACATATGAGATGCAATGGAACCAATGTAATTTTTGAAAGAGCCGCTTCTTTTCTACTAGTATTGTTTTGTTTCTACCTGATAACCCTGTTTCCATACATTTAAGAGGTTGATTTTCCCGGGTGATTTTCCTAGTATTCCCCAGGACTTTGCTCTAACAATTTTTCGCGGCTATACCAATGGGGTGCTTTAGAAAAGAAGTTTCTGCATTTGACAAATTCAAGGGTTTCCGTATCTCCAAGTCAATTTTATTTTCTACTGGAGGGATGGAGGGAGGGGAGGGGAGGGGAGGGGAGGGGGCTCTTTATTCCATTCTCCACTTTCCATTCATTAAAGAAACTGAAGAAAATTTAGCCCCATGATTTAGCATTGACAGGGGCCATAGAAGCCAGGGGAGGCCCGGGAGGGGGTTGGGGGTTGCAGCCCCCTCATTTTGGCTAAAAATGAAAATAAAATGTAAAAAATAAAGAAAAATATAAATTGCAAAAATACTCTTAGGCTCACGAAACAATGACAAACTAAGAGCTTCAGGAGGCTCTAGCTTTGCCCCCTGGACCCTGCCTGTTTGGGTGTCAGCCCTACCACTAAGCAAAAAAAAAAAAAAAGAAAAAAAAAGTTCTGTGGCCCATGATTGATAACATTTTCATGTGAATTAAAAGAGGTACAGTATGGAAGAGAAAAGGAAAAAAGAAAAGGATAAGAAAGAGGGGACAGAGAGAAAAGATAGTAAAAACAACAATTTGAAGAAAAAAAAAACGACAAGCCTGATTATGTCTTGCTGAAAAGCCTCTGCTATAGCACCCCTTTGAAAAAACAGCTATTAGCTGACAAGGGCTACCTAACCCATGAGTGGAGAATAAATAAATCAAATCAAACTCAAATATAACACACAAAATCAAGATAAAACTGTAAATGGTGTCACAATACAATTTATTACACCTCGACATTTCATTTATAAAATGTATAATGAAACAAGAGTAGTCAATATGGAAATATACTTTATCAGTGGAAAAAAGAGTGAATCCATGCTCTTCAGTATATGCTGAATCATATAAAAGATTGTCATCATATTGAAGTCCACTTCATGCTATATTTATATATAATAATAATATAATAATACATACAATTTCTATATCATCATTTTCCATTTTTATTAAATGCTCATGGCACTTAAAAAAAAATGGACATAACAAAAGAATGTTTGAACACATCACAAATGAAAAAAAAAGATATATATATATATATATATATATATATATATATATATATATATGTATACTTATGACTGGATAGTGTACAGACAGAAACAAACCAAACAAACCATGTTTTACATGTTGATAAGACTAGATATATCAAACCATCACAATAATATATACATGTATTCAGTGGTGGATTTAGGGGGTGGACACTTCTGGCCCGTGCTGCCCTTTTTGAAACCAAAGATGTACATTGTGCTCACCACCTTTAGACCTGTTAACCTGGGATACATTTTTTTTTGGAGGGGGGGGGGTTGTCAGAGAATGAAAAAGAGAAACCCCCAAAATGCAAAATATGTGATGACCATTAAGTGCTTGTCAGAAAATTTTCTTTTACATGTGTCCCCTCTTTAATCCATCGAGTATGATTTGATTTCAGTGTAACACACATTTTCCATAGACCCCAGTCCAAATTATCTCAGGCTTAGTGTTCAATAAGTTAAAGAAAAATCCTGGATCCACCCCTGTATTATATTAACAGCATCAGGGCTAGTTCACCTAATGATGCAGTAATCCCACTGTAAACCCCCATGTTTCTGTTTTGTGTAAATGAATGGTATATGAAGTGGCAAAAAAAAAAAAAATCTCTTTTTTTTTGCCTCCTGGGGGCGAAAGATGTGGACCAATCAAATTCTTATAAAGTTAGCACAAAATATGACATCTGGGGGGTGTTTCACAAAGACTAAGATTGACTAAAATCGCACTTATCTATGGTTGGCCATTCATGCCACTGTTCTCTTTCACCATGGATCTTTTAAAGGATTTGCAAATCATGGTCACGAATCTGCAGAATTGACAATTTTTATAGTTCATTGATGAAGAAAACAAAAAAAAAAATCTAAATTCTGCAAATTTGTGACCATGATTTGCGTATCCGTTGAGAGACCTATGGTGAAAGCAAACAGTGGCATGAATGGCCTGCCATAGTGAAGAGCGATTTGAGTCAATCTTAGTCTTTGTGAAACACCCCCCGGGAGTTTGTCTGTGCAACTTTCTGCAACCTTCTATCTAACTTCAGAGTGAAATATTATTGATGCATTAATGCGCATTTCACTATCATAAGTGGCGTAGTGAAAAAGAGAGTGGGTTTTCCACTAGATATCTGAATGAGACACTACTCTTTCCAACATACTTCCTTTGCCTTGGATTCTTCAGATAATCCAAAGTGCCTTATAATCTGAAGGGTATGGATAGTCTTCTTCATATCCCTATGGGAGAAGCACACAATGGCCAGATGTTGTTATCACTGTAATCTGCATTTTTCTTTCTATTTCCATTTTATTTTAGGAAACATATTTTGCTTCCATGATGGGGCAGGGCATTTGCGTTGAGCCCAGCTTGTTCCATTCCGTTTTGCTCCGCTCTGCGCCGCACCCTTCCAAAATAAGCCCTGCATCCTTACACTACTACACTGTACTCTTCTAATACATAGGGTGAGACAACAAATGAAGTGGTTTCTTATGCGGGAAATTCCGCAGATAATGTTCATTTTTAAAAAAAAAACTTTTTATGATAAATCCAGAAATATTTGTGCAATCATGACAAATCTAGCATAAAACAAAAGAGTTTAACGATCTCTATAATTTGGTTGGTTTATCAACAGGATAGAAATATTTGCATGTATGACTTTCTTTTTAAAAGAAAAATCAACTTTGGCCAAAAACTGTTATCTCGAGGTCTCACTTTTTCACACAACATAACATCGGATTTTATTTTTTTGTTGTAAATTGTGATTAATGGAACATAGTGTCTTAAAAAAAGGAGACAAAAGCATCACGTCCACTATGCTCTGTTTTTAGTTCTGACAAGGAAACATGCGGTATAATCGTTATATAACTTGTATTATGTTTAGAGTATGATTGCAAGGTTCTGTTATTTTTCAAGGGTTAAAAAATTCTTCTCCATTTTATGTCATGTCTGTTAAGGTTAAAAAGAGTCATTATTCAGCAAAATAATGTGAAAATTGCTGTGTATGTCCCTGATAGTCAAATGTGTCTGATTCATTAACTAGAATATGCTATAAAGAGTCTTGATTTGTTTGCTTAGAACTGACTTTAATAATCCAAAATAAGCTGTAGTCCACATATTTGCATGAAAAACAGAACATCTGTTTCTATCATTTCAAGCCCTGACTGATCTATTCTCTGTCACCATTAATATATATCAGACTAACTTCTTCTTTACAGCGAATTCACGAAAGAAAATTCATTTTGGGTACTCAAGGTCTGTGTTTAGCAAAGAAAAGAATCATACGTAAGCAAATATTCATGATTTTAAAAATCAATTTGCATAATTCTTATACTGTAGAAACTACAATATTCTATCAATTGTTAGCCTAATCAGAGAATACCATATTACATGTATCCTTTAAAATATCTAGTATAAGGTTATAGAATCTTATGATAATAACATGGCTTCAGACAAACATTTTAATGATAAATGACATCAAATTAAAGATTCCTATAAACACTAATACAGTTGAATTCAATCCAATACCCATGGATACAGATAAACCTAGTTACTAGTTAAGAATAATAAATGCATATTTCGAATACTGTTCACACACCACTCTGGTTAAAAGTTCTTTGTCCTTCATTACATTTTTGCTAACTATACACAACTTTTTACGGAATTTTTAGTCTTGCCTTCACCAATTTTGGCCTCTGATAAAATGATTAAAGAGACACTGAGAGAGAGGAGTGATTGGAAATCCAAGGCACAAGAAAATTAACCTGATGACTACCAAATTCACAAATTTTGGTAGACTTTAAAGAGGGACTGCAAGATTTTCACTCACAACGCACATATACATCCTCTGTGTGATCACAGTTATGATTTCCCACACCAGAATGTCGGCAATCATAGAGTGCTTCTTCCTCACCAGCGCAGTTGACGTTGCTGAACCAGATGGGAACGGCATCTGAAAAATAATTTGTGGACGATGTCCGGAGTAGCGGGTTGGTGTAAACAATGGCCTTGCCACTGTCGTAGCCGAGCTGTCGGCAGACCACGCCAGCATCGGTATTGTCCCAGTTGTCATCACAAATCGTTCCCCAGTGTTTGTTGAGGAATATCCGTACGAAACCCTCCGATGTGGTCCTTCCACCAACCAAACTCACTATAAGTAGAAATATACAAGTACATTGTATAAATGTTCACTGCCAAATTAAATCTACAAGTTGGGGCCTATACATGTAAACTTTTGAATATCACATTCAAACCCGGGAAGCACCAAAGGAAATGTATTTGAAGGTGTACGGTGCTGGCTTTGATGAAATTAGTTCCAAAATCTGATTAAAGTTCTTGTCAAAGAGGATTATAGATGAACCTGTTTGTATTACAGTCTCAGAATCAACAATGTCAGGAGTTTGGCCACTAAGTTATGCTTTGATGTGAGCCCAATTCAATGAAAAAGTGAAAAATGTGGGAACATGCTCAAATTTAAAGAAGATACAGGAAATATCATCCAGCTTGGTGACTTCAACTAAGGTGTCAGTAACCCCCTTTTTTCAAATGGTGAATTTGCATAGTAATGCAATAAAAGGAGTTATAAGTTTAAGCTCATGAGCCCTGCACAGAACCAACCCACATCACACAACGGAGGAGCAAACCCTTGTATGCCATGGTCTAAGAATGACTATTATTCTTCTCAAAACAGAGACAACCTCATTCATTATACAATAAAGTCCAAAGGAAGATCTGTATTGCCTGATCTACAATAAAACAAAGCACTACACGTCTTATGTAATCTGCGAAAGTCACTCCATTACAACAGTTTTAAAAGATGAGGGCATGTAAGGGATTAAACACTGTCTCACCTGCTGCGTTGCAGACAACAGCTGCATCCGAGGAATGTGAACAACTCAGTGAGCTCCCGATCCCCTCCTGACAGTCGGCCAGTGCAAGCTCCGTCCCAATGCACCTCATGTGGTGCCAGTGGATAGGCCCCACTCCTGCCCCATAGCTGCGGTAGATGGATGACGGCTGAGCCTCGAAGAAGCCCAGCTGTCGGCAGAGGACATTGGCATCTTGAATATCCCAGCCTTCCTTGCATACAGTTCCCCATTGGTTGTTCGTGAGGACCTCCACGCGGCCCTGACGTGCGTTCGGTCCACCAGCCAGCCGCACTGAGTCTAAAGTATTGGCAAGATGGAAGAAATGATAGGCAAACATCAAGATAAAGCACATCAAATTTCATTGAAATTATCAAAATCATGGCAAACAAATTGACAGGATAGACTAACCTACAATGTTAAAAAAAAGCAGGGAACAAATCTATTTCTTCATCACAAAATTAGAAACAGAAATTCATTAAATTTAAATAACAGAGCAAATACAAAAATATCTAAAGAAATCTGTTACCCATTTGTGTTTTGAATAATTACGTTTTCAAAACTTCCTTACTTTCTAATTCCAAATGGATTTGTTTAAACTTTCACTGACGCACTGCTCTCAATTTTGTACTTTTATTAATAATAATATATAACTTGTATCGCGCCAAATCCACTCTATGGAGTGCTCCTACTTAATATCACGGAGGACTTCCCTTCAGAGCTTTTTCTGCATCTCTTTTTAATTTCAAATGTGAATGGTTGAGAATGCAATTTTTATTATCCTCACCCATACGTACAGAAACCAGCAGATCACTATATCTGCAATAATAAATGACAGCAGTCACTAATGGGTTAGAGAGAATTATGGCTTGGCATTCCCTTTACCCCCACAGCAATACAGAGCTTCCATGAAGTCTAAATTAATCAGCTTTCACTCCTCAAATTGGCAATGATTATTTTCATTTTTTCATTCTTACATCTTGTGAAAAACAATGAATACAATATGAACCCAAATGAATGATGATTGCAAAATTTAAAAAAAAATTGGTGATCTGCACAAGCAAATAATGATTATATAATTTTCAATGTGTTACCAGTTTACAGAGTTTAATAATTAGTTAGATTTATATTGCTTAAATTCGATAACGCCACAGCATACTGTATTGGGAATGAACTCAAAGCTTTTGTGAATTTTTTCTCTTTCTGCTCATATACAACATGTGATTCCTAGCATTTTGGATCAAAAGATACTGCAAAAGTGTCACTAAAAGGAGACACTATGGGTTAAAGATATATATGAATACAAGCTTACAAGCAGAGCTGCAGACAACTCCAGCATCTTCATGATGACCACAATTATGGAAACCTATGCCAGCATGGTGGCACATGCTCAGGTCAATCTCGTCACCATCGCAGGACAAGCCATCCATGAAGATTGGTCCTTCACCTCCTCCAAAGTAGGCATTGGTGGTTGCCTAACATAGCAAAAGACAGAGAAAAAAAAGAGAAAGAGAGAGAGAGAGGGAATTAACTAAAAAGTGAGATGATTAAGAAAAGTTTTATAGTTTTGACAGTGTCAATAAGGTCATTGGAGTAGACCGACTGTCCATAAAAATGACATCCCATGCATCCAGCAATATTGGTCTTTTATGCCTTGAAGGCACTTTTCAAAGGGTTCACCAGACTGACATCCGACAAGACTGACACAAGATAAAGAAATGGATGACAGAAGATATTCAAAATGTCTCATGGGGCTGTCAGTCTATCAAATGTGATTGACTGAACAAACAATTCTTCTCTTCAACATTGCAAAAAACAAAACAAAAAATCAGTGAGATCTGACCTCTGTTACTGATATCCTTGCCAATACATTATGTATGCTTGAATTGTATTACCAGTACTTTCCTTTTTTCAAATTATTTTATGTCATTACTTTGTTCAAATTGTTTATCATGTATTCTGCCATCTTTGCTTCTGTTTCATGGCATACGCATGTTTGCCTAGAAGTATTTTTACTGCAAGATCTACTATGTGTTTTAACCAGAGACCAGTGGTACCACAAGCACTGCTCCTTTGCTGGTCTCTGTTTTAATTTTCATTCTTAAATGAATTCGAACAACTATTTTTCCCTCAAATTTGCTCTTGCAAATTAGTTTTTATCTCATATCCCTTCAATTTTTTCTTTTCCTTTGTTATATTATATTTGAATTTTGATTGTATAATTAATATTTTGAAAAATGGAAATGAAACAAAATCTAACAATCTGAAATCTTAATGCTAATAATAATATTCCTGTTGTCACTGAGGTCTGATTGACCCCTTACCCGAGATGCAGACTGGTATCCCAAGTGACGACACACAACTGATGCATCGATGACATCCCAACCATCATCACAGATCGTTCCCCAAGTACCACCCAGGAACACCTCTACTCGGCCTTCATTATGGTTGTTTCCTCCCGACAGACGAACTGCAAAAAAGGAAAATGAAAATTAAGGATATTAATCCTTACATAAATAACATTAGGGCTGCAGGTTAGATTTAAGTTTAAGTTTAATGTGTAAATTACTTTATCAAAATGAGGTTGGGCTCGAGTTCCATCTCTAAGGTTTTCACAACTTTTTCATGATCCACCTACATCATAATTTCCATCAGTGTAACTTCACATGTCAATGTTTTTACCTTTTGCATGAAATCTTTCAATGCATTTATAAGAATTGGCATGTTTTTCTTAATGAAAATGGTGAATAAATTGAATTGAATTCTGTCATTAACTAAGGCATTTATTTAAATTACCTTCAATTGGATGTTTAAATTAGTTTAAATGGAATGAAAATGTCAATGAGGCAGGATATAGCATCCAGGCATGTGTGCCTTTCAAACTGCCGCAATCCTTAAGCTCCTTACTCGAGTAGAGAGCGTACACAAGTAGAAGAATATCTCACATGAATCCAATGACTGTGATAATACACTATATAAAGCACTTTGAAATGGTTACTTTGAAAGGTACTAGAAAAAGAGAGCAAAATCCTATCATGATTACCTGGAGACTGGCAAATCACACCAACATCATCATCGTGTGAGCAGTTGCCGGCAATGGCACTGCTTGTTCTACAATCGGTAAGCTCACTCTCTTCACCAGTACACTCCAGGGAGCTGGCATGAATTGGTCCAGTCCCACTTCCAAAGCCAGCCTAAATACAAGATAGATAAAGAAATATCAAGTTACATCCCCTTTGCTATGCTCTTTATGTCTCTCTCTCTGTTTTGAGTTGTCTTCTTAATGATGCATTCATATACAACTTCTTTCCAACATGTTTTTTCTCACTCTCTGTTTCAAATTGTCTCACTGCTTTGCGACAGATTCATGGGTGTCCTCTTTCTAGCACTCTAGCATGCTTTAAGGCAATGCCATTGTGGATATTTTTGTTTTGAATATCATCCTTTATTAAGAATCAAGATCTGCAGGAAAATTATTATAACATTTTACGATTCAATACAGTATTTTCTGTTTAATCTACTACTGTATTTGTGATCTCAAAGCAGAACATTTTATTGGAAGAAATCTTTAGTTGCATTCACTTCTTTTGAGATATTTCGAGATGCAATTCTGTGACGGAAGTATGGTGAGAGAAACTTCAATATGTCTCATCTTCAAAGTATTACTAAGGCCTGAGTTTACGTGAATATTCAGAGAATATAATCAGAGAATACATTTAACCACAAAATGTTATGTCTATTGCAATCCTTGAAAAATAGTAACATGACATAAATGGCCAGAAGGAAGCTAAAGAACAACAAAAAAAAAGGCACATTTCCACAGCAAAAGAAATCCTGACCAGAATACATGTAGCTCAATGTTCGGCAAACCCGGAGAATAGGGGACCAGACGCGTGTGCTGTATTCGTTTGTGTGCAAGCAAATGTAGCCCAGCGGGAATGGCAACAGCGAAGATTCAGTGGTGAAAAATTTGTAATTTTGACAATATTTCTGGCCAAAATCAAGAATATTTTCATCAAATAACCAGGAATCTGAGAGCTGAGAGGACAATATGATGTGTAAGAACGTGAGTACCTGACAAAAACGTATTTGAAATTCATTTTAAACTCGATTAATGCCCTGTTCCATACATCGGGTTTGGGCCGTCACTGCACAGTATGCATGGCTTGTGTGCGCGCCCAGTCCCCTATTCTCTGGGTTTGCCCAATGTTTGATCCTTAGTAATCTACCTTACATAGTAGCAAAAATGAAATTCAGTTTACTATGGAAGAACCACAAATTGACATCATATAATTTCAATGCATGCTGATCAAGATCCAAGCAACAGGGCCAGTATTCAATTCAATACTTAAGTCAGAAATATGAATATTTTTCTTACTTTTTTACTTTATAATACTTAGTAAACTTTGGTATTCAATTCAATATTTTAAGTTTAGTTATATGCTAAGTATTTTACTCCAAATCTAAGACACCTACCTACGAGACTTAAGCCAATTATTTTGGCGGCCTTGATTGGCAAGCATAGGTTTTTATACGCAATCATCATGAGCTGCGCAGAATTATATCATAGCGTATTCGGGTGTATTAGATGCGACATGTCAATTGCGCATTGAAAATATGACGTCACAATGCTTATCAGTAAGAATTTTGCCTTAAAGCTGGCTTACTAAGATAAAAATCAAAGTATTGAATTGAACATGACTTAAGAAAACTTCATAGCCAAGCTGAGTAAAATAATTAGTAAAATTTTTGCTTAATCCAAGTTTTGAATTGAATACCGGCCCTGTATCCCTCTTTTTAAAGAAAAAAATATACAAGATGAATGTGACTGGGTCTCCTATGTGCCTCTGCTTATATTCAGTTAACTTTATGACTCAACGTGTTCTTAAATTATTAAAGGAGAAGTCTAGGCAATTTCTGTAAGCATGGATCATAAAGACAAAAAATTCAGCTGCTAGAAATTTCTTACTTTACACAACATACCCTAGGATTACCGAGTAATCAAAATTAACTTGTATAAACAGAAGTTCTAGTACGAGCCCGTTTTCATCCACAATACAGTTCGCAGCCTGGCCCAGTGACGTAGCAGATGCAACGCACATTATACGGCGATGCATGATGATGCAAGCGATAGTAGTGCATGTATGACATGTATAGCGCGAGCATACGATCCACTGCAGTAGAGGTACATATTTGTTTGTTTTGTTCTCAGTCACATTACGTGCGCCATAGCTTCGTTTTTCAGAATTTAAGTAGATCTACAGCCATATCATTTCTGATTTCATGCTTCTTGTGCCTACTTGTTAGCCTCAGAATTTGTAAAGGCCGTTAAATCTGACCATATCAATGGGTGATCGACGGGAAGACCTCACAATTTCTTGTGGGCTCGTAGCCCATCACTTTGGCACGCATAGACCCTATCCACCAGTACTTGAAAACATTCCGGTTTGGAGTGGTCTTCGCTTACTTTCCTTTACTTTGAATATTTATAAGTTTTGAATTCGAATTCGTCCGTTCCAATATTATTAATCCATCGGGCACACCTCTCCCTGTCCCTCAGGGGATTCAGGATTGCAAAAAAACTTCTCTTTGGAACAGAACTGGTGTGATTTGTACACCCAAAAGCTTGACATATCGGCGTTTTGCATAAGGACGTACAGAGAATGTGTGCGCATGCGCAGTGCAAATGCCTCTCCTACGTCACACGACCAATGACCATATTCGGGTTTCGGTGGGAAATTCAATTATTCGGAGTAAAAAATCCAACACTTAGGTATTTAAAAATCACAAAAATCACATTGACAAATGAAAGTAGCATTATCTGTTGGCTTGAATTTTAAGCTTTATAGTGCAATTTTAATGAAATTGTCTGGACTTATCCTTTAAGATAAACCAGTATAAAAGGCATAAAACCCGGGGGGGGGGGGGGTAGAGGTGTTGTGGCTCAGTGGATAAGTCTCCGGACTTTTTGAACCCCAAGGTCCGTGGTTCAAATCTCTGCAGCAGCACTAATGTCCTTTGGCAAGACATGAATCTACATTTGCCACGTCTTTCGGATGGTGACGTTAAAGGTCGGTCCCAGACGTAAAAAATCAGAATTGATTGATACACGTCTGTAAAAACCATCACCACCACCACCACCACCGGGTGTTTCATTAAGCTGTTCATAAAGTTGCGCATGATTTTACAAACAACTAGAATATGAAATGCCAGATGGGATGCCCAAAGTTTTTCCTGACATTTTAACAAAGTGTGACTGCATTTCCCAATTGAATTCCACCTTTAGCTGATGCGATTTATACTCAATGAAAATCCCATTTGGCTTGCCATATTCAAGTCGTTCGTAAAGTCATTCGTAATATTAAGCACAGCTTTAATGAAACACCCCCAAGACACTTTATTTATTTTCTCAGTGAATATGGTAAAATATGGTAAATTAACCTTTGGGACAACTTCAACTGCACCAGGATAGCCGACTTGTCGACAAACAACAGAAGCATCATTCATATCAAAGGACTGGTCACAAACTGTTCTCCATTCGTTGTCTATTAGGATCTCAACACGCCCCTGGTAGTGATGGTCACCGTCCTCTAATCTGATATCACCTGAGGAGAAAAACAAAGTTTTGATAGTGACACCTCTATATAAAGCCCATTAAAGAAAAAAGAATATTGATCTTGAAACCTGCACATCAAGACCACTAAAGGGAAAAAGAGAGCAATAATTATTACCTGAATGAGGCATTTTGGAGACAAGATATAAGCGCGTATTTTGTCTGTGTCAATTGATTCACTCAACACAAAATACGTCACAATGGTTCAGCCAGGGCTCAGCTGCATGACTATAGGGTAATAATATTCATATTCCCCTCCTCCCCGAAATTTGTCATTTTCCTATTGCGCCTGTGTACTAAATTATCGGTCCATAATATCCATATTCCACCTTTCTTGTATAAGCGCGGATTTAGGAAAGTGCAAACGCGCAGTTTTGTGTACGCGATAGAGGTTAAAAACAATGGATACGCGAGGTAACCATTTACGTCACAATCGCTTAGCCAGGATTACATATCTGCCTGAATAAGCTGAAATCAGAGGGACGGACAGGCAATTAGCAGACATGTTTGTCATTGCTACAAAATGATAGGCTTGAATTATGTATCATCCTATAGCTGTAGGTAATAATGATTATATTGACTGGCTCTGCTTTCAGGGAATATCGAAAATGTTGCCCTTAAAAGATCCATATTGCCCTCGTCTTCGACTCGGGACAATATGATTCAGTTTGCGGGCAACATTTTCGATATTCCCCTCAAGGCCAGTCAATATAATATAAATATTCCACTCAATGGACAAAAACAACAGCAAATTTTTCGTAGTGAAAATAGACGAAAAAGCAGCTGGATGCACACCACTGTTTCAAATAAGTGAAGTTCGAAATCCATGATTACTGAAGCTCTTCAAACTGTAGAATATGCCATTTTCATACGCATCGTCCATGATGATTTTCCAATATACTGTCATTTTTAGATGTACCAGAAAAAGAATGATGACAGATTTGACTAAGAATAAGAGGTTATGATCTAATGTAGGTTCATGTTTCTATGCATACATGTACGCATAATGCTACCACAATCTATGAGAAAGTTTAATGAGACTTAATTAGACAAAATCTATGAACTAGATGAATCTTCACGCATGGTCGAACTTTATGCCTCCGCCATAACCAAATCAGAAATACATGGCACTTCATGTTGATTTATTTTCATTTATACAATGACATCTTTGATCTTGACCTTTGACCTTGTGACCCCCAAATCTAATGAGAGCATTGCCCTTTCCATATGCATACCTGTGCCAAGTTTGAGGTTGATCGGTCAAATGGTTGTTAAGTTATGGTGAAAACGAACCATTTCTATGTACATAATGACCTCTATGACCTTTGACCTTTGACCTTGAGACCCCAAAATCTAATCAGATCACTGTCCCTCCCATATGCATACACGAGCCAAGTTTGAAGTTGATCTGTCAAACGGTTCTTAAGTTATCGCAAGAACGAGCCAGTCTTATGTGTATTATTACCTCTATGACCTTGAGCTTTGACCGTGAGACTCCAAAATCTAATCAGATCATTGTCCCTCCCATATGCATACAGGAGCCAAATTTGAAGTTGATCTGTCAAACGGTTCTTAAGTTATCGCAAGAATGAAAACGGGACGGACGGACCGACGACCCTAAAACATAATGCCTCCGGCAACCACCTACGGTGGGCAGAGGCATAAAAAAGGAGAACGAGAGAAATTTTTTTTACTAGGTCTACTCACTTCCTGCATAGCAAACAATACCAACGTCTTCTGAATGCTGACAGTCATGATTAGCCCGAGCGTTACCCCGAGGGCACTCCATAAGATTACCCTCTATGCCCGTGCATTGCATGTTGTCCAGATGAATTGGGCCAGTTCCGTCCCCATAGTAGGCTGCTGGGACTACCGATAGTGCCATGATGAACCCCAGCTGTCTGCAGGCCACCATTGCATCAATCATATCAAACTGGTCATCACAGACAGTGCCCCATGCTCCTGCATGGAAGATCTCTAGACGACCTTTGTTTGGATCAAGGTCTTGGTTGTTGACCAGGCGAATGGCCTCTGTATTAGGGAAACGGTTTTTCCATTAAAAATACTTAAAACTACGTTTAATGAAGTTTGTGAACTGATAGAAATGTCCTGGATTTTGATTAATGTGCTAAGAACTTGCAATGAGAAATGTCCTGGATTTTGATTAATGTGCTAAGAACTTGCAATGTAGTTATTTTCATTCAAATAATCAAATAACAGTCAAAGAACAGTGTTCAAAGAAACATTCCCCCTAAAAAAACCCCACAAGATTCAAAGAACAGCCTCAGTCCACTGTTAGTCCTCACTAAACGGTGCCATGCAATACCCAGCAAACCATGCTGCTATGTCACATGACGTAGCTTAATTGTAGACCTTGCTCTACCAATCCAGTTCTTTTTAAAAAAGAATCCAAACCTGAAGCAAAACTGATGAAATTGTTAAGCCAAACTTCTAGCCATTCACAATGCAAATATGTGCGCATGTAAGAGATCACGAGTGGCCATTTTATTGTAGTGCATGCAAAAAAATCTGAATGAATTTGAATAATCAACAAGTTGAATATGTAAGCAACTTACCCAAATTAAATATCAACCTATCAACAAAAATGGAGATTAACAAGTTACGCATATCTATAAAATAAGTATATCAATATTTATTTAGTCAGAGTCCAAATCTATTTGAATGCAGATGGTGAAATTACTAACACAGGTCCTCTTTCTGTGTATACCCTCAAACCTCAAACCTATTCATAACATATTACACTGTTCACTTCTGGTCAAATGGCAGTGCCATTAGCAGTGCCAAAGTGGAGCATTTACCTGGTCCTCTGCAAACGACACCAGCATCCATTCCATGATTGCAATTGTGAACTCCCAGCGTCTCATGTGTGCAGTCAATAAGCCTGTCCTCAGTTTCTGTAAGAGAAAGAGAAGGACAAACATGGACTCAGCACAATAAAGCAGAGGTGTCATGGTCTAGTGGATATGTTTCTGAACTGCAGTCCACAAGGTACAGGGTTCAAATCTCAACCTGGCAGTAATGCCCTTTGGCAAGACATTAGTCCACTTTGCCACTCTCCACCCAGGTGTATATGGGTACCAGATCTGCTTGAGCACTCGTCACTTTGCAGATCGGCTATGACCGGGGTAATAATATCTAAAGCGCTAGGAGCATCACAGCATGACAGATATGAGCACTATACAAATTGTCATTATATGGTATACACTGTGCTAATGAAGATAAAAAAAAAACTCCACTAAGTAAATGAACAACACTGAACTGAATATTATAAACTTAGGTAGATATGAAATGATTCAGATAATAATGACAATAATAATAATAATAATAATAATAATAGTGTTGCTTATATAGTGCCGGTGTCACACATCATTAAGATCATAGAGAAAAGACACTGGAAACAATACATATATCAAATGCTATATAAATGTTAATTATTCATTATTATTCTAAGATGGTGGTGCTAATCATCATTATCATTATTGCTGTTGGCGGTGTTATTATTCTTATCATCGTTATCAAAAATTTCATCATCATCATAATCATTATCATCACCATCATCATCACAATCATCATCATCATCAACATCATCATCATCATCATCACCATCATCATCATCATCATCATCATCATCATCACCATCATCACCATCATCACCATCATCACCATCATCATCATCATCATCATCATCATCACCATCATCACCATCATCACCATCATCACCATCATCATCACCATCAACACCATCATCACCATCATCACCATCATCATCACCAGCATCACCAACATCATCACCATCATCATCATCATCATCAACATCATCATCATCATCATCATCACCATAATCATCATCATCATCATCATCATTATCAACATCATCATCACCATCATCACCATCATCACCATCATCACCAGCATCACCAGCATCATCATCATCATCAATGTTCTAGTTACTGTTTCTAACATACCATCACACTGTACGTTGCTCAGTGCTATGGCACCAGTCCCTTGCCCAAATCTCGCCCCAGTAGTGGCCTCTATGGCAGGACCGAATCCAAGCTCTCTGCAGACGACCGTTGCATCCTTGATATCCCAACTGCTGTCACAGACCGTCCCCCAGAAACCATTGGCAAATATCTCCAAACGTCCCTCATTAGGCATGTGACCATCAACCAGACGAACTAGGTCATAAAAATGAGAAAATATCATAAAAGGCATTGATTGAAAAAACCAAGTACAGATTCACACTATTTATTACAGATTTATTAAAAGTACAACTAAAGTACATTTGAAGAAAAGCTTTCGTAAATAAACCACTAATACACTATCTTTCATATGCAGAATATTGTTAGTAGAAACTTTTATTCAACAAGAATATGCGTAAAATTGGTAAACAGGTCCACTAAAAGATTTTAATTGTTGGTTTATTGTAAAAACACCTCAAACAAGCAGCTCACAAGCTGAAAATGTTCAATATACAAACAGTGCATGAGCAGACAAATCACAATATTTGAATAAAATAGTATTAAACCAAACATGCACTGAATGTAAAATAATCAGTAAAGATTCATATTTAGGAATTTGTGAACCCCTATCACTTAATGATTACATAGATAGATACAATATTATTTACACATTTTGGGAGAAAGAGTTGGTTAAAAGAGCTCTATTCCTGAAATAGTTCACATTTCAAAATTTTTGAAGTGTACAAGATAGCTATCATTCATAGACATTACCAACATCACCTAACTACAATTCTACTGCAAAACTGAATGCACAGTGTAGATACAAAAGTATGGTTCAAAAGGGAGTGTAGATATAAAAGTATGGTTCGAAAGGGAGTTAGCATAATGTCATAAGGCCATGCACCATGTGAGTTCCCTCTGTGAGAGAACTCACATGGTTTTAGTTCAACATACACAAGGCAATAGCAAGATTGTGTCTCGCCCACCAGTGACCAAATAACACAAAGGTTTCCCCAAATACATCCCTAACCAAGTTTGATGTCACAAGAAATTCTTGCAGGTAAACTTTAATGTTTGACCAAAAATGACCGTTAACCTTACCATGTGACCTGACGGCACGATAGCATGAATGTACCCCTAGTGCATCTATCAACCAAATTTAGTTGCTATTGCAGCAACATGTGCTAAGTTACATGTATGTGTCATAAGAGAGTCTTGCAGGTAAACTTTGACATTCGAAATAAAATGACCTTTGACCTTACCATGTGACCTCCAATACCACCATAACATGAAGGTCCCCCAAGTGCATGTATGACCCAAGTTTAGTTGAAAAGGGAGCAATGGTTGCAAAGTTATTTGTCATAAGAGAGTCTTGCAGGTAAACTCTAACATTTGACCTCAAATGACCTTTGAACTCACCATGTAACCTCTGACAGCACCACAATATGATGTTACCCCTAGTGCATCTATCCCTCAAGTTTTGTTGCCATTGGACCAACAGTTGCCAAGTTATGTGTCGTAAGAGAGTCTTGCAGGTAAACTTTAACGTGTGTAAAGTCTTGCAGGTACTCTATAACAATGTGACCTCAAATGACCTTTGACCGCACCATGTGACCTCCGACAGCACCGTAACATGATGGTACCCCTAGTGCATCTACCATCCAAGTTTGGTTGCCATTGGACCAGCAGTTACCAAGTTATGCATCATAAGAGAGTCTTGCAGGTAAACTTTAACATTTGTGACGGACGGACGACAGACGACGGTCAATAGTTACAGGATTCTCCATACATTTTAACAATTTACAACTAATTTGCTGAAAAAAATTATCATTTTACGGCCCTGGAACCTCCTTTTTAATTCCTATCAGTACAAACTTAAATGAAGGGGTCAAGCATAAGCCGTCCACACTTAGAACAAAACAGATGAATACCCATACAGTTCTAGCGTAACTTCCATGGAAACCTTGAATTTGATAGGCTCTTGAGCAATGTTACCATGGTAGTCGCCATTTATGGCAGAGTTACCATTAATGGCAAGATTTATGCAGAGCAAAGGTGTCCACAGGAATGCTATCCCAGTAAACTGTAACAGCACTCTGATGGTAAACCCACTGCGTACAGGAACCAGCTGGTTTCTGTACAAATCTACCAGAACAACAAAACAACAATAACCAGTGGTCAACTGACAAAGCCCAATAAAGCTGTCCATACCTGGAACAGAGCAGATGACACCCACATCATTCTGGTGTCCACAGGAATGCTATCCAAGTAAACTGTAACAGCACTCTGATGGTAAACCCATTGTGTACAGGAACCACCTGCATGGTTTCTGTACAAAATCTACCAGAACAACAATAACCAGTAGTCAAGTGACGAAGCCTAATAAAGCTCCCTATATACCTGGAACAGCACATGCCACCCACATCATTCTAATGTCCACAGGAATGCTGTCCAAGTAAATTGTGACAAATTAACACTCTCGATAGTAAACTTATTGCATACAGAAAGCAGTTCAACTGGTTAAGTCTTAAGTTGTCCATACCTGGAACAGAGCAGACAACACCCACATCGTTCTGGTGCCCACAGGAATGCTGTCCAAGCACACTGTGATAGCACTCTGACAGTTCACTCTCATGGCCAGAACATCCTACTTCTGACATGTGAATGGGTCCTGATCCTGATCCAAAACGATCCTGAAAAAAAAAGTGGAAGAAGATCAAACCAGGCAGTTTATACAGAAATTATTTGCATTTACTGCAAGGTTTTAAACTGTTTGTGTAAGTTTTCATTGATGTTGGAATAACACACAGCAAATAAAAGACAAGGAAAATTATGATCATACTAAAGTGCTCTAGGCATCTTTATGAAAACACTGTGGTGCAAAAGAATGTGTGTGGAATGCAAAATGCAAAAATACATTAATTAAAATGTCTATAGAGACATATTGGAAAGGAATTTCAGTTTCTAACCTTGGTAAAAGCCTCTTCGATGGCTCCTTCAAATCCAAGTTGTCTGCAAACAACTTCTGCATCATCGATATCCCATGCATCGTCGCACACTGTCCCCCACAAGCCATTCATGAAAACTTCAACTCGGCCTTCGTTTGTGTTATCGCTGCCACTCAAGCGAACTGGAAATGAATAATATATTAATCCAACACTTGATTGCAACACTAACCTGTGCCTTTGACAAAAAAATGCAGGAAGCAAATGTTGTCACAGCCAATATAGGGCCCGGATATTGGGTCAATAGTTACAGGATTCTCCGAACATTTTAACAATTTACAACTAATTTGCTGAAAAAAATTATCTTTTTATGGTCCTGGAACCTCCTTTTCAATTCCTATCAGTACAAACTTAAATGAAAAATGCTTCTCATATTTTGCACATTTTGTCTAAATAATCCACTAGCAGGTAATCTATACTTATGATGCGGTAAACAAAATAAATATGGACTGCTTATTTTGAGGGTTACAGTGAAAACTATAGCTCTTTAGTGACCTTGAGATTGTACTATATCACCTTAAGCTATAGTTTCAACCATGCCCCTCAAAGCAGTCAGCATTTGTATCCTATCACACTTTTTAGCATGTGTTTTCTGCGATGTCATCCTTTACACTAGTTGCGCCCTAAGCATTAAACTTCAAGTGAATTAGGTGCCTTACAAATCTTGCACGTATTAGATCAGACACTATACCTAATTGCAACCTTACACAAACATAAGCCCAATTGCAACCCTCAGCCTAATCCTGCATCTTTGAGAAATAAATCCTGAAAAAAAAAGCCATCAAAGCACTTGTGGTATTCTTGTGAAATATTCCCATTCATTTCATCCACACTTTAATTGTTAACAAGTGTGTAATGCTGCAGGGGAGCATTTCATGAAGTATCTTGTTAGTGATTTGCACTGACAACTGTTATAAACTACTGAAATCCTTGCATCTGATTGGATGAGAGCAAATTTGTCATCAAAAATCACTGACAAGACACTTCGTGAAAGGCTCCCAAGGTATTTTTTTCCATGTCCATAGATATAACATGCAAGTGCATGTATACATCATGGATATCCCAGCATAAGCAATGAATCAGCTATGGATTATTTCACAAGATGACCTCTAATGCTGGGTCACCGTATTTTTGGACACCACTTACTTTTTGGCATACACACGACCCCAGCATCTTCACCATGGTTGCAGGCATTCAGCCCAACGCCCGAGTTAGGACAGCTGAAGAGGGTCGATTCTTGACCTCCACATGCCACGTCAGACAGAAACACAGTCCCAATACCAGGTCCAAATGAGGCTTGGTGATTTGCAGCTATCGCTCTCGGATAGCCAAGCTCACGGCACACCACAGCGGCATCAGTGACATCCCATCCATCATCGCACACTGTCCCCCACTGGCCCTGGTACCTCATCTCCACTCTACCGGCATTTGGGGTACGACCTTCCACGAGACGCACCTCAACTGTAGTTTGGAGATGGTCATTCGGAGAGGTCAATTAATAAAATTATAGTTAACTAAACACTGCTGTCAATTTATATCTAGAACTTCAGAATACTTGGTAACATAAGGGCCACCAAAGTATTTGAGATGAGATTTGTGTTTTGTCTAATCTCATTTTGCTGTATGAATACCTGTTGCACTTAGACACACAAAACACTATGACTGTCTACTTACCGACATCCTGGCACACAACTCCTGCATCTTCTATATGCCAACAGTTATGCTGACCCAAACCATTATGGGGGCAATCCACAAGGCGAATCTCTCTCCCACTGCACCTCAGGTCATCAAGCAAGATCGGACCGGTGCCTTGCCCAAAACGTGCCTGGGAAGCAGCCTCTAGTGCTGTGGCAAACCCGAGCTCTCGACACACTACTGCAGCATCATGTATGTCCCAGTAGTCATCGCACACGGTACCCCACACACCATTCTGTAGTATTTCAACTCGCCCTTCGTACTTGGAGTGACCACCTACCAGGCGGATTGTATCTGGTGTTGAAACAATGTGTTGAAATACATTATTTAAAAAAAAGTTTAATTACTGTGTTTTTAATACTTGTTTTAAGAGTGCATATCATTATTGATGTTACTTTTTTCACTTCCTAGTAAATATAACTCGTGCCTAAATTATAATTCTTTTGTATTTAGTACATTTTATAAGCTCTATGACTATGTTTTTGTTTTGTAAAGAGCCCAGAAATGGATTTTCTCTATAAGTGCTATATTAAGCTCAACTTTTTATATCATTATTACTCATGTATATAGTCAGGATCTGAAGAAATATAAATAGGAACTCTATACAAAGGATGGATTCATGGGGAAATATAATTAGCAGGTGGCACAAAATAACTGCATTAGGTTTTGCCTAACAAGACAACACTACATGGGAATATATGTATATCACATTTTGGCTTACAGGTCTCTAAATGGGAGTAGCATTTCTTTTAAAGAATGTATTATTCCAATTTTTGAGGGATGAATTAGGGAATAAAATCAAATGAAATAAAACCTGGCCGGGAGCAGACGACACCGGCATCTTCAGAATGATCGCAATCATGAGTACCCAGCCCTGCATGGGTACAGTTCAAGAGGCTAGTCTCTGATCCAGTGCAGTTGATATTGTCCAAATAGATGGGCCCTTGACCTGGTCCAAACCTAAAGAAAGTCAAAAGGAAAAACAGCTAGTTACAATGGCTTTTAGTTTGTGACATGTGTCTTTTTAATGAAGAGTTAGGGAATGAACTATTTGAGACCCTGCTAAAGACTTTACCTCACCAATGTACTCAAAGAATTTCTGGGCAGCAGACAGAAGGAAGAATATGGCGCTAAAGGCATGGCATCCAGATCGGCCACATAGTATACTGTTTCAAAACTCTGTTTAAACGTGGTTCGTCAACATATATATTGCTCTTGAGACATTTACTTTGGGGCTTATTTTTTTCAAAGATATACATGCATGGTTAATAATGCAATCGGGTTCACGTCAGGTTTAGGCTTGTTCACATATGAAGAGGGAAAACTCCATAGTATTAAACTCCAACAGATATTTTGTGCAAAAGTGAATGGGATTTGAGGGGCGAAAAAAAAACCCAAAACAAATGCTGAGGCAAAAAGCACCTTTTTCCCTCTTGGTGGCAAAACGTAGTGAATCTGTCAAATTTTTATAGAGTTAGTGTAAAATATGACTTCACGAGTTTGTTTGCGCAACTTTTGACAAAACTCTCTTTTATTTGAGGGTGAATTGTCATTGATGCTTTAACCCATAGCAGTACAGAGCTTTCTTGAGGTCTAAATTAATCATCTTCAATCCTCAAATTGGCAATACAAATTATTTTTCCACGTTTACATAGCTTGAAAAAAATAAATATGGATATAACATAAACCAAAATGAAATATAATTGTAAAATTGAATCAGAAATTGCCAATTTGAACACAGAAATAATGATTATATATTATTCACTGCATTGCCAATTTAAAGAGTTTAATGATTAGTTACACTTAAATTGCTCTAATTCGAGAATGCTACACCATACAGCCATGGGAATGGGCTCAAATTTGTCAGTGCATTTTTCTCTTTCTGCTCATGTATGATATGTACTGCCCAACATTCTGGACCAGCAGATACTGCAAAAGCGTCTCCTAAAGGTGACACTGTACCTCTATGGGTTAATGTGTGTATCATTATCATAAGTGGAGTGGTAAAAAACCAGCAGGTTTTCCGCAGGGGTTGCCACTGGATATCTGAAACAGTCTTTAGGGGTAGGACTGTGACATTTGGTCAAGAGCTGAAATTGATTTGTTGATACTAGGTTGAACAATTGAGAATTTGTCCCCAAACCATGGGACGTAAAAGCCTGAAATGACATTTAACCCATTTGTGACAGAGGGTCCACATTATGTGGTTTGGTTTAATAACTTTTGATGTAGAGCCCTAAAAATCATACCAAATACATGAGCAGAAAGAGCAAAAAATTCTACACTTACTGTGCCCATTTTTGTTGCATCAATATCTGTTGTTTGATGCTGAAATTTTTTTAAAGGGAAATAAGCATTAAAATCCTTAAATTGGCAATGCGATGAAAATGTTATAATTACTGTTTTTCCCTGCAAATTGGCAACTTTATGACTTCTTATCATACATTCTGTCAATTTATATTTATTTCAGATACATGATGTTTTATAAGAAAAATGTAGCAATAAAAGAAAAATGTTGGTGTTGCCAATTTGAAGAATAAAAGCTGATCAAATTAGGCTTTAAATAATTCCTGTCATGAATGGGTTAAAGGCCTTTCATGCAGGGGCTGCATTATGAAAACTATGTTATCAATATAGGTCAGGCGTCTTATGAAAACATGTGGTGCGAAAAGACGCTTCCGGGTCGCAAAATGGAAAATTGTTGAAAATCTGAATTTTCAAACACAGATTGATAATTACATGTATAGCATACAGGCCTTGCAAATAAATATATACAGTTTTGTTGTGGAATGATATTGGCTGAAATTTCTTTCCAATATGTCACAACAGACATTTTAATTTTTGTGTTTTTGCATTTTGCGTTCAGCACGCATTCTTTCGCACCATATTGTTTTCCTAAGATGCCTTAAAGAAAAAAATGTTGTCATAGAAAATGGAACATTGTGGGGAATTTGCACATATCTCTTTAAATTTTGCTCGAATGCAGCCAGCTTTGTGCAAACATTAACCAGTGACTGATCCTATTTTGATTTGCTATGATAATAAACATTATTTTAATAACATAAAATACAACACGATTTTTGAGAATACATCTCCAGATTACCTTGCCCTGTCAGTTACAGCAACAGCATCTCCAAAGCCCATAGCACGGCAGACCACATGACCATTCTCCAGGTCCCAATTATCATCACAGACGGTTCCCCACTGTCCGTCATAGAACACTTCTACCCTACCCTCGGCAGGGGAGTTCCCATCGGCAAGACGTACTGAGGAGATGAGAATAAAATTACACTGTTAAATTTTGTCAAATCTCACAAAGGTCCATTCACTTCAACAAAAAAATTAGTTTCTGACAGTTTTATTTCCTGTAAATTATATCATTTGTCTTACTTAATTTGTACTATATAATTCAGCAGCTACTAGATTTAACTCTTTGTGTGCTGGGCCATGAAACCCCTCTGTGCTGAATTATTTTCAAGGAGGGCTCAATAGCAGTAAAAAAAACTGACTTGCTTACTTCAACTGGCTATAACTTTTCACTGCAACATTTTGAGGAAAAATGTTTCACAGCAAAGTTGTAGAAAATTTCAGTCTTTCTGACTGTATAATTATTTTTTGAAAATAATGATCAAGATTTTGTAAAGTAATGCCTAATTACAAACAAAGAAGGGCGTGTTTGATACTATTATGGTAAGAGATTTTTTAAGCCTTCTGCTTGAAAAAATACATGGCAATATATTCAAATAATACATTGTCCTTGTAGAGTAGATCATAAGCTTTATATAGATATCAAATTTGTGACATGTTCATGAAGAAAAGAGGAGTAAAGGGCCAAGAAAAAGAAGAAGAGATGATCAGTGAGAAGAGGGTCTTATTGTATTCACTTCCTGTCCCTCAATTCAGAGTTCATGGCCGTGCAACCCAGTGACTTATTGTGTTTGTATCTTGTCTCTTTTCAAGAGAGGGGCCTTGATTGCATTTACTGATTTTGGGGGGATGCCTTAGAATTTCACATAATACCCCATACATATCAAGTGTGGTATTTGCAGGTCGAAGCTATAATACAAGTGTAACACCATTGTCCACACGTTCCAACTCCGAATCAGAGTCCATGACAAAATTAGGTGAATCCCCTCCTTCTGCCAGTACAAGTTCATGGGCTTCATCTACGGAAAATAGCCTCCGCGGAGCCATGGTGGTAATACGTGAAAGACCTCTAAAAAAACCTCAATTTTCTCTGAAATTTCCAATGTAAAGCTATGCCAAAAATGATTGCATATGAAAGCCTCGCGAGTAAGGAATGTAAACAACGCAAAGCGAATACGCCACCTCCGGGGAAATAGAATTCGTATCAATACAATAGGTTGTACATTTGAGCGTGAAATGCGAAGTTCGCGCAGCGCAGAAAGTGCATGGGTGCGAAATTCGCGCCGGAAGAGTTAAACTGTACAATTAAAAAAAAAAATGATTGTCAAATCCTGCCATGTCAATGGAAAAAAGTGAATGTTTATTTGAATGAATTTAAGTGAACTGAATTTTACCAATAGCTCTGCACGGAGTGCATTCGACATCTTTTTTAGAAACTTGTATCTCTTTGTGTCTGTTTCTATGAATGATATTTTTCCAAACCAGAAATTATAAATAAAGCAAAGGAATGGTAAGAAAAAAAAACTAACCATTAACTGAACATATGACTCCTGCATCTTCACTATGTCTACAGTTAGATATGCCAAGCCCAGCATTCTGGCATTCAATCAATGTATCCTCATCTCCTGTACACTCGACGTCATCAAGCGCAATCGCACCTGACCCCTGGCCATAGACCGCTCCAGATACCGCATGACTTGCCGAGGGAAATCCCAGTTGTCGGCACACGACTGTTGCATCATTAATGTCCCAGGAATCATCACAAACTGTAGCCCATGAACTGTTATACAGGATCTCAACTCTACCTTCATTGGCGCGTGAGCCATTCACTATTCGTACTATAAAAACAATGATAAATTGTTATTTCCAAGGTTTTAATGCATAATCTTCATACAGATAGAATATTTAACATGAATTTCTTATGCCCACCGCACACTATACGATCCGACTGCCACCCGATTTTCGAACAAATTTCATTTTGCATTACATGTGGAAGTTTAAACAGGTAAAATCACCTTATTTGAAGTCTGGAATAATGATAGAAATACTAAAATGAAAATTTTGGTTGACTGCAAGCCTTTTAACCCATAGCAGTA
>CM057157.1:21500915-21515915 GCA_029962745.1 Echinometra lucunter
ACAAAATTAACCCAAAAAAATTCTTGCAAAAATAACCACTTCTGCAGAGCTTAAATCTGTTCCTACCATTGAGATCGCAAACGACGCCAGCATCCTCATGGTGGCCACAGTTGTTGATTCCGATTCCAGGATGGGAGCAGTCGAGGAGATCTTCCTCAGATCCTGTGCAGCTGACATCATCCAGGAGAATGTCCCCACGTCCAGTCCCAAAGAATGCATTATGCGGAGCAGATACAGCACTTCCAAAGCTGGGAACAATATCAGAGAAAGACTTTGTCAAATTTTGCCATCCTGATTGAGACAAAGAATTTGTCAAATATGGTTATTCTTGAGCACCATAGATCTCTATAGGGATCACTGGCTTGAGACATGTGCAGATGGTTGTATTCTCCATTATGTATCTGAACTTGGTTATATAGCTTCAAATACAAACGATAACATATGTACATGTAACTCATATTACTCCAACTCAAACTTTATTCCTGGTTCTTCCTTCAAGTGGCTACTTCCATTCATGTTTACCCATGTTCCGCACAATGTAAATCCACTGCCAGACCCAAGGAGAGATTGGGGGGGGGGGCACAGAGCCATATTTTTAAAGTAAAAATACTTCCAGAAAATGTAAAAACCTCCTTTTTTGGGGGGGTGACCTGTCAAAGAGAATTTTCAAGCTTGGGCCCACCCCAATCCCCCAACCTGTGAATCCTGCATCACCACACAATTATAGACATTACTCCTTGACCTACCCTAGTTGTCTGCAAACTACATTGGCGTCTCTCAGATCCCAAAGATCATCGCAGACAGTTCCCCATTGGCCATTGATCAGGATTTCCACACGCCCTTCGTTCTGACGGGAGCTTCCAGCCAGACGGAGCTCACCGGAGGCTATTTGATAAATGGACAAAAAAGTGAAATAAAGTCAAACCTGTTGTAGGACCACATCTCTATAAAGACCCTCTGCCTAATATAATTGTGTACATCTGTCCAAAATGTTGTAGAACCCGTCTGGAAAGGCCAATAATTAGGGACCACTTTTTCCATTTCACCCTTTGTTGCCTTAAAAGACACTTTTGAATATATTTCAGTATTTACTACATACGTGCAGGATCCTACATTGTTGATATTTAGGTTGAAAACAAAATGTCAGATTTTATCCTCAGGCTCAGATACTGGATTCTTTGGACAAGTGCCCACAGACATCAGATAATTTGGATAAATTTCTACTTATCATGCAAATTTACATTCAGTGAATGTGCTGAAACTAGTCAGCTTCCAAATTCATTTTTTTGACAAATACAGGATAATGAAGCTAATGCACACAAACACTCTAATATAAATTTGGAAAACTGACAGGTGAATGATTAAATGAGTTGGAGAGAGGCATACTATCTTTATTCGCAATTTCACAAAATCCTTTTCATGCAATTGCTGAAAAAATATAACGACACTAACCTCGTGAGCAAATGACGCCAGCATCTTCCCCGTGACCACAGTTATGGACACCTAATCCATTGTGAGGACAATCAGTAAGTGAGGTTTCATCTCCGTTACAGGCGACATTATCCATCCATATAGTTCCTGAACCCTGGCCAAACGATGCAGAGCCGGGTGCAGACACTGCAGGACCAAAGCCAAGTTGGCGGCACACCACACTGGCGTCCTCAATGCCCCACGAGTCGTCACAAACCGTTCCCCAGTCTCCTCCGAAGGATATCTCAACACGGCCCTCCATCCCACTGCTGCCACCGGCTAAGCGGATGTTGAGAGGTCCGTCACCTTTATATTGATACACAAAAGAAATCAAGACCTACATATTTCACATTTGACAATGGCAACACTCTAAAATTTTCAAATCTTGACATACCCCTACATCTCACCAATGAAAATAGTTAAGATGGGATATTAAAGGTCCTGCCACTTGCAAAGCAGATGTTAAGATGACTGTCATCTTATGGCAAATGATGAATGAAATCATTCACTCTATAACCTGTGTATATTATTATGTAGACAGGGCTCTTGTTGCTTTCCAAGTCACTCTCTCTCTCTCTCTCTATTGTTTTTATTAATTATACTTCAAGCAAGTTATATTTGAAGGTTTTCAAGCACAACAAGCTAAATACTGAAACCAAAGCCAACCTCTATCTAATTCCGTAAAGAGCTTGTATCAAATTCATGTTCACAAAAACATACGTGTGAAAAAGAACATATGGAAACCAAAATATCTAATCAAATAAAACATCAAGAAAGCATTTGCGTGACTTTAGATTTAATACAAGAGCTCAGACTTTGTTTTGAGAAGAAGTTATGACAAATGGGAAGTACGTTTTTGTGGACATAGAAAGAAAAATGAAGAGATATGGCAAAATTAATCTAAAGTACTCGTTTAACCAAGAGATTTAAACCTTGTTGAAAAGGCTAAAAATAGGCCTCCTTAAAGGACATTTCGGTTTGTGGTGTAAAGGGAATAGTTTTGTATCAATGAAATTAGGTTCATATGAATTTTACAGTTAATTACAATTTGTTTGTTTAATCTTCTTCATTTGTGTAATCCTTTTATTTAAATGCCATCTTTTCAATGGAAACCTACTAGCTCTGCAGACAACTCCTGCATCTTCTGAATGTGCGCAGTTGTGTACTCCTAGTCCTCTGTGCCCACAGTCCATTAGGGAATTCTCATTTCCTACGCAGTTGACATCATCGAACCAAATCGTTCCTGAACCTCTGCCAAAGTGAGCTGAGGTCGGAGCGGAGACTGCCGATGAGAAGCCGAGCTGGCGGCATACAACTGTGGCATCATTGATGTCCCAGTAATCATCACAGACTGTTCCCCATTGGTTGTTGATGTTGATCTCAAGTCGACCCTGATGGGAATTCAGTCCTCCTACAAGCCTCATGTACGTTCCGACAACAGGACCTTTATCAAATAAATTAGTTTCACAAATACACAAGACAGAGAAAAGAGAGAATATAGGCAAACATGGATAAAGAGATATTTAACAGATAGAAAATAATGCAAAAGGACGAGAGAGACTAGATGAATCTTCGACCGCGCGTGGTCGAACTTTATGCCTCCGCCATTACCACATCAGAAATAAATGGCACTTCATATCGATTTATTTTCATTCATACAATGACATCTTTGACCTTGACCTTAGACCTTGTGACCCCTAAATCTAATGAGAGCATTGCCCTTTCCATATGCATACATGAGCCAAGTTTGTTGAACTATCAAATGATTGCTGAGTTATCACAAGAATGAACCATTTCTACGTACACTATGACCTCTATGACCTTTGACCTTTGACCTTGAGACCCCAAAATCTAATCAGATCATTGCCCCTCCCATATGCATACCTGTGCCAAGTTTGAGGTTGATCGGTCAAATGGTTGTTGAGTTATGGTGAAAACGAACCATTTCTATGTACATAATGACCTCTATGACCTTTAACCTTTGACCTTGAGACCCCAAAATCTAATCAGATCATTGTCCCTCCCATATGCATACCTGTGCCAAGTTTGAGGTTGATCGGTCAAATGGTTGTTGAGTTATGGTGAAAACGAACCATTTCTATGTACATAATGACCTCTATGACCTTTGACCTTTGACCTTGTGACCCCAAAATCTAATCAGATCATTGTCCCTTCCATGTGCATACATGAGCCAAGTTTGGAGCCAATCTGTCCAATGGTTCTTAAGTTATCTTGAGAACGAGCCATTTTTATGTGTATTATTACCTCTATGACCTTGACCTTTGACCTTGAGACTCCAAAATCTAATCAGATCATTGTCCCTCCCATATGACACACGAGCCAAGTTTGAAGTTGATCTGTCAAACGGTTCTTAAGTTATCGCGAGAATGAAAACGGGACGGACGGACGGACGGACGACCCGAAAACATAATGCCTCCAGCAACCACCTACGGTGGGCGGAGGCATAAAAATTATAGGTACAAAGCTAAAATAAGGTTTGAGCAATACTGATCAGAATGCCATATCTTTTCTTGACACACCTCAATATACATGTACTTATGATCCATGGGTATCGTTAATGAGTCTATAGATAATGACATGTTCCTTATGCATATCTGAATATCTTAATATCTCTTCTCCTGGAGAATCATATACTAATACCAGTAATTTGGTGACATTCAAATTTCATTATAGAATTACTTTATTCAATAAATATCATCTACTTCATATGCATTTCTCAGTTCAACTGATGAAAGAAACGACAGAATATTCTTCTCCTTCAGTCACACTCACACATCATTCAAACTTCTCTTCCGTTTTTCTTTCAAGCATGTCAAATATTCCAATGTGACATCACTGAGAAATATTGGTCAACAGCAACAAAAATAGAAGAGTGCTTGAAAAGTAAATTGGGAATTGTACTTAAAGCTCACATCTTGTTTAAATATGCTGTTGCAAACTGCATGAAAAATATGTAGAATTTTTCTTTGTAAAGTGAGTTCTGTACCAGTCTGTGTTATAAGATATCAAAATATGTAGCGCCATACACTAAAACACCCAATGTTTTTAACCTGGTGAACACTCAGGGTCTATGATAAATGTGTATTATGCTGAAATCAAATGGTGCTGAAACAGGTTTAAAGCAGTTTAACGATGCATATGTGAACAAGACTTTTGTAAGTGGCAGAGATCAATTTGAAATGACAGTATTACCTGACACAGAAGTGCACACAACTCCTGCATCCTCACTATGTCCGCAGTTGTGACTTCCAATTCCACGGTGCGGACATGAAAAGAGACTCGACTCGCTGCCTGTACACTGGAGATCATCCAGTAGGATGTCGCCGGAGCCTTGACCAAACGAAGCCGACATCGTTGCAGACGTCGCCCCAGAGAAGCCAAGCTGTCGACAGACAACATTGGCATCGTTGATGTCCCATAGATCATCACAGACCGTACCCCAGCGGTTTCCAACCAGTACCTCCACGCGACCTTCAGATGGGCTTCCTCCACCAACAATGCGAATATTCAGCCCTGGCGATGTGGTCACTGTGATAATAACAAATATAATGTTTCATGAGGTAAAGATTACTTGCAGGCACTAAGTCAAGATGATGTGTCTCAATTAATACTGTTATTCAAAGGCCAGTTCAAAATGCAAGCTTCAGCAACAATTGGTCTGAGGTGTATTTTCTTTACAGGACTATAGTATGGTGGCCCTGAAGTACGCTCGACAACAGGTCATGTGCGACGTGAATTTCGCATCCCAGGTCCTGAACTTTGCATCCCAAGTCGTGAAATTCACGACCCAAGGTGCGAAATCCAGAAACTGTGGCACGAGAACTTTGCATCCCAGTCCTGAATTTCGCACTGCGGGTCATGAATTTCACGACTTGGGATGCAAAGCTTGCGCCACAGGTCATGAATTTCATGACCTCGAATGCAAAGTTCAGGACCTGGGATGCTAAATACACGTCGCACATGACCTGTTGTCAAGCGTACTGCAGTGCCACCATACTATAAACTTGTGGCTCTAACCACGGACCAAGCCATAATAAACTGGTCTCATGTGAAGCAAAAAACACCCTGAAAAACATAACTGAATGGTATATGATGCAGCTAAAACACACAAACACACACACAAAAAATGAGGCATAAGTCATCTTTTTCACCTCCTTGCAGCAAAAATGGTCAGACCAGTCAAATTCTTGTAAAGTTAGTGCAAACTATGATGTCACAAGTTTTTTGTGCAAATTTTTGGTAAAATTCTCTTTTATTTGAGGGTGAACTATTACCAAAATGTTAACCCATAGAGGTACAGTGTCACCTTTAGAAGATGCTTTTGCAGTATCTGTTGGTCCAGAATGTTGGGCAGTACATATCATACATGAGCAGAAAGAGAAAAATGCACTGACAAATTTGAGCCCATTCCCAACACCGTATAGTGTGGCGTTCTCGAATTAGTGCAGTTTAAGTGTGACTAATCATTAAGCACTCTAAATTGGCAACGCAGTGAAAAATATATTATCACTATTTCCGTGTTCAAATTGGCAATTTCTTATTAAATTTTATAATTATAATTCATTTTGGTTCATGTCATATATCCATATTTATTTTTTTCAAACTATGTAAATGTGGAAAATGATAATTGTTGTTGCCAATTTGAGGACTGAAGATGATTAATTTAGACCTCCAGAAAGCTCTGTACTGCTATGGGTTAATTCGCATCTTATTATCGTAAGTGGCACGGTACAAAAACCCAAAGGAGTTTTCTGTGGGAGTTTGCTGCTGGACAAATGAATGAGCCTTATAGTAACTCTTTCCCTGATCTTATAACCTAACCTAAAACAGGGGGCTGAAACTCCGCTTCTGCATCCGTCCAGCCATGGAGGGGGGGTACGGAGGGTCAAATTGATCCCGCGTTTTATGTACAAAATTTTATAAACCTATGGCGCAGACCATTTTTCCGAGTATCAGCGAAAATCAGGCTTGTTTTGCCTTGCACGCAGCGCGTATCACATTTCCATGAATATTTATGAATATGTATTAATTTTTGTGACTTATTAACATAATAACGCATGCGCACTGAATTATTCATTCATTCATTCATTTACCGTAACGTCGCCCAGACTCGTGAGAATTTCCCTAATTTAATTTCCTCTCTCATTTCAATCATTTTACCCCAATAGCTTACACCCACTTCTATTTATCTGATGCCGATGCTGTCAGTAAGACATGCGTTTCTGATTTTGACTTTATTTTGTGTTGATCACTTGCAGACTAAATTCAACAGAAGCTGTGTTTACAATATTATTATTTGAGGAATCCACACTCTACAAGCATTGCTTTTTTTTAATAGTGGATCACCTCCATTTCCATAACATAAGAGCTTATAGGCTACTGTATTATTCTTTTGTAGATTAACTTTGTTTCATATTTCAAATTATGTAAACGTATCCTGTAAACAGTAACATGCATGTCTCCTGGCCCCCTCCACCAAACAGATAAATTCCTCTCGCATATGGCTGCTACAATCATGGGCATCAATGTGGGGAGGGGGGGGGAGGGGCATGGCGCGGTATGCGTCCCTAATATTTTAAGAGTGGGTTGACACAATAGGGTATGTCCCCCACATTCTGGAACAAAGCACACCTAGTGAAACCAAATTTCCCCACCCCCTATACTTAAAGCTGTGAGCTCTTTCTCTTCTCAGCAAAGTTTAGCGTTAATTTTTGCTCGTTGACATTTTGGGGAGGGGATCATCATAGACATATAATAAATGTATCCCCCTAAAGAATTTGATCCAAGGATTTTTTTTTCATTTCTGCAAACCCATTAAGGTGTATGCCCCCAAAGAAAAAATGCTGAGGAGCATTTTTTTTACTCGCTAGTCAGTGAATTTTAGGACAGTACCCCCCCCCCCACCCCATCCTGTATGCACTGCAATCATACCTCAGTTACAAAGTAACTTCATGATTTTGTGCCTGCATTATCGTCAACAATGCTTTTTTTCCTTTCATTTGCTAGTCCCTGAATTTTTGGACAGCCCCTTCCCCCCCCCCCCCCCACACATGGCTACAATCACACCTCTGTCACAAAACAACTTCATATGATCTTATGCCTGCATCATGCATCATCTTCAACCTCATCATCATTGTCTTTTCTTCTTTCTTTTGCTAGTCAGTGAATTTTTGAACAGAGCCCCCCCCCCCCTCCATCACACCTCAATTACAAAGCAACTTCATATGATCTTTGACCGGAATCATCATCCTCAACCTCGTCGTCATCATCATCAACACTATCTTTCTTTCGCTATTCAGTGATTTTTCAGACAGTGCCCCCCCCCCCCCCTCCATATGGCTGCAATCAACCTCAATTACAAACCAACTTCATATGATCTTGTGCCAGCATCATCATCCTCATCATCATCAAAAACACTGACAAAAGCAACATCAACATCAGATTTCACTCAAGGTTAAGAGAAATTGAAAGACAATAAGAATATAGAGAGAAGAAAATTATTTTATTAGCAAAAAAGTGTAACTCTAATTTCAATGCAGCAAGAGATCAGCAAACATTTCTGGAGGCAGAAAGCTCTTGTTGGAATACTTATAATAGGCCTACTATTTAAACATTCTTGCAGTGTGAATCCATATAGCCTATCAATGTAATTACATAATAATAACAATGATAATGATAATAATAATAAAAATGTAAAAAAGAATAATGATAAGTTTGACAAATTTCTGAAACAATTCAGCCAAAAACTTAGATATTGGTTCATATGGTTCCCCACCTACCTGCATAGGTAGTTTTGTAAATTCAGGTAACAGCGTGAAGCAACCCATCCCTAATAATTGACTAGACTTGCTCCAGAACTACCCTCCAAACAATCACCCCCCCCCCCCCCCCTCAGTGTCTACCCCTGGACAATCAACCCAAGCCAATTACAATGCCCATCCCATCCCCTAACTTGGAAATGTTACTTACTGTAATTGACCTCAGGATTATTTCTTGGGGGGGGGGACAGTACACTGGAGGTAATTACCCGAGGAATAATAGTCCTAGAACTGTTGATTTTGAAGGCACAACTTCTATATACAATTTTTGTGTTCCCTGATTTTTTTATTTCTTTTTAATAGTTGTTAAAATGGTTTTGGTCCATGTTTCAATTGAATTCACAGATTAATACATTTTATTAGCCTGTCATGAAATAAGGCTCAAATTTTAATCTAGGTATACATCTTTAGGCAAAATGCAAATGAAATTTCAAAATAAGGGCTTGGGGAAGGGTGCAATTCCTTAGTCTTCAAGCAGCTGGATACTCTACAAGCCTTGTACTTGAACTTCTTAGACAACCTGCAAGTGGAAAACAAAAGAAAAGAGAAAAATTTGTAAGCATGCTGCAGAGTCGAGAGAGAGAGAGAGAGAGAGAGAGAGAGAGAGAGAGAGAGAGAGAAAGAAAGGCTCCTCTCTAAGTACATGATAAATGACGTGATGAACCTGCCTGAAACTTTATTCTAAGTAGTTCAGTACATTATACTAGGAGGTCTGCACATAAGACTGCAAGCTTCAGTCTGTGATAATAAAAATATTGGTTGTTGTTATTAGGCTAAGACTCGTTAGTCTTTACTTTGTATGGCTACTCTGTAGTAAAATACGTTGGTTTTTTTTTTTTAAACATCTACGGCACATGGATATTTCTGTCTAGAATTTAGCTTAAATAACATACTACAGAAATGAAAAACTTTAAAAATCTACACTTTTCAAAGCTACAAATCATAATGGGCTTACTTCATACCTTGCCAGTGGCAGTAGTAGATTTTTCTAGATCAAGTGGAGTTGACTTGATAACCAAATCTGCCTGTATTGTACCATCTGAAGACTACATCAGGTTCAGGTCCCCTTTAAAAATTAAAAAGAGAAAGAGGTATATATCATGATTATTTCAAAGCAGTGTGGTGATAACAGGTCTATGAATGATGTCTAGCCCATACATAGCCAGGCTTTGTCTAAATATGCCAGGCCTAGACTCTAGGTCTACCGTCTACTACTAGTACTAGTCCGATGATGGGTGATTTTCATGACAAAGAAAACATCAAGTTCAACTAGTCAAAGGAAGGTCCAATATAGGAGTATCATGAATTCAAACCAGGGTATAGATTAACATGAACAATCATGGCTAAAGTTTTACTTAAGAGTCTAGATCTAGAGTTAGTCCGGATCAATGTTCCCAGCAAGGCCCGGCCCCAGGGGCACAGGGACACTCACTCCAGCCGGCCAGTAACGGCTTAATCAGAATTAACATTACGCTTGGGAATATCGTAGCCGTCCGTCTTGCAGTGCACTCAGCCTCGACTCCAGTTTCTAACAGGTCAACATCTACCGCTGATTATCGCTGATTTAGCTAGCTTCAGTACTTTATCCACCGGAGAAAATTCTACAAACAGTTCTCTACGGAATAAGTGTAATCTCTTTGAAAAATATCGCCATTACATTATTTTTCTCTCATGATTTAGAGTTCAATTGTATACAAGAATAGTTTCCTAAGTTTGGGCTTTGGAGGTGATGTCCCATGCACTTTGTACAGGTAGCCTACGCACTGCTTGACGGACGATTAACAACTACGATGAAGACTGGTTAACAAAATGTCGCTTTACTTACTTTTCAGGTCATCTTATAATCTCATTCCATTCTGCATGCTCCTTTTAAGAATTTCTGCTTCCTTGGGGTTTACTCTGAATTCTTTTCACAACATGCAGATTTCCTGAAACAAATTTCTTGAGCGGTTTGTGCTGAAATGGTCAAAAAGTTGCACTCCTCTGCCAGCCGCCATTTATCCGAATTGCTGCCTCAAATCGTAGGGAATTGTGGGAAGGCAAAAATGTTTTATGTATGAGCTTATGCATGAAACATGAAGGCAATTACCCAATCATCGAACGGTATTTGAGAGTTTTATCTCATGAATAATAATTGACCCTCCGAAGTCGTCTTCAATTTTGCCGCGACCGCCATTTTGGCCCAATGCAAAAGCCTATGGTATGTCAAAGGTCAACTTTTAGTTGCCTCTCTAGCCTTCCTTCGGAAGGCATACTGTGTATGCATCGTATCTCTGTGACCTAAAACCTAACAGGAGCCCTCTATCTGTCACAAAACACTGCCCAGATGAACTGCCCCAAGAGCAGATGTCAATAGATCAGCCACAGACAAATTTCTAAGTTTATGAACTCTTCACATTGCAAAAGTATGGAACTGCATAGTTGACCTATAATGCTATTGCAAATGATTCCAGAAATCTTCCTAGAGTGTAAAGTTGTCCTGTGCATCACTTACTGAAAGGTGCAATGGCACATTACCAAGACACATTATTTGAATGTGATTTTCACAGGACTGGCTAACTTAAAGGTCTCTGCAACTAACAATGAAAACTGCTATTTTTTATATGATATTTCATTATAGTTTGTGTTCTTTGGGAATGAAAAAAAAGGGTAAGATAACCATAACATCTGCAAAATCTAATATTGTGTCAAACACTGCTGAAACCTGAGAAAAACATATTCCGTTTTTCGCATTCTAAACATGAAAATCATCCCAACACTTTCTGCCTCATTTTCTTACCTCCTGTGCACACCACCCCTGCATCCTCCTGATGTCCACAGTTATGGATCCCAATGCCATTATGTGGACACTGGTCCAGTGATCTCTCGTTGCCAGTACACCTTACATTGTCCAAAAGGATTCGACCCGTGCCCCGTCCGAAGTAAGCTGATGTTCTCACGCTACCGCCTGAGGGATATCCGAGTTGACGACACACCACGTCTGCATCAGGTGTTCCCCAGTCATCGTCGCAGACGGTACCCCACTGGTTGTTGAGGAAGATCTCTACTCGTCCCTCTTGGTTGCTTCGTCCACCGACTAATCGGATTTGGGATCCTGCACCTGTACATGTGAATATCACGAATGGAAAAGATGAGAGAATTCACCAGGCTTGTGTAAGTGCAGGCGTGTGTGATGGGCTTTATGCATTATGTTATGCCTGAAAGTATAACTTTGGACTACAATGATTCAGAAGAGTGGTGTTTAGACATATGCTCTAGCAACAACTACTCCAGGCTTTATTTTGTTAAGATAGGAAGGGTGATAGAGTTAGAATTGCAATTAGATTTCAGTTAAGTTTAAATCGGGTGTAGTGTCAGGCTCAGGGTCAGGTGTTGTGCTTGGTCCAAGGCTACAGTTTCAAATTCAACTACTGTAAAACTTTAACCTTGGAGTGATTGTTGCAAGAGCATGTATCATACAACTGGGGAAATATCCCTCATTTTATTAACTCTCAGGAATTAGGAGAATTCCTTTAATAAAAAGTCACAATACCGAATTTGGTACAACGAGCCCACCTTGTGATGATGGAGCACAGCTCACTCCTGCGTCTTCACCATGGCCACAGTTATGGGATCCAACTCCATTATGAGGACATGACAGCAGGGAGCCCTCTGTACCAGTGCATGCAAGGTTGTCAAGAAGAATGCTACCGCTACCCCGACCATAGCGGGCACTAGTGGGAGCAGAGATGGCACGTCCAAACCCCAGTTGCCTGCAAGCAACAGCAGCATCATTCATATCCCAGAGATCATCACAAACCGTCCCCCAAGCGCCGTTGACAAAGACCTCAACCCTTCCTTCCATGGGGCTACTGCCACCAACCACCCTTATGTCTATTTAGGGAATAGATAGAAAAAGAGGATAAAAGAAGGTCTACAAATGGAGAAAATGGACAAAATTTTAATATCATGAGTGATTACTAGTTGCAATTGGCATGACTAAACTGAAAAACAAGTGATGCTACCTCCTCTACAGTTCCAGTAATTCTCATTAGTCATAAATCCTAGTATGACAATGTCTTTAGTTTCATGGTGTATAGTTTCTCCTTACTTCTAGGGCTGCAGGCCAGGTTTTGAAAGCTTTCACTGGCTCCTTTCATCCTGTCCTAATTGTCTCACCTGATGCTACACTGCTACTACAGCTCACTCCAGCATCTTCACTATGGCCACAGTTATGGGTTCCAACTCCATTATGAGGACACGACAGCAAAGAGCTCTCCGTACCAGTACATGCGAGGTTGTCCAGAAGAATGCTACCGCTACCCCGACCATAGCGGGCACTAGTGGGAGCAGAGATGGCACGTCCAAACCCCAGTTGCCTGCAAGCAACAGCAGCATCATTCATATCCCAGAGATCATCGCAAACTGTCCCCCAAGCGCCGTTGACAAAGACCTCAACCCTTCCTTCCATGGGGCTACTGCCACCAACCACCCTTATGTCTATTTAGGGAATAGATAGAAAAAGAGGATAAAAGAAGGTCTACAAATGGAGAAAATGGACACAATTTTAATATCATGAGTGATTACTAGTTGCAATTGGCATGACTAAACTGAACAACAGGTGATGCTACCTCCTCTACAGTTCCAGTAATTCTCATTACTCATAAATCCTAGTATGACAATGTCTTTAGTTTCATGGTGTATAGTTTCTCCTTACTTCTAGAGCTGCAGGCCAGGTTTTGGAAGCTTTCACTGGCTCCTTTAATCCTGTCCTAATTGTCTCACCTGATGCTACACTGCTACTACAGCTCACTCCTGCATCTTCACTATGGCCACAGTTATGGGTTCCAACTCCATTATGAGGACACGACAGCAAAGAGCTCTCCGTACCAGTACATGCGAGGTTGTCCAGAAGAATGCTGCCACTTCCCTGACCAAAACGGGCGCTGCCAGGAGCAGAGATGGCACGGCCAAAACCAAGCTGTCTGCAAACAACACTGGCATCATTGACATCCCAAAGATCATCACAAACTGTTCCCCAAGCACCACTGACAAAGACCTCAACTCTTCCCTCAGAAGGGCTACTGCCACCAACCAGACGAATATCTGATCAAGGAAAGGACACATGAATGGAGAATCATTTGCAACATTTGTTTTCTGACAATCCAAATGCTAGTGAAATACAGTTGCTTGCTGTGGAAGTGGACAAACTAGTACCACTGTATTTCCTCTTCTGGTATGGTACATTGAGAACATAAAAGTCATTGTATCATCTGCTTCTTAAGAATACAGTAAGAGATAAAAAAAAGATCAATTTGCAGTGGGTCAATGGCACCACCAGGGACATTATGGTTTCCACTTTCTGAAGTGAATCCCTTTCAAACCTGCTACAATGGCAGATGGTTATATCAGCCAATTTTATTGAACCAATAGGAGGTAGAACTACAATGGGTCAAATATTTACTTGATTGTCTGTAATTGTCAAAGTGCCACCCATGTGCCACTTCAGCGAACCAGCAGATGGCTAGTTTGCCAGGATTGTCAATGGGTGCAATCAACGAGGCAACAATCACCAAAAGGATTAATCCAGTGTATCTGACCATTTCCCATCTTAATAAGACCTACTGTTATAGCACAAGTATGAGCAAATACATGGGTTTATAGCCACTTGGTCTACTATCAATTTGGTTTAAATGCTGTTTGGTCCAATCATCACTTGGTCTAATACCCACTTGGGCTAATTGTCATTTATTCTAATGATCAAATGGTCCAACTACCATTTCGTCTACTTAGTTTTCCTCATTTCGTCTAATGACCATTTGGTCTATTACCATTCGTCTAATCAGATAGACTAAGTGGTATGAGACCAAGTGAGTAGCAGATCAAATGAGCAAAGCCTAACTGGAAGTTACATGAAATGGTAAATGAGCTAATGGTTACTAGACAAACTGGTTACAGACAAAATGGGATTAGACCAAGTGGGATGAGACCAAACGGGCATTAGACAGAGTGGCAATTCACCAATACATGATGTGGAAAAATTCAAAATACAAGAAAAAAACTGAGCTGAAGAAGTTCTTTTAGAAAAGCAAAATGGCACAGTTGCATTTAATGAGTGGCATGCACGCAAAGGGCCAATACCTGATCCAGTGCGGCTGCTGCAGATGACCCCAGCATCTTCACTGTGTCCACAGTTGTGGGTCCCAATGCCCACATGGCTGCATGAGAGCAGTGAAGACTCACTCCCAGTGCATGCAACGTTGTCCAGCAAGATGGATCCTGAGCCCTGACCAAAGTGGGCATTTGTTGTTGCCGACACTGCAGGACCGAGACCGAGCTGACGACAAGCCACCCGAGCGTCGCTGATATCCCACATATCGTCACATACTGTTCCCCATTGGTTGTTGATGTAGAGTTCGACGCGTCCCTCGGTGGAATGGCTTCCACCCACAAGACGAATGGTGCCATCTCCTATAAATTTTGATTTAGAAAGAAAGGAAGTTGAAAGACAGAACCTTAGAGAAACAGGCCATGGATGGCCTCTTCTAAAATCACATAAAGCAAACCGAAATTGTCATCCAGCAACCTTTACCTTATAAAAACATTTCTTGCTTTTTTTAGCAAAACATTTTAGCAAGATAACAACTCAAATATGATGCAAGGCCAAAAACTCAATATCTATTCAACAAATTATCTCAATGCCAACGAACTA
>CM057157.1:21520915-21671797 GCA_029962745.1 Echinometra lucunter
TTTTGAGATATCTTTGATGATAATTATGAAGCCCGGATCAACTGTAGCCGGAGAATGATATGTCGGGTCACCGCCAAGTGGACACCACGAAAGTATCTGCAGTAAGCGAAATAATTCTCATTTGATATGCCTCTAAAAAGTAGGAAATACTTTCATAACACCCCCCCCCCCCAAAAAAAAAAAGAAATGACAAAGGGAGGAAATTACATCAACACCACTGGGTTTTCAGAGTATACTCACACCAGCGTAGCTAGGATTTCAATGTGGGGGGAGGGGCGGTAATGAGCACCCAAAGCGCCCCCCCCCCCCCGGGGGGGGGGGGTGCAGCGAGCTTTGGCATTTCATCTAAATTTGGGTGAAAGAAAACATCTCTTAGTACTTTCTCTAGTCGCTCCAGTTTTGGGGGTGGGGACCGCCCAACCGCCCCTGGCTATACGCATGCGATGATACCAATATCTACTTAAGAAATCAGTGTATTTGTATTTTCAATGACCTCGCACGACGGGTTCTGAATAAATTTTATCAGGTTGGCAAAATATAAAAGATGTCAATGTCACATTACATCATACTAAACTGCAGGCCTCATGATGTTATCCATAACCATTTGCCCAAAGAGCGTTGGCCAAACGTTTATTAATAGATTCGTTTGACATCCCTATTCCCATTCCCGTTGTAAAAATCTCAATCCTAATTAAATTGATTATAATTAATTCTAAACACTTTTAAAAAAAATATTATGTATAAAAGGATTATTTTGTCACTTATCGTTGATTTTAATATCTTCTGTTGCTATGTTTGTTTTATATTGACTGCAATGTATCTGATTTGCCGGGGACGAGAATCATTGTTCGCTTATTTCTTGGGGGTAGGGATGGGGATAAGGGGGATTTCGGCCTCTGGATCCGCTTAGAGGGTATATGTCCACAAGAAGGTAAATGGTTCTCGGAGGAACGTGAGCTTCTGTGTGTGGTGTCAGGGGCGGAACCAGGTCTTATTATTATTTTTTAAAAGTGATTAAGATCTAGAAGGGGATGAGGCACAATTAATGCAAAAAGTGGACATGATGTACACTTTGCTTTCAGGGGGAGGGGCTTAGAAAGTTCCCCTTTGATCCGATAAGGACAGGACAGGATTCTTCTTTTTACGTGTATATGTCTTTCTTTATCGAAATGGAGGAATGAATAAGAAGTAAAGAATATCTTTAGCACAAATAACATCGGCTCCAACTTCTGTGCGGCTGCATGAGACGACACTGCACTTTCAAAAATAAATATTTACAACATGCATTAAGTCGTGAAAGTGAAAGTAGGGAAGTACTTGGGAAACTTGTTTTACAGATAAATGTATATATTTATTGAATATGAAAGATAATGATAACAATTCACGTTTGAAAATAATGGGGATCTCAATTTTCAACATGTTCCCATCTTGCCTTGACTGCTTATCGAATAACTCCAAACTTGCAGATAACATCCGTAATATACGGAAATTTTACCATCATAATCTTGCTCCCCCGAAACATTTGGGCCTATTTTGCAACATGAATTAAGCCTTAAAAGTGCCACTGGTTTAACGATAACTTTAAAATTCACTTTAATTGGTGGTCATAATAACCGTGTCAATATAAGTGATGCAATTTTGCACAAACAATTCTTTTAAAAACTGAATATAGAACGGGTGTATTCTCCAAATCTCCACTGCAGCAACTTATCTGTGCCAAGCAGCGACGGCTCTTGTATTCGAAGAAAACCATCCCCGAAAGGAGTAATTCTAGACGTTTGTTTTGTACTTTCAACTGGTATCGGGTCGCGAAGAAACGGGAAAGGGGATTTTCGTACTCACGAGTGACATGATAGATGCAAACCAGGATATGGTGAGGGTGGTTATAATGATAAATTCTGTCCTGTATACGGCGTTGCAGGATCTGGAGAGCGGGGAGGAATGAGTTTCGGGGCAGGGAAGGCAGGACGTCTTTCAAAGTGTGTGTGTGTGGGGGGGGGGGGGGTAGGGGGGGAGGGCGTCAGCGAAAATGGCACTTCCTTGGGGGAAAAGGCGCACTTACAAAGGGTGAAGACAAGGAGCAAAATGCATTTTTTTTCTTTCTAGTATATACCCTACATTCTATTTAACAAACTTAACGGAGCCCTTTTCCATTTTGTTTCTATCTATACATGGTGATAACTAGTTTGCAGTTCTATATATTTATACAGCTTTGCTAACTCATTTGCAAGCGAGCGAAAATGCTTAGTATTTTTGCTGAAGGCCACGGTATTTGCATTATTTACCATGTTTACGGTGAATTGTAGTTGTTGTTGAATTGAGTTTTTACAGACGTGTATCAATCAAATATGATATCTACGTCTGGGACCGACCTTTAACGTCACCATCCGAAAGACGTGGTAAATGTAGATTCATATCTTGCCAAAGGACATTAGTACCGCGGCAGGGAGTCGAACCCTGGACCTCGTGGTTCAAAGTCCGGAGACTTATCCACTGAGCCACAACACCTCTACTCAATTGTTGATAAAAGCAACCGCAAATTTCATTTCAGGACTCTTTCATATCATTGTTATTTTCACCCTTTAACTCTGTCACTTCCATTTAATTGACCAAGCTATAATTTCAGACATTGGCGTAAATCTGGGGGAGGGGGGGGGGGGGGGATGGGGGATATATCCCTCCACTTTCTCGAGAGGGGGATAGCGTGTGCAAATACCCCCCCCCCCCCCCATTTTAAGGAAAATTGATATTGTAATTAACCAATTGGTGTAATTTTTCATAAAAATGTCATAAACGACGGTCATATCGTGGAATTTTCATTTGAAATGCTCTTTGGAAAAAAAAGGTTTTTCCCCCCTCGCTTCGCTCCCTCGCAAAATAGAAGAATAATATGTATGTGGGGGTCTACCGGGGTGAGTAAGAGTGTGTGTGTGTGTGTGTGTGTGTGTGTGTATACTTAAGAGTGAGTTCACGCAAGAAATTTCGGCAAAAAAGTCGATCATCCCCCCCCCTCCTTAAAATGGATTTACGCCGGTGATTTCAGAATACATTTGCGAGGTCTAATCGCGACCGATATTTCATTGGAGGAAATAATGGTTTAGATAAGACTTTTTGGTTACAACACATTCGATGTGCCCTGGCCTGCATGAGATATAATAATAAGACGCGAGTGAGCGTAGAAAGCGAGCTTTGTGTATACAAAATCCTCATTGCTTCCACTTGAAGGCACCGTTCCTTCTACATTTCAAAGTCGGTGGAGGCGTTGTGCTCTTCCTGCCCCCTGTTCCACTGCCTCGCACTGTGATGGTATCATTAACAAGGGGAGCTTATCATTATTATGAAGCCTCTCTGACATATGGAGCTTGGTAAATAGCTTTTTAAAAAGATTTCAGGACACTTTGAAAATGGATATCTAAAAGAGGAAAAATGGAACAAGAAAGACAGGGGCTGTGGAACATCTTTTTTTTTTTTGGGGGGGGGGGGGGGGGGCAGACATCTAAACAGGTGGGGTCAATGGGCCGGAGCCTCCTGAAGCCCTTTTGTTTTTGCGAACCTGTGAACAATTTAAACAATGTTAGTTTATTTTCATTCTTCATTATTATTATCTCTTTTTTTTTGTAAAAATTTTGTGTATATGTGGGGGGGGGGGGGGGGCGTTCCAGCCACACCTCTCGCTCCTGCGGCCCCTGAAAGAAAAGGATGGAAATAATAACTGGATGAATACGAAATAAGAAAGAACGAGTCAGAAAAGGCTATTCCCGAGGGATATTGCCCACCATACATAAAATCTTTAAAGGGGAGCACCCCCTCCCCACAAAATTTTGAACTGGCAAGGAAATGATAATATCTCACCTTCTCCACACAACCCCACTACAGTGACTCCATTCAATTCAAGGGAAACATAAACCAGGAAGTGAAGTTCATTATACATGTGTTTACGGAAAGGGAAAGGGGTCGAGTTTAAGTGTACTCGGGAAAAGCAAGGGTAGAAGACGAGGATGTAAATACGAGGTCCATAATTCATAGGAAAGGAGAGACACAGAGAGAGAGAGAGAGAGAGAGAGAGAGAAAAAGAGAGAGAGAGAGAGAGAGAGAGAGAGAGAGAGAGAGGGAGAGAGAGAGAGAGAGAGAGAGAGAGGAGAGGGAGGGGGGGGGGGGGGGGGGGGGGGGGGGAGAAGAGAATGAAAGACTAATGGATCACCCAAAGAGGTTATGGCAAAATGGTGTACCATTTTCCCCGTTTTCCTTCATTTTTTCTCTTTTTATGTTCTCTGAAAAGTCTGTTGTTATTCTCTTTGCCCCTCCCTTCTTGTCCCTCTCTCCCATCCGCATAGCTAGGGGGCGGTGGGGTGGCCTCCCCCCCCCCAAAAAAAAAAAAAAAAAAACGTGAGCGAGAAAGAAAAAGGTTAAGAGAACGTTAGAAGAGCGGGAGCAGACAAGGAACAATGACAAAGAAATGTCGGAGCTTCCGAACTCCCATCCCCCTAAAATGAAATCATAGCTACGTCACTGCTCTCTCCCTTTTTCTTCCCTCTCTTCTTGTGTCTCCCTCTTTGGTTTTGCTACTCCCACTCTCCCCTCGTTTCTCAAACGCAATTTGAACCCCATGCTCACTTTTATTCATTTAACTCTTTCTTTCACAATGCTTTCCAACATTTCACATTTCCAGAGCATTGCTATCTACCTGTACAAGCCTTCAATAATTTAGAAAAAAAATATGAAGTATGATTTTATGTGCATCACCACACATATATAGATTTATTGTATTTCATATGATATAAAAAAAAAACGAGTAAAAATTACAATGAATGATGTAATACATTAAAAATCATGACCGTCTTTACCTGTGGAAATTTTTTAATAAACACCAACAAAAAAGCTCAGTAATGATTAGGTAATTCTGTCTAAAAGAATAATTATAAATGTGGATAGTTTGTTATTCAAAGGACTTGTCAAGATTACCAAAATTATACATTAAAGAAAAATATACATTAAAAAAATTCAGAATAACTTTCTTGTTTTAGTTTTGTTTTCTACAAACACTGCATCATGTTATTTTTGAATTCCTTTCTACTTTGCACTGCCTGAATATTTATGTTCATACTGATATGAAAGTTTAAAGAAAATAATTTACAACTCGATATAACATCTTATCTCAGACACAACTGAGCACCCCAGTTTAATATTTTGAAGTAAATCAATATATTAAATCAATATCATACTGCTCTGCAGTATGATGATAAGGCACAAAGAAGTTGGTCAATCTTGCTCTAGACTTCCTCCCCCCCCCCAAAAAAAAAACAACAAAAAAAAAACAAAAAAACAACCACAATCAGTTGTTGAACTAGGTTTAAATGGGGGAAAAAAAACATGACAAAAACATTTAGGGGAAACCTCACTTTACAATTCACAAAAGGCCTGCAAGTAAATCATAATCAAAATGGTCGTAAGAACAAGAAAGTATTTTGACATTGTTGCAATGTTTAGGAATCGAATATCCACAGATAAAGACAGTATTTTGTGTTCCTTTCAATTTCATCATAATTTTGTCAAAAAAAAAAAGAGCTGATATAAACATACATGTCAATTATACAACTGAAGTATATAAACAATCTCTGAGATAAAAAAAAGAAATATACACAAACTTTCCATGATTACATAACACTCCATGATACAGCCAGCTAATATACATGTAGTATATACATGCACCATGCTTGATGTGCTACACATTCGAAAATGTAGCATATTTTTGGATTTGATTACAAAATGAACATTTCAATCCATAATATAAGACAGAATAGAAATAGGCACAATGTTATGAATCAATTGAATTAAAGACAGATATAGAACAAAGACTGCTGACACGAGGAGCGATCCCTATGTGACGCTGTGTCAATTTTGGCACCAGCTGATCTCTAAGTTCAAGAGGTAAAATCCGCACAATAATCAGCAAAATTCTTGGAAATTACTTGATATTTCTTAAACTGTAGTATGACCAAATATCTCATCAACATACAATTCCTTCAACTGAAGCTCAGTCAGCTCGATCAAGTGAAAATTTTAGACTGTTTAGGGCCAGTAATCTTGCTTCTTGGAAACTCACAAACCTGAAAATCACACTTGCCTATCATAGACAAGCATGCCCAAAGAAGCCACTATTGGTGCAAGATTATTTATAACACTGCATCTGCGTGGGCATATATCTCCACGCTTTTTTCCTCTTTGGGTAATATTCTAAACACCGTTTGAAACCTACAATACATGCAGAAAGATTGACTCAGACATGTCAAATACAACCCAAAACTAATGTTGATATATTCATTTTTTTCATTCTGATTTTTTCAAAAGGTATTTACCAGTAGATGAAATACTTTCAAAGCATTGGCTTACATCCAAACCTAAATACTTGAATATATGGTACACAAAACTGTATCACACATGATAACTAACAAATGATAGTCTGACTTATAATGCATGCTTTCAGAAGATACTAAGCACTAAATACTACACGTATTATCAACTTTCATAGCCATACATATAGACAAGCTTTAAGTTAGCCAATATATTTTGAATTATATCAGTAGATCATTAGCAGGCATTCTCAGACGACAGTCTCTCTAGGCATTCATCATTCGACATGTTATAAGTGAAATATAAAAATAAGCACCATCTTTCTTACAAACAAGGAATGAATCACAGATAGTACCATGACAGCTGCAGCTTCTCAAAAGCTTCTTTTAAAATCAATTGTGCACCATCTTCACAAGTACTCCCTTCCCCCCTCTCTCTTGGGCTCTTGACAATCACAGCACAAGAAGGAAAATTCTACAGAGTTCAAAAGCTTGAGGGTTGATTCCATTCATTCTTTTCTTCTTGTAATTCTTAATTTTCTCTGTAAAAGGAAGAAGCAAAAGTCTCAAATATTTCATCTTTTGTGTATTTCTCGAGTTTGCATGCTAGATCTGCTAATTTGCTTAATGTCAAGATCACATTACATTTTCATGTCAAAGTCTGAATTTGAAATACACATTTTTGAAAAAAAAAATGGATATAAACAGGAATTTGGACAGTCAATTTATACATAAGGATACATGTAGTGTGTACAAGAGGACCTTTTAGCGTGATAGTAAATAACAATCATAATTTATTAAAACAACTTTATAAAATGCATATTTTTACATGGAAACACTTATAAACAAACCAACTATAAATGTACATGTACAGTGAAACTGAAATGTTGTATGGCTAACCAGTTAACTGGTGGAAACCATATATTATCCTTTTACGTTGTTTCGTTACAATGAATTGCTTAAGAATTTCTTTCAATTTGGGAAAGATCAAAATTTGTCTCCTTTCAGACTGATGAAAATAAGATTAAAATCCAAAACATTGAAAGACATACGAATTACCAAAATAATGCAGCATGATAAATAGATGAGTACAAGTGACACAAAAGTTGTGATACTTGATGCGGTAAGTTTCAAACGCTCTTGGAACATCACACCTGTAATGCTCTGTTTTCCAGGGTGTTATGTATGTTATAAAGGTACGAGAATAAAAGAATCTGAAGCTGTTACACACCAGATAAGTTTGCTCTCATTTCTTTAGGTTCATATTCATAGACCAATTTCACCATAAATTTTCATTAAAAAGGTATCTGAGAGAAGAAAACATAATTTGCAAAGCATCTTTTCCAAAAATGCCTACTGAATGTGACTTTTCACTGAATATTCAGTATCTAAAAGTATATAGAATAACTGAGATCAGAGATCTGACTAAATTTTGTAGTATTTTTCTTTATCCAACCAAAATATTTGGTAGGATGTCACTGTAACAGTAAAAATACTACTAATAAAAATGACCAAAATAATACAGTCACTGTGATGTCCATTTAATACAAACATTTCCTTAGAAATCTGGGTTAACTTCCTGTATGATATTGAAAAGAAAAAAGAGCAATTTTGATCAACCTTCAAGCCACGTCAACACTCTTTTCAGAACATGGAAATTTTCATTCCGGCTGCGTCTCTTCCCCATTCGCTAGCCACTCACATTCCATGCTGGCAAGGGAGTCCTGGAGTTGCTTAAAGAAGGGCCTATCAGCAGGATTGGCCTCCCAGCATTCACGCATGATCTGGTGGACCTTCTGAGGGGTGTTCTCTGGACTGCTCAACCTGTACCCTTGTCTTGTGTGCAGAAAGACGTCTTCATGAGACAAGTTCAGGTACGGCTGCTCCGCGTAGCTGAACAACTCCCACAGGAGCACACCAAACGACCACACGTCAGATGCGTATGTAAACTGGTAGTCCCATAATGCTTCTGGTGCCGTCCATCGGATCGGAATATGTTCCTCTTTGTGACCCACAAAGCACTCCTTGTGGCCAACGTACCTGGCCAGACCAAAGTCTGATATCTTCACGTCCATTCTGCTATTGATTAGACAGTTCCGCGTTGCGATATCTCTGTGCACAAACATCATCTCATTCAGGTACGCCATCCCACAAGCAATCTGCTTTGCCATGTTGAGTTTTTTATAAGTCTTTAGCCCACTGCCTGGGCTGTTGGAAGTTCTAGAATTGGAGCGATGTGGGCTCCTGGAGTGGAGGAAGTCCTCCAAGTCTCCCTCGGACATGTACTCCAGCAGGAGGCACAACGGTCTCCCAACGAAGCACACGCCTAAGAGTTTGATGATGTTCTGGTGGGAAAACCTCGCGATCATTTGCGCCTCACGGTTGAAATACTCTGTCACGACCTTATCGGCAGTTGTCTTGAGCACCTTAACAGCCACACTGGTCTCCGCTTCTCCCTCCACCAGCTTCGGAGCGGTTGCCATAAAGACCCGCCCAAAAGCACCCTCCCCTATGTCCTTCTCATAGATAACATAATTCCTATCGTACTCCAGGTACGCCAGCTGGGGATTGAAGCTGGTGTTGAAACTCTTCCCATACATTGGATTCTCTGTCATCCCATTCAGATCAATATTCTTGGGAAGGCTGAATTCTGACACAGTCTTGTAGCGTCTCACAGCGAAGACTATCGCACTGATGCCTATCAATACAACCACGGAACAGGGAATGGTAATCACGAGAATGAGTAAGAGGAAAGGGTCCTGCTCCGATTCATCTCTGGGGTTTTCATCTATCCCCAAGTTACTTGGTGTCCGTCTTTGTGATGCTGTTGTGTTAGGGCTTTCGGTACTTGGTGACGTTGGAATTCTTGCAAAAGCTGTTAATAATAACAATAATAATAATAACAAATTAATTATTCAGTTAATTCAGGGTTTTTACAATAATCTCAAATATATTTTTACTACAGTTGGTATTACCTTACAATCGAAACTCACAACCAAATGGCTATGTTTCAATTCAATTCTGAGATATTCATTAATCTGTGGAAGCACTACAAACAGAAAACTTAAAAGATGACAGGTGCTAATATAATGTACACAAAGAGCTAATCTATAGCCATGCCAGAATAAACAGAAAACATAATCATGTTGCTATCCTGAGGTACCACTTTACAAAACATCTGTAAAGGCCTGTTCACATATGAAGCGGCAAATCTTGCATTTTTTAATGCTTTAATGAATGGTATAAAGGTTTGTATGAGGTGGCAAAAATAAACCCGCCGAGACAAAAAGCAATATTTTTTGGCCTCTTGGCGACAAAATGGTTTGAACCAATCAAATTCTTATAACAAAAACTCATCAAGAAGAATGTTTAGTTTGTTTAGTTTGATTAGTTTGGCAAATAATCAAAGTGTGAAGAAGCTAATTCTGCTGCTCTATATATATATCTACTTTTAAACACAATATAATGTAAAAAAATAAAAAAGAACTCACCAGTTGTAGGTAGACGAGTGTCATCTGTAAAAGAGGGACATTTGAGAATGAGTTGATTAAATACCTTTTTATCAACTGAAAAATAGCTAAAAGGAAGTGTGGACCTAGGTTATAATTTTTTATACTAAAAAAACCTTTAAGAACAAGCAGTGTAAATGAGAAGAAACAGAAATTACAAACAATTTTAGTAAACATTTTCCAATACAATCCTTTCAAAGAAAATATGAGAAAGCATCATTAAATACTGTACCACTTGCAAGTAATTAGTTAGGTTAAATAAGCAAAAAAGAAAATCAATACTTAAATAACAAAATGAAAAAAAAATTATCCATGTAGATTAACATTACTACTATTAAGAAAATATTTTTAATGTGAAGTACAGTTTTGGCAAAAATTTAATTGAGATTATGAGAAATATGGACACACTTTGTTAAAACAAGAGGAAAAACTGTAGGCATTCCATCTGGCTGATCATAGTTAAGTCATTCTTAAAGTCATGCGTAACTTTAAGCACAGCTTTGTGAAACACCCCCCGGTTCGACTATACAAAGCATGGAGATGAAGCAATGTACTTACTGAGAGGCCACAATGATGTGCAGTCGCTGTCTGGTAGGTTTTCACATGAACTCAAGCCAAGGATGCGGATCTTGTCGGGTAGAGGATCAAAATAGCGGTTGACCAGCTGGGCCCAGTCAGGACACTTGCTTTGAACAATGTTACAATCCTCCCTACAAAATTAGTAAAATACAATTGTCATTACAAAAAAAAAGAGGACTATTTGAAGACAGAGATCACATGACAGTAAGCACATGCACTGTACAGAGAAATAGATATATGGGACTGCACACGTCATGTAGCATTCATGTTCAGCCAAACACTTCAGCTATTTCTCATCATATTTTTAATACTAGCATTAGGGCATTTGCATAGAAATCCTTTTCAGTGGACATTCCTTATAGTCCTTTCAAAATGAAAGAAAAAACTACTTTTCCTTTATCCCGGAACTCAAGATTCTCAGGATTATGACTGACAAAGAATTCTAGTGCTGTACCAGGGTTCAAACTTGAGACCCTTCCATCCCCAACGAAGAGTTCAAAGCACTCATTTACATCATCTTTGATAGAGGATATCCCCAAAGTCACCCACCTGCAGATTTTCTGTCCCCTGGGCTTCTGCCCCACCAGCTCACATTTGGGATGTGTGGCATGACACAGGAGCTCCCTGATCCCTGCCTGACAGTCTTCTGGCATGCCCATCATGGTCTCACTCTGTAGGATTTTAAGGAGCTGTTGGTCCAGCTCCAGGGGTTCTTCCTTGTGTCCATTCACAAAGATGTAGTAGGGTCTGGGGGGTAGCTGGTTGCGGCAGGTAGCACCGTTGTAAACAGCACAATAACTGGAGAGAACAAGAAGGGAATATGGAATCAATCCATAATCAAACATTCATATCCAACAACTTTTGGTTGTTTTGCTAAGCCTGCCGCACAATGTACGATCTGTTGGAGATCCAATTTTGGAAAACTGTGTTATGGCATTTGATATGAACAGTCACACATGTAAAATCTTAATAATTAAAGTGTTGAATAGTCGTACGAGTACTAAAATTGAAATTCTACGCTATTGCAAATCTCCTCATAGGAGGAAAAGCGAAATCAATGTCGGATCGTAGTGACGTCACAACAGTCTTGCCATTGTCTACAATTTAGAGCCGATTTGATCTTTATTCTGACAAAAGGCTTACAGTAAACCAGAATTTTGATTTTAAAATTCCTATCACTATCAAGAAACTCATTAATGAACATTTTTAGTACACATTTTCACATTCAAGGGAAAATGCAATTTCTTCCAAAATGGGATCACAGTCAGATTGTAAAGTGTGCGCTGGGCTTTAGTGTCTGGTCACATTTGTTATCTCCCATGATTTACACATTCAGGAAGATGATATAAAATGAATGCTAGCATGTATAAAAACATTAAATAGAAACACAATCGTAATATCTGATAAATCTTTTCCTATACGTAACAAGTCAAAAAAAAAAACAAAAAAAAAAAAAAGAAATGGAAAAAATCTTAATATCAGATAATCCTTTCATATAAACTTCTAAACAGTTTGAATCCTTCTGTCACTTTGCACAGGAGTGTTTCAACAGACCGCAAAGTTTAAAAATGGCTCTTTCTCAAAAAATATAAGGACTATGTAAAAAAAAAAAAATGAATGGAAAATAGAATCATGATACCTAAAGCGATTGCAAGTATAACAGCATCTTTTTGAACACTTGAGATAATAATACATGTAAATAAGGGTTTGAGCCTGTGAAACTTGACAATTGGGGACTTACCTAGGTCGAACTCCAGTGACGGTCACATGTCCATACCGAGACGCTAACTGAGCCTCGTTCTTGATAACATTTCGGTATAAGCATGTATATGTTGCTGACTCGGTTACGTTGATGACAATCTTTTCCTTGCCAGTCCATTGCTACCAAACGGATGAAATTATTTTCTTTTAAAATCATCATCATACTGGATATTTCAAGTATATTGGTTAAGGCAAGATAAGATTAACAAGAGATTAATAAGAAAAGCATGACTTGCTGACAGACATTAATCCTCAGCTGGGCCCCGTTGCATAAAACTTACTACTGATGGTAACTCTACCATCAATGGTAACTACAATGGTAACATTGCTCAACAGCCAATCAAATTCAAGGTTTCCATGGAAATTACCATCTATGGCACAGTTACCATCAAAGGTAAGTTTTATGCAACAGAGCCCAGAATTGAATCAAAAGAAAGTGTTATCATTGAGACTCTGCATTGCTAAAATATTGATACAAGATTTCCCATTCATTTCAACAATCTTTTCATTCAATTCATCGAAGTTCATCTCAATTAAATTCTGCTTTCTTGATGATATGCAAGTACTCATCTTGGCTTATATTTTTTCCAAAAGTGCCCGTCCTTACGATGTTATCAATAATAGCAATAAATGTTAATGACGATCTTCTCCTTGAGAGGGGCTGGTCTAAATTTTTACATGGTACTACTAGTACAATATTTTACGTGAAAATGTAAACAAAGCTACAGAGAGAAGACACGCATGAATCATAGACCTGAAGAGGGTAAATCAACACTATTCCAGAAAAATAGGGATAAGAAAAAGAACATCACTTAATTGGTTTATCTTTCATAATATGTACATAATATGTAATAGGGTGAGTTCATTATTCATCATACATTCATGGCTTTCAAATATCATCAGTGGCAAGTATCTTTTCCATACAACCCTCCCTCCCCCCACTCGAGTCTTGTATGAGGATCTGACCGCTGATATCTGGGGAGCGTTTCATGAAGTGTCTTGTCAGTGATTTTTTACTGACAAATTTGGTCTCAGTCAATCAGATGCAAGGACTACTACTTGCATCTGACCACTAGAGTCTTGTATGACCCTCTGACCACTGATGTCTGGGGAGCGTTTCATGAAGGGTCTTGTCACTAATTTTTACTGACAAAGTTGCTCTCAGCCAATCAGATGCAAGGATTTCAATAGCTTATAACAGCTGTCAGTAAATAATCACTGACAAGACACTTCATGAAATGCTCCCCCGTTCTTGTTGTGAAGAGGAGGGAGGGAGGGAGGGAGGAACTCACCCGAAGGGGATCTAGATTTTTGAACCAAGCCACCTCAGGGGGCGGGAAGGCCTCCACCGTACAACTCAGGTTCAGCAGCTGACCATAGGCCACACTGTGGTTATCTGGCCCCTTCACTATCACTGGTGCCACTACAGAGGGAAAAAAAAAGGTCATAGAGATTACTCAATCTGCCAATAGCAGGGCTACATATACATTTGCCTGCCTGCAAAGAAACTAAGAAGTTGGCTATGGTGGACAATTCAATGATAAAAAAGGGATGCAGCAGAAGAGTTTTTCCTTATATTTTCACAACTTCCCTCATTCTTACTTACCTTTTACCCTATGAGGTTGGAATAACTGGATCTCTGTTTTATAGTATATACATCTTGTTATAGTTTATAACAAGACCCTCCTCAGAAATGAACATAGGTCTGAAGAGTAGAAATAAAGTAAGTTGCAAATTTGAGAGGAAACCTGCCTTCCATGAGATGTATGGAAACTTTGAGGCCCAACTGTACATGCTAATGAACCCCGAAAAAGTTTAAATTCAAATGAAAAAGAAAAACAAAAAACAAAAAGGTTCACATAGTGAGGATAATGCACTATGTATTCTGCTCTACCATCCTGACAATCATGCAAAAAAAGAAATTTGAGTTCTGCAAAAAATGGGACAATCATTTCATGAGATTTCTAATCATATTCATGTCAGTTTGGAAAAAATATGACAGAAATACTCCTTGAAAAAGAATGCTCTTCAAATGCCCCTATATTCGAAATATGACCAGGAACAGCTCAAGTGTTAATTGAAACATTTGTGTGCTTTACAGCAAGATCAAGCTTATTTCTTATCATTTTGACGATTTCAAAACGTCAAAGGATACATCAAGTTTTGTGTAAGTACTAATAATCAACCTTTCCAAAATGCTTTAAAACGTTTTCTTTAATACTGTAATCGCACTAATTGCATGGCGAGATCTAGAGTTTTATCAATAAGCAGATGTTTACAGGATATACAAAAACTATTCAAAACATCTTGATCTATTTGAAGCCTTCACCATACTTACTGAGAACCATCAGGAAGATGGGGTTGGATACCGTAAGGCCATACTGATTCCGTGCCTTGCAAGTGTAATTGCCTGCATGCTCCAAGCTAGCTCCTGTGCAATGCAAGAGACATGTTCATATGGCCATTAAATCTTCAAACCAAAATTTGCAATGGAGCAAAACTGATTTGTACAACAAACTGTACAATATACATGTACAGACCATGAATAATATTTCTGAACTACAGTGTATTTAAAATGAATTTCAAGCACATTTCCCTATAACATTTTAGAGAACACAAGCTGATACAAAATATAGTTTTCTTAATACCCAAGGTAGCCTCATGTGTATTAAAGGAATGTGACACTGGGCTGTCAAGTGTGTTTGCATCGGACTAATGCCATAAAATTTAGATACGGTACACGAAGTTGACCGAACTGACGAACGTAAACCGACCTCCCCCTCAGCCCACGTTTATAGGCTCTCCTCAAGTCTCCAGACCATGATTGACACCACTGACACGAGGTTAGTGTATTACACTCAGTGCATGCAATGATCTCGTTACAATGAATAAACACACCACTGCAACACGACCCAACACACAGCATGCAATCAACATACAGTCATACACTGAGATGTATGTAGAGCTAGAAGTCAGATACAGTTCATGCGATCCTCATCGCTGATTGGTGTGTACTGTGATCAGAGACACTCCCACGATCACTTCATGCATATTCATTAATTTTTAATGCACAGTATGCCAATGTCACATTCCTTTTAAAGGCTTAATTGTTCACAAATGCAGTGCTAAAAAATACAAAAAAGAACAAGCCGGGGTTTTCAAAGCTTAGTGTGTTTCTCATTTCTGTATCTTATAAAACACAAGTATGTAAGTATGTAAGTGTGTACATGCATGTAAGTAGGACCTTTGTTGCCTCACTGATACCCACTTCTCATGCATAATCCCTGTGTTTACACTATTATCCGAGGGGAGGAGAATTCCCCGTACCTCAGAGAATTCTCTTCCAATCTTATAGTCTTAACGGGCGCGGAGAACTCTCTCCCCTCTCCCTCGACAGTTGAGGGGTTCGGAGACAAAAATTTGGAGGAGAGGGTGACCTTGTGTGCCTTAGGGCGTAACTGATAGCGCACAGCTGTTTTCACCGAATGTGCGCATGCGCGAAATGTGGTGGCCCATACACGATCTGCAACAATTATCTCCACGGCTCGGAGACAGTCGATGCATGTGTGGACGGTCAATCGTAAAAAAAAGATAAGATCTCTGGAGACTGTCTCCTCCCCTCGGATAACAGTCTGAACGCAGGGTTATTATGCAAAGAAATTGCTGCCATGTTTTTGACAATAATTTAGTGCGGGATGTGTAAACGAGCTTAGATACTGCTCTTCCCCAGTGCAATGTAATCATTATCACCCCTGCTATTGGTAACATCCCAGCGATGTCTGGATCTTACTCATGTCCACTCTTAAAAGAGCCAAGAGTATAACAATGTAACAGAGTATCCCACGATTACAGTTCGTTATTCCAGAGGTTTGTTATTCCGAAGGTTCGTCATTCCGAAGGTTCGTCAGTCCGAAGGTTTGTTAGTCAAAAAATGAAAAAAGGTTTGTTATTCCGGAGGTTCGTTAGTCCGAAAATGGAAAAAAGGTTTGTTATTCCGATGGTTCATTAATCCGAAAGCGAAATAAGGTTCCTTATTCCAAAAATGACATACGGTTCGTTAGTTTGTTAATTATTTTCAGACTAACGAACCTTATTTCATTTTCAGACTATCGAACCTTCGGAATAACGAACCTTATTTCTTTTTCGGATTAACGAAACTTCATAATAAGGAACCTCATTTCATTTTCAGACTAACGAACCTTAGCAATAACGAACCTTATTTCATTGTAGGACTAACATACCTTTGGAATAACGAACCTTCGGAATAACGCCACAAATGTTCGGAATAAAGAACCTTTGGAATAATGAACCTTCGGAATAACGAAGATCACCCCTATCCCACATCCCACGTATGTTTACATCATCCCAGTGAGTGTGAGCAGTGAAGAAATTAATTTGAAATAATATTCAGCCAAGTCTTACCGTTGATCTTGAGTATACTGGACCTGGACTTGTGCTTGATTGTAAAGAAGGCACTGTATGCTACTATGCGCATCCCATTAAACTCCCACCAGATCTCTGGCTGATGCTCGCTCTCGACATGGCACTGTAGTTTCTTGTCATCACCAAACTGAACGTTGTGAGGCCCACTCACCTCAATCCTGGGTGCTGACAGGGATAAGAGATTTGGAAGAGTCAAGTCGTAAGACAGTTCCATCAAGAAACAAGTAGTTTACAAAGCTCTACAACCATGCTCTGCCTACAATTACTCCAGTCAATATCCCACATGGACCAAATTCTGGGCCCTATTTCATAAGACTTGTTATCAGTAACAACTGCCACATTTCTATGACAATTTTGCTCTCAGCCAGTCAGATGCAAGGATTTCAGTAGCTTATAACAGTTATTGCAACTTTTTATTGATAACAAGTTTTATGACAGGGGGCCCTGAACTTCAACCCCAGACAAAACATACTTGTGGCAAAATAAATCTTGGAGCATATGTTGCCAGGCAAATGCTGGACACCCTCATTACATGTACATGTAGATGACAAAGCCCTCTTAGCACACAAAATTGTACAGTACATGTAGGTTTTTGTTTTTAATTTTTCTTAATGATGTTCATGTACAACAAGAACACTCCAAAAGATTTTTTAAAATATAACAATTTAGTCATAAATTAGCATGATGCAGTTTGGCAGGTTGGTATTAGAGGGGGTACATATCCCTAAAGCTAAACCACTGTCCAGATTCGGATTCTAATTTTTAATAATTTGACTGAGAATTCTATGACAGAGCCCATTTCATCACAACGGTCTAAACATCAAACCAATGACTACTGAATTGTCCAGTTCTCATTCGGCCAATACAGGGACCACTCTGATCCCATTGGCAATGGGTTACTTCCCCATTTGTACTTACGTGATCCAACAACGGATTCTAGTGGGGGCCTCGGCGTCTCCTTTTGTGATGTGTCCCCTTCTTCCGAAACATTTATAGTTGTTCCAACAGTAAATAAATAATCTTTTCCATTAGTACTATTCCTTCTGTTGCCAACCTCAGATGTTGGTAATGTCTGATTGCCATTTGCATTTATGGTTAAATTTCTAATAATGCTTTCACTTAATAATGTAGTTCTTGATGATGCTGTGTGCAATGTCTGTGACAATGTCGCAGGTGATGGCGACGTAGATCTCGTTGTGTCTTTCTCGACTTGAGGCGGGATTTTGGCGGTAGGGTCCGACTCTGACCCCAGGTCAGTGGCAAACAACAATGTTGTGGACGTTGCCAATGGCGAGGCACCTGTGCTGTGGTTAGCATTGCTGCCATCTTGAGTTGCTGTTGATGTTGGCTGCAGTGGGTTGCTTGGGACAGACTGACCGGCTTTCTGTCTGATAGCCACAAATGTATCTAGAATAATTGCAAAATAACGAGATACAAACAAAAATTAAATCATGGAAGACAAGCATGTGCTATTTATCACTGGGCAAGTCCAAGGTTGGTATACATGTACATGTATTTTGATTTCTTATACGTAAACAAAGAATTAATGATGTTACGAATGTACCCATATCAACGTCAAATGTATCTGTATTTCATAGAGTTCCTAAATCTATCAAGTATTGCTATTTTCTGAATACAATCATCAGAAATACAAATTCTCTTTGATTAGTCTGTAACATATGGGACATACTAGCTAGAACTGGCCACATTTTGAAAATAATCTGTGACACAATAAAAAAGATGTCACTAGCTGTGACAGATCTTTCAACCATATTGCCGAATTTATATCAACAACTATAAGCTGTTGCAATGTCAAGTACAAATGTAAGCACCAGGCAAGCATTACACAGAATTGTTTTTGTAACCGGTCTTAATTTGAAATTGACAGGCTGTTGCAATGTCAAGTAAGCATCTAGCAAGCATTACATACAAGGAGGCAAAAATATGTCTCTTGCCTTGACAGGATTTTTGTCACACAGGGATCTACATGTACAAGTTATATGTAGCACTAAAAATCATTTTCTGCACGCATACAAACACAGGTTACATGTATGTGAACATTGCACACATTCTCCAGGCCCTACCTCCTACACAAAAACAAAATGAGGCTTTCCAACCTTTGACATTTTCTAATTCATCATATGGTCATGTCCTCACCAAAATATTTGCTTTCCCCACAACCATTTCAATAACAAGCAGTGTACATGTATGTACACACCCTCATTATATGCAAAGCTTAAAATAAGTTAATTGCTTGGCCTTCTACCAGTGTTATTTGTTTGCTCTTCTGAAATTTGGCATCGAGCATATACATGTAAATAAGACTATTAGAAATTAAAGTGCTGCAACACAGGAAAAAGCTTATTCTTATGTAGCTACTTCTCTTGAGTAATATGTTAAATCCTTTCATGAACATAATTTTGATTTGATTCAGAATATACATGTACACCATTTATGCACTTAAAAATCAAACCTTACATGAAAATGAAAGTGAAGGCGTGTTACATTTACCTTTAGTAGATGGATAGACAACAAGTTAATTTTCAAATGGCTGTTTTCAAGGAGTGTATTTTCCTTAAAGTTTTTTTAAAAAATGTAATGGATAATGAATATACCATTTGTCTCAGAAAATTTGAGCTAGAGGCTCATAAGCAGAAATTGACTGGATCAGATCTACAACATGAAAATCATTTATATAGCAGCTAATGTGGGAATTAAAAGTCATATCTCATTTTGGTCAGACGGGACCGTCCCTTTAGCTCCTCTAAAATGTTAAAGTGATTACACAATGGCTGAAAATTTTTTGATATATGATCAAGAATAGAATTCTAAGAACAATTACAGTAACATCAAAAACTTCATGATTTCAATCGAAATCAATGCATTTTGGCAAATTATTTGTGGCTTGGTCATGGTTGACCTCAGAATTTGAGTAGATACGATAAACCGGCAGTGACATACATGTACATGTAAATGTGGGTACCCAGATAACGCACACTGCAGTTGATGCGCGCTAGACTGTACATAATGTAATATACATGTACCTAGCACCCATTTTTTTTTAAAAATTGCGTGACCAGATACCCACAATGACGTCATGGGGTCAACAGCAGTTGAAACTGGGACAATGCGGAGGTGCCAAAAATAGGCTGAAATCATACCATATTTTGGGTTATTGCTTGGCAACACGACTAATTTAGAACTTTAGGCAGATGATTTTCTGCTAATAAAAATATGTTCTTTTAAATGAAGGAACATTGTTTCAGCATTGGGTACACCCTTTAAGAATGTCAAGCAAAGTAAATGTCAATCTACATACATTATTTGCTCATGTAAGATCAATGCATACATATACAGTAGGTTAGAACTTGAATTGGAACCCACAATCAAAATACCCATCATTTGCTTTTTGTCCCCTCCCGCCCCCCCCCCCCCTCCAATGCCTCAAAAGAGGGCCCCAAAGTCATGTTTACAATACCCTCCTTCAGTGGAGTCAACATGACTTTTAGAAGGAAAGCATGCACATGAAATGTACACAACATTACATGTAGAACACATCATGCATGATTAATGGCTTATGGCTGCACGCTGTATGGATTTCTCCACTAACTTTTGTAGGGGGGTTCCAATTGACAGTTATGGGTCAGTATGCATGAACCCTACTTTAAAGTACACCAATCACCTGGAAAAAAACAATTTGTGTATAACTAGCAGCTATGAAATATCCCTCAAAAAATTGTACCTGATATTTTACGAGTTAACGGTCAGGGAGTCTGAAGAAATTGAAGAGCACATACATGTAAGACCAAAATGTGCAGAAGCGAATAGCAGTTTTATTCTACAAGGGGCTTAATTCATGCATAAGTATACAGAGTACCACTCTACTGACTATTCACCAATCACTTTTACGTCAAATGAAAGTATGTGTATATTTGAACTGGCAATATCTTTTCATGAAAGTAACATTTGACACTTGCATTTATATCATGACATGCAACCCCAAAGATAGAGAGCAAAACAGCTTTCGGTGATTGGTGCACTTTAAAACTTTAGAACATTTTGGAGTCAAGCCTGCCATATTACATGTACACTTACCTATTATGTACCTCTGCATGCATACTCTCCACTACCCTTTTTCAACTCATGTGGGAAGGAGGGGTGGGGGGGGGGATCCAGATCGAGAGCAAAAATTAGATTTTGCGTGCCAATGTGTAACCGTGAGAATAGCTCTGAAAATCGGTCACTTTGAAATCGGTGGGGTAGGTTTGGTGCCGCAACTTACATGTATATGTATAGGTATTACAGCAGTATCAAAAAGGTTAAATCTATTTTTCTATTCCCACAGGTTAACCCATTCGTGACAGGAATTATTTTAAAGCCTGATTTGATCAGCTTTTATTCTTCAAATTGTCAACACCAACATTTTTTTTTTAATGCTACATTTTTCTCATAAAATGTCATGTATCTGAAATAAACATAAATTGACAAAAAGTATGATGAGAAGTCAAAAAGTTGCCAATTTGCAGGGGAAAACTGTGATTTTAAACTTTCCATCGCATTGCCAATTTAAGGATTTTAATGCTTATTTTCCTTTAAAAAATTTTCAGCATCAAACAACAAATAATAATGCAACCAAAATGGGCACAGTATGTTTAGAATTTTTTGCTCTTTCTGCTCATGTATTTGGTATGATTTTTAGAGCTCTGCATCAAAAGTTATTAAACCAAACCACATAATGTGGACCTTTTGTCACGAATGGGTTAAATACATGGCTAAACAGCAATCAACCAGTTGACGATTACCATACAGCATCGCCGTTTTTACAAACTATCGAATTGTGTATGAATGGCCATGCTTCATCATTTTGTATTAATACACCATTTTGAAATTAAAGTCAGCTGTCTTTTAATAAATATATATCGATATATGTAGATACAAGAAATTATGTTAAAAATAACAAATTCTGTTACACCTAAATCTATGATTGCGTTTCCTCCGATGCACGTTTCTGCAAACTGAGCACGTTTCTACAAACTGCGCACGCATTTGCCGGTTTGTTTAAGCAATAACAATATACATGTAGGCCTTCATGCAGAAGTTTAACTACAACTGTGACCTTTAAATAAAGGCCTTCAGGAGTTTCACATCAATCAGTTTAGTATGAATCATGTCTGGCTCAGCACAGGGATGTTTGCAGCATGAAAGGGATAGACCCCTATTTTGTGTGTGGGTGGACCTTATTATCTCAAGGAATTCAGGATTATGTAACAAAAGTAAACCTACATGTAAGAGAGAACATCAGCAAAAACAATTCACAGCATAAATACATTGATAGTCCCCTGAACGGGAAAATCATATACATGTACATGTTGTGTCAAGCCATTTCTCTATATTTGTAATGAGAGGCTCAAGCATTCAAGGAGTTAAGACTGTTTTTGTGTGTTTTGGGGGGTCATTTTGATTTTACATGTAGCTATCCTCTTCGTTCCCCTCCCTACACACATCCCAAACAAATCACAACATCCCCACTAATTGCGTGATATCTCCAATTCTCATCCAGTGAGGGTTGAATGGTAAGGACTTGTCTCGGTTTTAGCATTGGGGGTGTACAGGGGGTGTATTATTTTAAATGGACCATCTGTGTATGATATGGAAACAGTTCAGGCAGTAGACTCCAAGTCAATGTGACATGAATACATTGTCAGCTACTACATCAAGTGGAAATTTTTCATTTTCGATCAATTAATTTTTCGCACTCAGCCGAGTTAAACACAATCACGCATCTTCAGGATAACTGTATTCACATGCAAAAATAAGCAAAACTACATGTATTAATTTTCGTGCAAGTGTAGTGCCACACGAAATGCGCGAAAATATCCACACCATGAAATATTCAGGTTTACAGTATTTGCTTGGGGTACAGTGTACAATGAGTCTTTTGTGGTTTGTTTCTTTTTCTGTTTTTTTCTTTTCTAGCAGAGTTAATATGAAAACAGCAGGGGAAGCTAAAATTGACATAAGTTGCTCAAAACAGTCACAGATACATGTGCCATTCTGTCAACATTGGGTATTAGAAGAAAACAGGTACAGAAGGACAAACATGCCACCCATGTATAAACACTTGCAGAATCCCAACAAGCACTGCTTCTACATGTATGCAGGCAAGGTAATATGTACATATCGAAGGACTGGGGCATGTTTTATAATCTGCAGTAAGCATTGTAAAAACTAGAAACATTCATCCAAATTGCTATGGTGCCCATTTTTACTGCAAGAAAATCACAAATATGTTCTACTGCATGACATACATGTAAGCATTGGTTTAGTATTCAAATTAATGTTGTGATTTCATCCTTCGACAGCAGCAAGCAGTGTCCTGGATGTGACTGCTCTAGCTGTTCAGTACATATATTACATGTAGATTTATATTGAAGTAGGTTGACGGCAATGACTACCGTAACCTACATGTACAGCTGTTAAGTACTGTTACACAACTTTTATCCTATCTACAGTAGTTTGTCAAAACTATAATAATACACACACATGTAGATGTACATGTACAGGTACAATGCACTTTATATTCATTCTTGCATTTCAACAAGAGAAAGAGAGAGATAGAGGGAGAGAAAATCTGAAATGAAATTACACAAATGTTAACAAATAAAAATAATTGAAGGAACAGTAAACACTGCGTTGGAGATTCAGAGATATTTGGTAATTTCATGTCCCATATGTTAATGGAGTACCTTTTTAATGAAAATATCTATGAAATTAATATCAAATACTTAGTATGTTATTTTAGGTGTTTTATCTTTACTTCGTTGTGTGAAAAAATGCGTCTGGAACGTAAAATACAAAAATGGAAAAATTGAAATGTCTATGGTGACATATTGGAATAGAAATTTAGCACAGATCATGCCACAAGAAGATCGTATATCAATTTACCAAGGTCTACATGCTACCTGTGAAATTATCAATCACTGTTTGAAAAATTCAATTTTCAATCATTTTACATTTTGCGCATTGGACACGTTTTTTGATCAAGTAGTAAGTTTTTATATGCATGTATATACATGTATGGGGCAAAATGCCCAAATGCCAAAATAAGAGTTTTGTTCTCGATATCCTATCTTAGGCAACCTCTCACTTCAAGAACCTTTGAATTATAGATGTAATTTCTTCTTTTTGTTCTTCCTTATCTCCTTCTTCCTCTCCCCTTTTGTCTTTTGTTCTTCATATATTCATCCTCTTCCTCTTCTCTTCTTCTTCTTCAGCTTCTTCTTTTCTTCCCTTATTTTCTACTTCATCTCTCTATTGGTACAATTTACATGTATATATGTACATGTATACCTTACTTCTTTATTTCAATGCTGCAAGAAAACGTTAATCATGTTTTATTCATCATTATTAAGACATTGGTTAACATTGTTATGAATATGATTTTTAAAAAATCTTGTTTTGTTGCTTGAAAATGGGATAAACATAAGGGTTATACATGTAGTGTAAAAATACCAGTCTGAAAGTTTCAAAGTATAATATCCACAGGAAGTATTTTTAAATATAAAAAATGTGAACCAATGTTTGAAAAATATACGAGGGTCGGTTGCACAGAATAGACATAAGGAGTGCGCATGCGTGACTCACCTTACCGTACTGTGTGTATTGGCGTATCACAGGGCGGGAGGCACATAACCGCATTTTCAAATTCAAGCAAAGTGGTCCTCTTAGTGATTGTCTCGTGAGACAAAGGATAATAAGATCGCCGTTTGCGTCTAACTTACACTTTTCCATTCCAAATTAGGGTTGGTTTCAGGGTTGGTTTCAGGGTTGGTTTCAGGGTTTTTGAGTACAAATGCAAGTACTCATACATATGGTTCATCTTAGTTTGAGAATTTTTTAAATCAGCTTCTCACAAAGTTAGCCATTGCCTTTCATACCAGTGGCAATCTATCTAGGAATAATTTTGGATCTTGTTTCTGTATTTTCACTTGAAATTGTATTTGTATAATCAATAGTTGTGTTTATCCAATGAAAAAAGAATTTCCTTTATGGGCAATGAATACATTCAATTCAAGCACCACTGCCAAAAAGTAGGCCTACTGTACATGTACAATATCAGTTGTTTTTTTGGTCACAAACAACCCCTCCACTACAATGCCTAACGCACATGGTGCATGGACATGGCCCTAATGCACAAAAGATGATCCGAAGACCCACTGGAGATCAACAATACGTGAACAACAAACAAGGCAGCTGTGAAGAGTAAGCTCCTAATACGCACATGTACATGTAGCAATGACTGTGAACTCCCCTCTGTACAATTGCAGGTGGGGGTCCATTCTGCCATCAAATAACAAAAGGAAGCATCTCTGTAGAATAAGATTCTAAGTATTATGAAGAAAATAGGTCACTGTTTTATGTGGAAATCTATGGATTTGTCTATTTTTCTGCAATTAAGGGTCATGTAGCCTTGATTTCTTCATCATCAAGTAGAGCATACAAAAAAATCCAGGGTTGGGCGGTAAATACCAGTAGCGGTAATTACCGGTGGTAAATACCGGTAAATACCGTCCGGTAAATAAGATGGGCGTCTGGTAAATATGTAAAAAACGGGAAATATGATTTATAATTCTTTGTTTTTCAATAATTTTAGTTGTTTTTAACCTCAACAAATGAAAATAGTGTTCTGAAATAATTAGAATCACAAAACTCATAGTAGAAACACACAAACAGATAAAATCCATACTGCATACATGTATATACCCAAACACACATAGGATTTAAGTCCACATGTACGTACAACACACATACACAAACTCAAATTATGTTCCTGGTAATTGAATAATCATAAACATAAACAAACATTTCTCCTGGGGTTTAACTTTTTACATGCCATTGTATCTCATTACAATATGATTTTTGTTTTTAAGTGTGAATAAAGCTCAGAATTCTACTGTATGTAAGGAGTTTTAGTGTGTACATGTATCAGTGTGTACTAGTGGTTGCTGGTTTTGAACTTTTGATATTGCTTACAGAAAAAGATCTTTTTGTAGCCTAAATAATAACACAACTCACATTATGCTATTTTTAATGTTGCAATTCTTTTATAACTTTTAAATTTTATTCCAAACAGTTTAACAAACAAAGCAAACAAAAGAATAAAAGGCATAACTTATACAAATTTACACAAAAGTGAAAAGAGGTGTCAAAAGTTGTCTCCTTTAAGAAATATAAAATGAATACAATAACAACATAATTGCCATACTTTAGCTACTGAATGTTTCATGGGAAATGTAAAATAAATAACTTGTACAGTTTGTCATATTCAGAGGTAACTTCCTGAATCACTTCCCTTCTTTGGTATTATTCTGGTTTACACCAATGATTTTTGTAATATACTTTGCTTATTAATCTTCATAAAAAAATCTTGAAGCTAAACCTAAAGCTCCTGTGAGAAGCTGAAACAGAATCACTAGTGGGCTACACATGGATCTAAAAGCACATGGTTTTTGAAGCACATGGCATTGTGTTCATATGCTAATACAAGTTTATGCTCATTAATACATGTAGGTATTCATGAATATGGTAATTATCAACTGACTTAATGAAGAACATCATATCTAAATTAGATGTATATTTGGGATCTTTTTAGTATTTTATTGTATTTTTTTTCCAGCATTTCATAATAACAGACATAGATGACACCCAAACACAAACATAAACACACACACAAACAAACAAACACACACACACACACACACACTCACACAAATGGTACACACCCAAGCAACCATACTCACCACCTTTGTTTTTATGTTCAAAATTTGACAATCCCTATGGACAAGTGAGTGGAAAATTATATTTGCCGGTATTTCCCGATGAAAAGTGGTAAATACCAGTAAAAAGCGGTAAATACCGGTAAATACCACTTATTTCCCGGCGTCCGGGAAATAAGCCTCCGAAGCGGGAAATATGCCAACCCTGAAAAAATCAGGAAAAAAAAATCGATTCTGAATAAATTAAGAGTTGCTTCCTTTTTTTGCAGCATTTTCTATTGTTTGAAAGGGATATTACATGTACCCTCAAAGATTATCTTTCACTCTGGTAGCAAAAAGGAAATTGGAATGAAACTTGTTGGTTTGAGCAGGTCGTCCCACATGCATTATTCCACTAACTCGCAAGACAGATACATTAACGTTCTGTCTATATGATTTATTAGTAAAAAATTTATCTGAAAACTGGAGAGTATCCCAAATCACGGCTAATTGTCCTTTTTGCAATGGAAGCCCACTGTAATCTACAATGTATGAGAAGTAAAGTGTACCAAATATGGTAATACCAATCCCCATAAGACATTTTGCTCTGTATGTCATAGATTAAAAGTCACTATACTTTTTCAAAATACACTGTATAAGCTTTGGATATTAATTCTCTAAAGAGATATTGCAAGTTCAAATATACATTTATTCTCAATTAACACATAGAAGAAATTGATGAGGTCATCTAGTCAACATTTATATGTACATGCATCAAAATTGTGTGGTTTTACCAGAATGGCATTCTTTATTTTTTTTCCATATTTTTCAACCATTAGCCCCTAGAATGCTGGGATTAAGGTTTTGGGTGATAGACAAATTATTTTTTTTTTCAAATCATTGGTGTCCTTTAGCTTCAAATATATTCTGTAGTTCTGGTTAGGGCTTAACCGATATGTAAATTTGCTGCCAATCAGATCCCCGATGTTTTTACATCCGCATCGGCCTGATTCCGATACCGATGCAGCGCAGATGAGTAATACAATAACAAAAATTTAATCCCGTCTGCTACGCCCGCAATGCAAAACAACATAGGGTCTATTAAAGTGTGATTGTAACCGCCACACATCTGTCGCTTGCATCGGTTCCGCATCGGCTCACCATCAAAATATTTACCGATTCCGATGTTTAGCCGAAGCAGCCAAGAATCGGCAGTCACCGATCTCCGATGCAAATATCGGTTAAGCCCTAGTTCTGGTAGCAAGAAAAAATATGGAATGACATTTGCTGGTTGAGCATGTTCTCAAATACTGTCCAACCTACATGTACATGTACTCAAACGAGATACACTGGCCAGGTAGTTTGTTATTCTGTATTATGAGGTTTTCTTTGTGCTGAAAGCGCACTGCGACCTCACAGAGGTTTCTTCGGCAAGAATTTTCAATGTACATCCCTGGATAGAATGTACACATTTTACTTTTTACATGTACACTTTATTTGATTCATATTCCACTACAGAAGGAAAACCAATGGACAGTTGCTTTATACCTTGCTATTTATCAATCAAAATCAAATAGAGACTAAAAACAAAACCCCACCCTTTAGTGGGTATTTATAACTAGCTGTGGCTTGATAAGTATGACACCGGATTGATATTTTGGTCACAATGCAAAGATATACAGCTCCAAATTATCAATCAATCATCAATTCAATACCTACATTTGTAAATCAAACTGACTGCTTAATACTGTTAAATGAAAATGGAGGAAAAATTGAACAAATAAGTAAAGAAATCATTACATCAATACATGATAAATAAATGAATAAATAAAAAAATAAAATCTATATTAAAACAAAAAAGCTTTTGACTCGAGTCCTAAGATGCAGTATAGGAGGTCAATTTCAAGTCCATGTCTTGTGACTCCAGTTTGAAAGATGGTCGTACACAAGATCTCTCTTATATTCTGTGATGTGAATCAAATGTAAAATGAGTGATAAACACACTTTACAAGGGCACCACAGTTGAAGTTACACCTCCATATAGTCACTTTATCCCCCCAAAATTGATTTAAGGAAAAAAAAAACCTGATCCAATATCAGGTAAACAAGGATGCGTTTCACAAAGGCAAATATGCAGAACCACTGTTGCAATTGGCGTAAACAACCGGCAGTATTCTATGCCAGGATTATTTGGCACATTGTATTCACAACAGTCAAGTATGCAGGGCACATTGTTCTCTGGGCAAAATCCAAGGGAAATAAAAGATCCAATGGATTGCGGAATACAATGTGGATGGAAGTGCCTGCCTCCTTTGGCCTTTCACATTGTCATCTAAAATAAACAGAACACACATTCATTTCCATGTAATATTGAATTTCTCTCATCCTTTCTGATAAAATAAAAAGGCACAGTTTATATCACAGTCATGACGACATTTTGAATGGGTTGACATGATTTTCTCATGCATTCTATTGAAGAAAAATAGATTCTGATGGCAATCAGAATCAAATACCTCATGTACCTCAAATACTTTGCATTACATGTACTTCTATTAAGAAATTTGTCTCTCCCCCAATACGTGCAGCTGGGCAACAACTGGTAAACCATGGTTGTGATTGTGGACATGGGCATAGGCACAATGGTTTGCTCAGGCATCAAACCAACTCAACAGGTAAACCCCTTCATTTAAAGGTGGGGGGGGGGGGGGGGCTACCCCCGAAACTCCACACAAAAGTTTTCTTTACACAATTTGGCATGGTATCAAATGCCTTTGGACGAACTTTACCAATTTTTAGAAGTAAAGTTAATAAACGTTCCAGACAACTGAAGACTAAAAGGATGTACACGTTTATTATGGAGTTAGGGAAAACTGTGTTCAATTGTTTGGTCAGTGTACAGCTACAATGTGTTGTATTCTTCTGTAACTTTCTGTACATGTATCAAGAATTTAAAAAAATTTATGGTGGCAGCCCAGTTCTTGAAAAACTCAGAATACTTATCCCAATTTGGGATAGAATGGAATGACACCTCCAAGTCTTTCCCAGAGGAATTTTTGCAGCAAAAAGCCTGTTGATGATGGTGATGGTAATGGTGGTGGTGGGGGTGGTAATGATAAATTTAGATTATGGCGATGATGGGGACAGTGAAGTTAGATGTTAATGGTGATGCTGAAGGTGGTGGTGATGGTGATGATGGTGGTTATGGTGATGTTGATGGTGGTGGTGAAGGTGTTGGTGGTGGTGATGGTGATGATGGCGGTGACAGTAATGATCGTGATAGTGAATATGGATGTTAATGGTTATGGTGATTATGGCGGTGATGGAGATGATGGTAATGATGGTGATAATGGTAATGATGGTGATGATGGTGATGATGGTGACGAAGGTGGTGATGGTGATGATGGTGATGATGGTGGTGATGGTGATGACAATGGTTGTAATGTCTGATGATGGTGGTGATGGTGGTGATGGTGATGATTGTGATAGCCAATTTAGATGTTAATGGTTATGGTAATGTTGATGGTGGTGGTGAAGGTGGTGGTGGTGACAATGGTGGTGATGGTGATGACAATGGTGGTGATGGTGATGATGGTGGTGATGGTGGTGATAGTAATGATGGTGATAATGGTAATGATGGTGATGATGGTGATGATGGTGATGATGGTGATGATGGTGGTAATGGTGATGATGGTGGTGATGGTGATGGTGATGATGGTGATGATGGTGGTGGTGATGGTGGTGGTGATGGTGATGATGGCAGTAATGGTGATTTTAAATATGAGTTGTTATGGTGATGTTGATGGCGGTGAGCAGTGGTGGTGGTGGGGGTGATGTTAATCATGGTGTTGACGGTGTTGATGGCGTTCATGGTGGTGATGGTGATGTTGATGGACATGATGGTGGTGATGGTGATGTTGATGGTCATGATGGTGGTGATGGTGACGTTGATGATTAGTGGTAATGGTGATGTTGATGGTGATGATGGTGAATAACTGTTAGTGATTATGGTGATGTTGATGGTAGTGGTGGTAGTGATGATGGCGATGATGGTGGTGGTGATGTTGATGGTAGTGGTGGTAGTGATGATGGCGATGGTAGTGGTGGTGGTGATGGTGATGGTGGTGATGTTAATGGTGATGTTGATGGTGATGTTGATGGTCATGATGGTGGTGATAGTGACGTTGATTAGTGGTAATGGTGATGTTGATGGTGATGATGATGAATAACTGTTAGTGGTTATGGTGATGTTGATAGTAGTGGTGGTAGTGATGATGGCGATGGTGGTGGTGGTGGTGGTGTTGATGGTAGCGGTGGTAGTGATGATGGCGATGGTGGTGTTGATGTTGATGATGGTGATGTTGATGGTCATGATGGTGATGTTGATGGTCATGATGGTGGTGATGGTGACGTTGATGATTAGTGGTAATGGTGATGTTGATGGTGATGATGGTGAATAACTGTTAGTGGTTATGGTGATGTTGATGGCAGTGGTGGTAGTGATGATGGCGATGGTGGTGGTGGTGATGTTGATGGTGATGATGGTGAATAACTGTTAGTAGTTATGGTGATGTTGATGGTAGTGGTGGTAGTGATGATGGCGATGGTGGTGGTGGTGATGTTGATGGTGATGATAGTGAATAACTGTTAGTGGTTATGGTGATGTTGATGATAGTGGTGATGGTGATATTGATGATGGTGTTGGTGGTGATGTTGATAGTGATGTTGGTGTTGGTGATGGTGGCGGTTGATGGTAATATTGTGACGATGGTCATGATGGTGATGTTGATAACGGTGGTGATGGTGGAGATAGTGATGGTGATTAATGCTGAAACATCTTGGTTATTTAATTTTTTTATTGCACATAATGCCATCTAGTGATTAGCACGCTAAATATTAGCATTAAAGGAGAGGTCTAGGCAATTTCTGTAAGCATGGATCATAAAGAGAAAAAATTCAGCAGCTAGAAAATGTCTTACTTTACACGACATACCATAGAATTACTGAGTAATCAACAAATAACTTGTATAAAGCACAATAGAGTTCGCACCCGGGCCCAGTGATGTACATGTAGCTGATGCACCGCAGGCAGGCCAGGCGATGCAAGCGATATGTGTGTACGGCATTCCAGCTCGAAGTGGTCTTCGCACACTTTCTTTAACTTCGAAAATTTCTAAGTTTTGAAGTCGAATTTGTCCGTTCCAATATCATTAATCCATCAGGCATACCTCTCCCTGTCCGTCAGGGAATTTGGGATTACAAAAAACTTCTCTTTGGAAAAGAACTGGTGTGATTTGTACACCCAAAAGCTAGACATATTGGCATTTTGCATAGAGAATGTGCAGAGAATAAGTGCGCATGCACAGTGCAAATGCATCGCCTACACGTCACACGACCAATGACCATATTTGGGTTTCGGTAGGAAATTCAATTATTCGGAGTAAAAAAGCCAACACTTAATCAGAATTTAAAAATCACAGAAATCACTTTGATAAATGAAAGTAGCATTATCTGTTAGCGTGAATTTTAAGCTTTATAGTGTAATTTTAATGAAATCGTCTTGACTTCTTCTTTAAGTACAACACTTTGATGTAGCATTGCACGTTTATCTAGCACATTTCATACCAAAGATGCCAGAGGTTGACATACATGTACATGTATTCAGATGCTAATCAGACCTTCGATGCAACCATATGAAAGGTAATTCAAACCCTACCATTCCTATAATTTTTTTTTTTTTTTTACTTTTAAGTTTGCCATCAGTAATTTCACTAGTCTAAACCTAAGTCTGTAGACAGCAAGTCAGTGACCATCTAGTTGGATGGATGCTCTTTTCAAGCTTTGCATTAAAGCCTTAAGGAATTATGTCAATGAAAAAAAAAAGAAAAATCAACACATGAAGTTAAAATTAAATTTGTCAATCAATTTACTGTCATGACTGTCAAAATGAATTAGCAATAGCAGATCTAACGTTAGAATCTATGCTAATACTTCTACTTTAAATAGACATAACATTATAAAGTCTAACAGTTAGCCCTACTGCCATGACTGCCACAGGAAAAAAATTACAATTCAATTTTCAACAGTAGTCTCCGTAATAAATGAATTTGTTATCCCAATTATTCACTGAAAATTATATTTCAGCCCCACAGATGTTCATTGATGACACCATTGCCCATGCTGAGCGAACAGAAATAGGATTCAAGCGAATAGAACAGGTGTGTGTCTGTGTCTATACAGTGTGTACGTGTGTTACGTACACGGACCTGTGATAATAAACGATAAATATTATAGATCTCCAATCAAAAATATAAATTTATCTTACCATTTGTGTTACCGTAAGTGATGGAAACCAGATAAAACCACAGAAGTGGAATGGCTGCAACATATAATCGCCTCATCATACATATTGTCAGTGGAGCTAGCCCGCTAGCAACACCAAAAACTCCATCAATTTGGTATAATTTCACGCTGCATACCTCAATATGGCGACTTCCATGCATATGTACTATACAGGAATCATACCGTAAACATGTAAGACTAGTTCATTATTCAATAGGTGAAATAATGCGATTAAAGTTTATTTTATTCATGAGTTTAATGTACACCATTTTAAGCATTTAAAAATGTATTAATATCTTAATTTTAGAATGTTTTGATTACATATCATGGAAAATAAATCCTTTAATTTAGATAATAGTATAAAAACTTCAATATGTATATCCCTATTGCCGAATGGAGTAAGCTAGCTGCGAAGGTAAAAAGGTGTGAAATTCGCCGTCCTTTGACATGCAAATATGCGCAGACCGCATTCACCTAAATTCGTTGTACGCAGTAAACAAGTTAACTGAGTTTTTTTCTTGCTGAAACATAAAACAGCACAGTTAAAAGAATAATTGTAAATGAAATTAGGAAACTATTTAGATTAATAGGCCGTAATTTGACGATAAACATAAGTATGCTGTAGGAGTTATAAAAAGGTCTTCTGTTTTGTTGTTATTCTATTTTTTTCATACTACATACATTCATAAATAAATCTCACATGCAGTCGCATAGATATTCATTTTATTTATAAAGTGTGAAAAATTCTAAAATCATTGACCTACGATGCTGTGATGTAAAAACACACTTTATTTGTACTTTTTTGCGGGATTCTTTGTAAGAGTGTTTGTTGTTTTTATTCTTTTTTTTTAATCAGAAGGAGCGCTTGGATAGGACTTGTGGTAATATATTTTTGAGAGGGAATATTATAAGCGGGAAATGTGGTAGAAAATTATCTAAATTATTTCCCTTGGGGAAAAATCAATACTACGAAACCATTACATCCTTTTTTTTTCGCTCTTTTTTTCCTTCTTCGTTTTCTTTTTCTCTCTTCATTTCAACCAATTTTCTAGTAATTTGAATGTTCAATCTGTCATAATAGACAAGTTCGCATAACCCGACGAAGAGATTATAGGATCAGAAGACTGAAAATGATGTAGAAATGAAGAGGTAGTCTCTCCATTTAAAACCATCCTACGGAACTTTATAGACCTACGAGTTTTCTAATTTTGTAAAGATTGTGAATGGTCACTGTTTTTGTTGTAACGGTTTCCCCAAACTTCATATTCAGAAGGAAATTTTTATTCGATTTCGTGAAATCAGAATCCTGCAGTCCTAACCGGGGGTGCAATATTGGATGGAAGGCACTCGTCAGTTATTGTTTTGTTGTTGCTGCTGCTGCTGCACTAAAACTTAAATATTGATAGATCATGTCTGAGCGCTGCCACGGTAAAAGAACTTCTTCAGGAACATAAGTCTGACTGTCTGAACCTATCTTAACCGGCTTCGAACAAAATTTGTAGAGCATGTTGAGTATAGGCCTAATCAACGTTGAAAGTCCCAAATTCACAGGTAATCAGAATCATTAACAGGCCTTCATACAGGTCAATGGACTTTCCAACAGAATTATTGGATATCACCTATCAACAAAAGTGACGTAAAATGTTTTATTTTCATGCCCGAAAACGGGACGAAAACGGATCTTTCTTTTCATTTTGTAATACTTCCTAAACAATAAACAAACGTAAAAAAATACAAAAATAACAATTCAAAGAAATATTTGAAATATCTGACTTTCTTGCACTATTATACGATTTTATTGTTCTAAGAAATTTAAGTTTATAGTACTAAACTTCTGTCGTAAATTGAGTTGAATGCATGCCCTCATTCAAATGCTGAGTTTAAAAAATCAGCTTCCAAAATAGAAAGGGTATTCAAAGAAGGACTTTTATTATATCTACAATATCTACAATAGTTCCCGCCTCCCCCGCCTTGCCATTATGCGTTTTCGCTGCTCTTACTTTCTAATATTTCTTAATTTATATTTCTTTTGTTTCATATAAGTGCATAGGGACATGCTAAATTATGTGTTATGCGCTATAAAAGAACTGAACATTACTATTATTATTGTTATAATAAAAACAATAATAATGATAGCAATGATGATAATGACAATAACAATAACAATAGTAATAATGAAATCATAATTGTGTATATATAATACTCTATTTTGAACAGAATATACCCTTCGATTTTTAAAAGAGGCACATTCCACTGGACATTGGAAGAAATGCCAACTGGAACAGGGTCTATGTCAAAAAGATTTTTAGAGTATAAAATTCATAGATTATGACTGATATTACCCTTAAAAACTTCGCCTAATTTTGAACTTATTATCTGCTTGAAAAGAAAGAATTTAGTGAACGTGGCAGTTTATTTAAATCTATTTGCTGCCCCACCTAAAATCCACTAAACTTTTCGAACAATATTTATCACCATCATGTTAAAATTCGACTCTTTTTTTTAGCAATCAACTAAACTGTAATGACTCCAGCATTTTTTTATTTGTTTGTTAATTTTAAGCTTTACATGCACCATTCAAGGCAACCCACAGTTACTTAAAAACTTATATTTTTCGAAAAGTCATGATTCGTATTGTGCACTCCTGCGATTTCTAATTGGATTTTTAAAAACATGTTTACGAAATTATTTTTGGCGGCAAAGCTCTAATATCGGGTTCCGTCTGATTTTGAACTTTTCAAGGACCTGTTTACCCGAAAATTCAGTTTTCCGCATTGTTCGCATTCCAATCGACCCACCGTTTTATCTTGATCTTGACGCCGGCTGTCAATGACGACCCACCTTTTTATCTTGATCTTGACGCCGGCTGTCAATGATATTAGTGAAAGGACTGTTTCTTTTGGTAAGGAATGCCATGGATGTCTATGATGCCATAGCCTGCGCCATATTTCTATATTTTCAATTAAGAAGAATTAACTTGATGGTGTCAATGTTTATGAAAATTGTCAGTTTTTTTTGACGTTTCGCTCAAGCTTTATTCTGTTCTTAAACGAGCATCTCGTTTTACTGTTAACACAGTCAGGTCAGTGCAGATCATGGGTCCCCTGAGCAGGGGCGTCGCTGGGGGGGGGGGGGGTGTACCACCCCCTCCAAATTCTTGTCGGCAAATTCGCGATCGCTGTCGGCAAAAGATAGATAGAGAGAGAGAGAGAGAGAGAGAGAAAAGGAGAGGGAAGAGGAAGGAGGGAAAAAGAAAAGAGAAGTAAGGTGCCCAAATAGAGTCATATTTGGCTTATTTGCTTGTGTATTTTGATGACGAAAATAACACTCGCTGGTATAATATTTAGATACATGAAAGCAAACACATTCGGCAAATGAGGTGACCAAATATATAATTTAGATATCTTTAGGCCCATCATGTATTTTGATGAATAATTATCAATTCTACCATAAAAAGAGTATAATTTTTCCTCGCTCGCTGCGCTCATTCGTATAATATTTAGATACAGGTTGGTCTTTGAAAGCGAATAAATTAGGCAAGAGAGGTGACTAAACATGTAAAAATGGATATCTTAAAGGCCCATCGTGTATTTTGATGAAGAATTAATACTTTGAAAATAAAAAGAAATGAAATAGAAATGTCAATAGTAAATTTGCATTTAATGTGTTGTCTTCTCCTTTTTTCTTATGTATTATACACATTTCATTAAAAAAAATTGAACATAAGTTATGTCTGCTATATCTATTTGAGGGATCCACACTCTACAAGCACTGCTTTTTAGTGGATCCCTCCATTTCCATAAGAACCTATATACTGTTATATTCTTTTGTCATTGTAAAAAAGAAGAATATGAATAGTTATTTATGTTTGAGTTTTTTTCATGATTTGTTATTTGTTTTTGGAAAAATAAACTCTTGAACTCTTGAACTCTTGAACTTCTACTATGAAAAGGAGTATATATGTATTTTTCCTCGCTCGCTGCGCTCGCTCGTATAATATTTAGATACAAGATGGATTGGAGAAAGCAAACAAATTCGGCAAGCGAGGTGACTACAAGTGTAAATCAGATATCTTATAGTTCCATCGTGTATTTTGATGAAGAGTAATATCAATTCTACCATGAAAAAGAGTAAATATATTTTTTCCTCGCTCGTACAATGTTAAGATTTAGGATGTTCTTTGAAAGCGAATGAGTTAGGCAAGAGAGGTGACTAAATGTATGATTTAGATATGTTATAGGCCCATCGTGTATTTTGATGAAGTATTATCACTTCCACCAGAAAAAGAGTATATGCTTTTCTCACTCGCTCGTTCGTATTATATTTACATACAAGATAGTTTGGGAAAGCAAACGAATTCGGCAAGCGAGGTGACCAAATGATGAAGAATTATCACTTCTACCGTGAAAAAGAGTATAATATATTTTCCTCCCTCGCCGCGCTCGCTTGTATAATGTTAAGATTTAGGATGGTCTTTGAAAGCTAATGAATTAGGCAAGAGAGCAGACCAAATGTAATTTAGATATCTTATAGGTCCATCGTGTATTACATGAAGAATTATCACTTCTACCGCGATAAGCAGTATCTATATTGTTCCTCGCTCGCTCGTATAATATTTAGACACAAGATGGTTTTGGAAAGCAATAGACAGAATTCGGCAAACGAGTTGACCAAATATACATGTATAATTCAGAAATCTTATATGGGCTCGTCGTGTATTTCGATGAAAAATTATTACTTCTACCATGAAAAGGAACACAATATATTTTGTCTCGCTCCCTGTTCTCGCTGATAATAAGTGTAGGACTTTAACATTTTCATAGCTAAAATATGAATTTTCTTTTTTTGTCCTTGTCATTTCTGTGTACATTATTATGTGGAAAATTGTGAGGATAATGACATCCTCAAATAATTACTCGCTGAATATTCACGGCGAATAGACCGCTGCTGATGATCGCTGGAGCAGCCACATCAATGATGGACCGGACCGGACGGCACGGCACATGTAAGAATCGCACGCTCATTAAAGGGTAAGTCCACCCTAGAAGTTTCACTGTTTCAATAAAAGGAGATAAATTTGAACGGCATTTTAAAAAAAGAAATGAGCAAAATCGGCCAAAACATAAGAAATTACACTTATTTACATTTTCTAGTAAACTACTCTCGGCTCTGCAAATTGGCAGCACTGATGACATATGCGAGCAGGTCTCCATTCACTTTGTACATGAAATTTCACATTTTCTAAATTTTCTTGGAAGTTACACATTTTCTAACCTCACAGTCAATGTATGTTCAGAAGAATTCCTTTTTACGTAACATACTTTGACTATGGGGTAAGAAAATGGGTAACTTTCAAGAAAATGTTATAATTTTATATATTTATAAACCGATGAACCCTATACCTCAAATGGGCCACATGTGACGAAATTACTGTCGGTCTCTTGGACTGTCGTTCTCATATTGCTCCAGGCTCCAGGCTCTATTTCTTTAAAGATAATCTGTCAGGGTCAGGGTTGTTAATATGGGTTTAAAGCTAGGTGTATAGGGTAAAGGTGTTTTGGTCCAGGGTAGGCATGGTAGGTGTTCGGTTAGTTGATATTATCGCTAAGCAGTCGTTGACGGTGTATACGACTGTCGTTCTCTTGAACAGCAATTTAGTCTAGCTCTGGACTGACGTATTTAGTGATTCTGTCTGTGCATTCCACTGATCTCTAGATCAGTGGTGCATCCAGCCATTCACCCATCCCCCGAATACCCAGCGTAGATGGCGCGACGTCCATTGACTCAATCTCCCCCTAAAATCGGACAAAATTACTAAATTCGTCCAGAGCTAGACTAAGGAAGCTGGGGTGCCCCTTTGATCAAGTCCCCGCACACGACTGATAACTGGCTAAATTGATCACTACCAAGCCGTTAACACCACTGATGTCATTTTGATTATCACGCCATGGCATGCCATCATTATTATCATAAATGACGCCTATTGGCCTAATTGTAAAATTATTGGTGCAAGATTTCAGCGAATGTCGATTATTCGAATAACAACATTTAATTGATTTTTTTTTTCCAGTTGTTCAGTCTTGTTCCCAGTATATTGATTACTTGTTGTCTCGTTGCAGAAGAAATGATTGGTGTCATGACAAAACATTTTCGTAAAGTTTATTCACCTATACTTCTCCAGGCAATGATTGTGTTAATTTTTCTTCTGCAGGGTTAAAGTTCCATGGGTATTCATCCACCTGCGTGTGTGTTTAGATCTAAACTTAGATCCAAATAATCAGAGAGAAGTAGAGACCGTCAGAAAGAGAGAGAGAGAGAGAGAGAGAGAGAGAGAGAGAGAATGAAAGATAGAGAGAGGGCCGCGGGATACGATACGGACATAGCTCAAAATGTAACTTTGTGATTGATGGTTCAAGAGACTGGCGCTGTTACGGTCTCGTGTAGTCTCGTTCATCTCCTGTGTACGCTCCATTCTACTCTAATAATACAAATGGCCACACAACGCCATGTTCACGCCAAGCAGATGTTGCTACGAAAATAACAAGATGCCTGGCAGAAATCATACAAATGACCCTTAAAAAAATGAAGCTAAATACTACAGTTAGCCCACTGCCTAAGCAAACCCCGATGGTCTATGGGGTGCCAAGTGTTGACTAGGTGACAACCCATTTCACCGAAGGACCGCGAGGCCGAAAATAACAAATTGTAATCTATAATATCACATCGCTCTGACCAATTCCTGTGTCAGAAGGAATCCTAAGGGCAGCGGAAAGTTTTACAATGAAGGTGTGGGACATCCGGAAACGAAGACTAAACATGCTAAAGGAGAAAATTATTTAGCGCATTATTTGTGATGAAGGAAAATACTATACGAGAAAAGTCGGCGGACCCCGTTGACTAAAATATTCGATCCAAAACAGTTTTGCGACAAAATTAACTAAAAACTCTATTTTCTTACAGAATTCATGAATTGTTACAAAGTGAAATGCAACATGCAATCTTGTAACAAAAACAAAAAAAATCAAATTTTATTTTGTAACAGAATCTGAATTTGCTGCAAAATAAGGGAGACGAAATTTATTTTGTGACGAAATTTATTTGGTTACGAAATTTAATTTTCACAATTTCATTTTGTAATAACGTATTCTGTAACAAAATGAACACGACGAAATTATTCCGAAGAATTTCAATTTGTAACAAAAAGCATTTTGTTACAAAATGAACATGAACTAAATTATTCTGTCCTAATTATTTTGTAACAAAAGGTATTGTTACAAAATGAACATGAAGAAATTTTTGTCCACTTTCATTTTGTAAAAAAAGTATTCTGCTAAAAAATGATCACCAAATCTTTTCTACCAATTCCATTTTGTAACAAAAGGCATTTTGCTACAAAACGAACCCGACTACAAAAATTGTTTTGTCCAATTTGACAAAACAACTGAAGGTCATGTCATCAAATACATCTTACAAAGTTCAAATTCATTCAGCTCCAGGTACAACTGATAAGAATATTCCTTTTATTTTCCTTCAGAAGAGTATGGGTATCTAGTCACCTGCCTGTTTCTAGCACTTAATTTAGTAACATCCTGACAGGTTGACTGATCATTATTTACTCACTAAAACGATACGAGAACAATGGGTGTGGCCGGTTAATATGCTTCTCACTTCGAGGGGCACGGGAACGAAAATAGTGCTGAGACAATTTCTTGTTTTGAATATGTGGAATCATTCGTAGTGAGGTTTCGGAATAGACGTAAGATAAAGAAAGAGAAATAGAGAGAGGGAGAGAGAGAGAGAGCTAGTGGGAGGGTTGTGACCATCCCCTCCGTTACCTTATCCCTCTGGAAATATTTTAAAGCATCATCGGTTCTGGTCATCTCTTCATTCAGCCTGGTGCATCTCTTTATTTAACTGACTGCTTTCGAAGGTCTTCACCTGACAGTTCATCATTATGCTGAGGCTCCTTATTCTCGCCTGCGCTCTTAGCGCTATTAACGGTAAGTCGTATTAAAATAATTATGAGGTCTCAACTCTCAACATGTTGCGTATAAACAGCCAATCTCTAGGAAAGAAAGTATATCCATCGGCGTACCCCAAGAATCCATTTTAGTTCCGCTTCTCTTTCTCATCCAAATCAATTGGATGAGAAAAAGAAAATGTTATTATGAGAATGAGAAAATGTTATTAAACCTGGTCAGGTTACGACGTGTGCAGACGACAATACATTATTCTGTAGATCTGATTTAGAAAATATGGAGAATATGGCAATGCAAAAAGATGCCAATGCAGTTCATACAATCATGTTAAGATTCTGATAAACTTATACTGAATATAAACAAAACACAGGTGATGATATTGGGTACCAAACGGAGACTAAACAATTTTAAAAATTCAGGTTCAGCTATTTCCATTATTTAACGGTGTTGAAATAAACAGGGTCCACGGTACAAAGTGTTTAGGGGTCATAATTATAGACAATGAACTGCTGTGGAACGACCATGTTGATTATGTTTTTTTAAAAGTTATGTACTGCACTTGCAATACTGAAAAGTTCTGCATGAAAAGAGTAAAAAGCGGGGTTTTTTTTTTGGTAAAGACAGCCAAAACAATATCTAAAAGTATTATCCAAAGCCAATTTGATTATTGCTGTGAAGTATGGGGACTCCGATTTTTAACCCAGACAAGTCAAATTACCAAACTTCAAAAACGTGCTGCCAGAATAATCCTTCAAACTAATTATCTCTCCTGTACAATTATTCAAGCAACTGGGTTGGTTTTTTTTTATCAGCAAATAGTAAACTATTGTAGATAGTTTTGTTTTTAAGTGCATAAATAATTCATCTACTGATTTCGTTAAGAACAAGTGCCAACATAATATCCGAAGTTCGCAATCTCAACACACTATGGTGGCCCTAAATAGCGCTCGACAACAGGACATGTGCGCCGTGCATTTAGCGGCCAATGGACACGAATTTCGCGACTGGGAAGCAAAGTCCGCATCCCGAATTTCGCGTCCCTGGTCATGAATTTCGCATCCCGGGTCATGAATTTCATTCCTCTATTTCCTTTCTTTTTACCTCTATTTAACATGTTTAAGATATTTTTCTTTAAAAAGTGGGGTTATATTATAATGTACACGCCATCCACCCCCTGTCGAAAAAGAGGGGGTACATTATACTCTCACCCCCCAGGTTTTACGCACTATGATGGTTTTAAAGACCAACTCCACACCAAGATGAAGCTTTTTGCCGTCTAGAGGCTAAATAACAAATGAATAAATGAATAAATGTAAATAAAATAAATATGCCTATTGCCTTGGCGGTTATTTTCTTTGCCGCCCCATATCTCATAACTGAACAAGCCTATATATTTTTAGCAAGTTGGCATTCACTACTCAATTATGCTCTGATTGTGATTTCCCATTTGAAATTCACTACCCAACACCACTATATCATTACAATAGTATCATGTGCTAAGAGGCTCCAACTGAACTTGTAAATTACCAGGCAGCATCAGAGCAAACTTGCAAGGTACTCGTGTTTCTGAGAGACGAGACCTACAGAGAATTGTTTCTAATACTTGAATAGTATATAGTATATACTATTCAACGAAGAGAATCCCTAATTTTACTGTGCCTCTGTAAGAATGCATGGTATATTTTGTTTATATCCCAGGATGGGATATCAAAAAAAAAAAAAAAAAAAAAAATGTTGGTAAGCAGGGATTCGGATTCACAGTCTTTTACAAAATTAGGTTTCGTCACTAACTTTTCAATTTCATGGGAAAGTACTTGAAATTTTTAAAGAAAAATCCCGAAATACATCTTTCACGCAACATTGTCTGAAATAGACATTTTATCATTGGCTCATTACGTCATAATGACGTCGAATGGAGTTTCAAAAGTGGTATCAAAAGAAAGTGCACAATATACTCTATCGATCCATGAGAAAATCAGAAGCATGCGAAAGGTATTTTTGAACAAAAGTTCATTCAACAGCTTCCGTCTTGTATCTTTTTCTCATCTATTTTTTTAAAATACCTTTTGTTTTTTTTTACATGTCAGCTCGTAACCTCTTCTGATGTTGCTGCCATTTTCATTATTGTTAGACCTGCTTTGTTTGAACAATATTAATCTTATGTAATTAGTAATATTTTTTTTTTTTGCAGGAGTTTCTCAGATATTCAGATTCAGATATTCAAAATTTATTGTCATGCTCAAAATAAAAATTACATTGGCACAAAAATCATATTCCGGCTGTTGGTATTCAAAGAACAATATATAACATATAATAAATAATTACAAAAATAATGGCATTAAAATAATATACACAAAGACCTAATACTGACCCAGAACAAAATGATACGCTGCAAGGGCAGCTGCACTGAAAAACTTTACCTGGTGCCGAGGGGGGAAACGTCTCAAGCACGGTGCCAGCCCAACACATCCATGGGCCCCGGTTCGACATTGAAATAATCACAACACATCACACTACAAAAACACAAATAACCCATCCACACCACACCAATACCCCCAAAACTCCACACCAAAAACACACCACAACTCAAACCACAAACACATCATACCAACCCACACTACACACCACTACAAGTCATCGATAACAATGTCGAAACGGCACCCATCCAGTGCTGGAAACCACCACCAGCAGCATTGCCTCAGCACAGCCGCCCCCGCAACGTATAAAAGTAATATGGCATGACAATGAAGTACAATACAAGAAATCAATTTGATTAAAATCTGCATTTATTGTCAAATCAAATAACAAATTTACAAACAATAGTAATAAATATACAATATAATTGATCAAATGACAAATGTGACAGCTAAATAACAAATGACAACAGGATAAAGACATGATTATAAGTAGAAATGAACAAGTAGAAGAAAAATCAAGAATGCAGGGGCCAGCTATCTTAAGCAAAATGCTTGAATGAATAGCAGCCGGTGGAAAGGGCTACATGGAAACCATAATGAATATAAATGTCTGTATCATAAAAGCGATGTCACTAACTGAAAAAAAATTACTACAAAAAAAGGGGAATAGAGGGAGGAAGGGGGTGAGGTGTAGTGTGTGCAAGTGGGTGCACGTGCAGGTGAAAAGATTACGAATAAGTGGATAGCAAATACTTCTTTAAGGAAGCTTTAAAAGAAAAAAAGGGATATGGCGTGTTTAATTTCAAAAGGTAAATTATTCCAAACATCTGGACCGTGATGTCTTATCGTTTTTTGAGCTATGATTAATTTTGGATTTGTTAAATGAAGATCTGATGAATGTCGTGTTGGGTAGGAATGGACATCTCTGTTGAAAATAAAAATATTCTGAAAGGACATTGGTGTAGCGTTGGTGGAAAATTTATACATAAATATAGCAGTTTGATAGGTGTGAATATCGTTAATTTTCAATGTTTTAAACTTATAAAATATAGGATCAGTATGGGCTAAATAATGAGAGTGAGAACAGATACGGAGTGCTTTCTTTTGAAGACGGAATATGGCGTCTATATTCATTTTGTTACTATTTCCCCATACTATGTTACAGTACGATATATGTGACAATATAAATGAGTTATAAAGCATTAATAGTGATCTTTGAGAAAGATAATATTTCAATTTATACAAAATGCCTATGCCTCTTGCTACCAACATGCAAATGTTTCGAACGTGACTATTCCAAGTTACATTTGAGTCGATCAATATACCTAGAAATTTTGTTTCTTGTTTTTCGGTAACGGGCATGTCATCAATGAAAATGTTATTACGAAATATATGGGTAGAATTAATGTGTTTAAAGTACATGAAGTTTGTTTTGTTTATATTGAGGGAAAGTTTATTGGATTTGAACCACAATGATAATTTCTTTAATTCTTGATTCAGAGTTGTAACAAGCATGTTTAAATTTTGGTGTGAATAAAATATGTTAGTATCATCTGCAAATAAAACGTATGTTAGTAAAGGTGATGCATTAACAATATCATTCATATATATTAAAAAAGCAAGGGGCCTAAGATTGAGCCCTGAGGTACTCCACATTTCACAGTACGTATATTAGATGATTTGGATTTGAAATTGACATATTGACGCCTATTACCTAAATAGTCCTTAAACCAGGAAAGTACGATCCCTCTGATGCCATATGTCATTAATTTACATAATAATATAGCATGATCCATTGTATCGAATGCCTTCGATAAATCCATAAAAACCCCAACAGTGTGCTCCTTTTTTGAAAATGAATCGGTTATTTTGTCGTAAAGTTGTAAAATTGCGTAGTCCGTAGAATGATTTTTTCTGAAGCCATATTGGTTGGGAATTAATAGTTTATTCATATCCAAAAAAGAGTATAAACGTTTGTAAACAATTTTTTCAAGTATTTTAGAAAAACTTGGCAACAACGAGATTGGGCGATAGTTTGCAATGTGGCATGGGTCATCTTTTTTATATATTGGAATTATTTTGGCAAGTTTTAGTGAATCAGGAAAAATTCCTTGTGAAAGAGATAGATTGAAAATATGTGCCAGCGGGGAAGCCAGGAAATGAATAATTTGTTTTAATAGATATACACTTATTCCATCATGGCCACTAGATTTAGAAGGAGTTAGAGATCGAACAATTTCTAAAATTTCATGAACATTCGTTGGATTAAAAAACAATGAGTGTTCAGTATGATTATTCAAATATTGCTTTCAGAACACTTTATTTCACCCTGTTCTTAGAACAGGAAACACTTGAAAGAGTTGGCCTTATTATTTCTTTTACCTTTAATTCATTACCATAACAGTGGTAATAATGATGATGATGATGATGATGATGATGATAATAATAATAATAATAATAATAACAATAATAATAATAATAAAATAATGATAATGACAAAATAACAATAATGATAATATTATTATTATCATTATTATTATTATTATTATTCATATTCATAATAATAATAATAACAACATTGATAATAATAATGATCATCATCATCATCATCATCATCATCATCATTTTCATGGGCGACATAATTTATTGTTATGTTCTCTCTTAGCATATTACATCTCTGCGAATGAGTGCGGAACACCCGCAAACGAGCCCAGGGAGATGTCGACCAACATTGTTGGTGGAGAACCGGCCGATCCCAACACATGGCCCTGGATGGTCGAAGTTATCAAGGATAATGGACACTACTGTGGCGCAACTCTCATCAATGAGAACTGGATTGTCTCTGCAGCTCACTGCTATGAAAGAAAGTAAGCCAGTGACACAATGATTCTAGGACAACTACCCCCTAGGATAATTATCTATAGGTCAATTACACTCAGGACTATACTCCCCAGGGGATGTGTTTCATATAAAGCTTTTCGTAAAGTAACGAATGACTTTACGAACAACTTGAATATGGCAAGCCAAATGGGATGCCTAAAGTTTTTTCCAACGCTTCAACAAAGTGTGAAAATTTTTCCTAATCTTGATTAAATTGTTGCAAAAAACATACTTTATTATTAAAGATGTTTGTTAACAATAGTATTGTTAATCTTTCTATGTTGTCGTATTTCACTGTTAGCTGATGCAATTTATAATGACTGAGAATCCCATCTGGCTTGCCATATTCAAGTTGTTTGTTAAAGTCATTCAAAACTTTACGAACAGCTTTATGAAACACCCAAGGTCAAAAATTAGTTTGCAATCATTTCCGAGTAGGTGGGGTGGGGGAAGGTAATTGCCCTGGGGTGATTGTCTGGGCGCAGCATAGTCCTGGGCCCCATTTCATAAAACTTGTTATCAGTAACAACTGCCATATTTCTACTACAAATTTGCTGTCAGCCAATCAGATGCTAGTATTTCAGTAGGATATATAACAATTATTGCAACTTTTTAAAAATTTATAACAAGTTTTATGAAACGGGGACCTAGGGGCAACTGTTTTGGACGTGAATGCCCTAACTGATAATTGTCGGGGACTGATTGTCCGGGATGTAATTGTCCTGGGAAATAATAATGATCTTGTGGTAACTACCCTGTGGTTTGGAGAAACTGTTTATCTAAAAGGAAATGCGTTTTGAAATGAATCCCGAATCCATGACAATTACTCCGCATCAGTTTTGTGCATTAACCAAATACTGAACTTTATCCCTGCTGACCCACAAGGTATGCATAACCCTAACTATATACTCCTAAGCCTGACCTGAAACATGTAAAACGCTATTGCAACCATAACCCTAACTGTGTATCTTTGACAAGGCGGTGGTCATAGTTTCACCTTGGTGGTGCTCATGAGATTCCTCTCAATTACAACTTCTATGATAGGAAACCATTATTTTGAAGCTCTCATGGAATGGATCAATGGCCAATGAAAAGCAATCTCCGGTGACGTGTGTAACTGTCCTCCTAAATGCCTATGATCATGGATAATAGTTATCATTCTCCCTGTGGGCACTCCAGTAATTTAGCATGGCTGTCATTATCAGGGCGCTCTTTCAGTGGATTTCCGCTATAGTCGAATACCCCTGCGTGGAGAGAGGGAAATGTCGATTAATGCCTTGTTTTGATAGCTTGAAGTGCCAAGGCACTGATGCTCACCCAATACCCCGTTTACAGTGACGGGGGGTGACGGGCCGGGCCGAGGCTGGTCCACATTGCGGTACTTGGACTCACATTTTTGTGCATTTATACTGCCCGCCCGGAAGTGAAGCTTCCTTGCGAATGCAAAATTATCTTGAGCAAAACTAGTGTCACGTCAGCGCGATGTGTAGCTGATCGCTACGGCTGCTGTTGGACGCCCATATCTGGGTCCGCTTCATTTGCTTGTACATAAAAAAAGGCCGCCCCGCCCGAGACTACCGGAGCATTTAGGCTCCTGAGCTGGTCCAAATGCGAACCCGCTTTTGGTATGTGCATTTCAATTTTCATTACTTTACATCAAAATTTAGGCCTGCCTATGTTTAAATTCATTCTTCCTCATCCATTGTCACTAGAAATCACGATACCTATCGTTTTTAAATCCCTAAATTCCATCTGCCAGAGCTTTTGGATTTTGATCGGCACCATGTGTTTGTTCCGGTGTTTGCTTACATATTGTTCAATTCTATGATTATACTAAGCTACTTGCTTTAAAAAATGAACGAACAAATAAATGAATGAATGAATGAATAAAATGAATGAATGAGTAAATAAATGAATACATAAATGAAATAAATTAACAAATAAATAAATGATACCACGTCCTTTACTCGGCAGAAATGAACACGAATTTGGGGTCGGATTTTCAGTTTTAGAATTTTTTCATAGAACGATTGAGAATTTTGTGCTCTTTCTTCTGATATTATTCTGGAACCTTAATCTGACACAATTTTGACGTAATGAGCCAATAATAAAACGACGTGGGAACATGAATTCCAAACCTCTTCCCGGCAGAAGGACGCTTTCTCGCTAAACGACTTTGGTGCGTGTCCTGACGGGAACTCGATTGAGGTATTCGCGCACTTTTGTTCCCAGCAGAAAGACGCGCGGGAAGACGCCAAAGATAAAATGCTAACAATGGGAAAACCTTTCCTGTGTTTAGAATGAAATCACAGATTATCGTCATTGAAGAATAACCCACAGTGTGAAATTTTGTTAATTGGGACGGAGATTTAATACATTGGCAAAAAGAGGAAATAAGTTAAAACTTCATTCGCGTTTTTCTCAAAAGTGTATACCTTTCGCATGCTTCGGATTTTCTCATGGATCGATTGAGTATTTTGTACACTTTCTTTTGATACCACTTTTGAACCTCCATTCGACGTCATTATAACGTAATGAGCCAATGATAAAACGACGCGGGCACATGAATTCCAAACTTCTTCCCGGGAGGACGCCTCCTCGCTCAACGTGCTATCGCGATTTGGGTGCGCGTCCTTTTGCCAGGAATTCGACTGACGAATTGGCGCATTTTCTTCCCAGCAGAAAGACGTGATGGATAAAACGCTAACGTTTGGAAAACCGTTCCAGTGTTTAGAAAAAAAATCACATGATATTATTGAAGAATAACTCTTGGTCAGTGTGAAATTTTGACAATCAGGACCTGGACAGAGAATTAATACATTGGCTAAACTGCTAAAGGCTGAAATAAGGTCAAAACTTCATCGCGTCTTTCTCAAAAGCGTACCAATTTTTTCGCGTCGTTCTCCCGGGCACATGCACGACCATTTTTAGTAAATCAATTCATCCATCAATAAGTCAGTCAGGAAAGCCATCAACAATCAACAAATAAAATTTTAAGACACAAAAACACAGGAAGATTCGACAAAACTGATGCTCTGGCAAGTGATTGATAAGTCATCCCTGAAAAAATATAAACGGGAGAAATAAAAAGAATACTTTTGTTTTTCTCAGTCCCAATCTGAACAGGTACCAGTTTTCTTTGGGAGGTCACGAGGAGGCGGATCTTAGTGAAGGCACCCGTCAGACTTTCCAGGCCAGCAAGATCATCCGCCATGAGGACTACAGCGCTTTTACCATGTCTAACGACATCGCCCTCATCAAAATCGACGAGGGCGTTGTTATCAATGACTATGCTTCGCCTGCCTGCTTGGCTACCAGCCCTCCCGAAGCGGGGACAATGGCCTATGTCACTGGCTGGGGCAATCAAGGTAGGCTTAAGAGGTTCAGAATAGAACAGAAAAGCTAGTACTACTACTTCTGATATACCACAACAACAACTAGTAGTACTACTCCCACTATCACTACTACTACTACTACTTCTTCTTCTTCTACTACTACTACTACTACTACTACTACTACTATACTATACCCAGTTGTTGGGTGTCCGGACAGGTTGTGTATCCGGACCATCGATTTTAAGCAGCCAATTGAAAAATTTCACAAGCAAATCTTTTAAGTGTTTTAGTACAAAATGTTAGACAATATTATAGAGAACAAATATTGATGATGATTAACACAAACCAGTGCATAGTTTTTGTTTAATCCAAAGACAAAAAAGAAGGCTTCATTTTTGTTACGTGTCCGGACATCCAACTCCCCATCCTACCACTACTACGACTACTACCACCACCACTACTGCTGCCGCTGCTGCTGCTGCTGCTGTTACTATTACTACTACTACTACTACTACTACTACTCCTACTACGACGACGACGACGACGACGACGACGACGACGACATGTGCATGTAATATAGTGTACGTATTTCAAAAAGAGAATACTTTGATCCAGAACGCTGGGAATAACGAATAATAGATGAGCAGAAAGAAGCTAAAATCACAGAAAAATTTGATTCACTGTGTACAGTGGGTTGCAATGTCCATGCATTAATAACTAAATATCATTCATTAACTCTAAACTGGTGTAAAATATGAAGTTACTATTTTGTAATTTTGATTTACAATCGTTCATGTTATATGTACTTTTATCTTTCAAACTCTGTATGAGTCGAAAATAAAAAGAATTTGTGCACAATCGAGGATTACTTACACTTAAATCTTAAGATAACTCTTTACGGCAGTGAGATTTCAGAGTTGTTGCTGCCTATATTTCTGTTCTGTTCACAGAAACAATCATACAAGACCGTACTCTTCAGCAGGTTAACGTGCCGATTGTTGCGCAAAGTGACTGCGAAAATGCCTACCCTGGCGAGATCGATAACACCATGGTTTGCGCCGGATATCCAGAAGGGCAAAAGGACTCCTGCCAGGTGAGGGGGCAAGCTTCTAGGGGAGGAAGGGGGGGGGGGGGGGGGGAGCTCGTATATCCTCTGACTCCTTCGAAACACATTGGTTCTCCAGTGCCCAGTATTAATCTGCAAATAACAGACTTCATGCTTCACTGTACTAAACAAGATCTAATGGCACACAATCCCCCTAAAACAAAAACAGTCTCACTTAAGGTGATTAGTACCCCCCGCCTCAATGTGTGTGTCATATTTTCTGAGCATTGCTCGAAAAATGTGCAAGTAGTTCGATCCGCAAGTTTTCCCCCTGATTTACTGCAATAATATGCCGTTACCATGGCAACACAGTTTCCGACACATTAAATAAAAAGTATCTTGCACATCTCCATCCCAAGACCAATGTGTGTGTACCGAATTTCAAGAGCATATTGCTCTAAAAATGAGGAAGTAGTTCGATCCGCAAGATTTGCAACGGACCTACCGACCGACCGCCCGCCCAACCGACCGTACGCTGATTCCTGTATACCTCCTTCACACTTCGTTTGGCGGGGTATAAAAACAAAACTAACGAAAGCAAATGAATATGAAAATAAATCATTCCAAAAGAATTATTGTGTGAACACAAAATAACTTGATAGATAAATAGAAAGGTGGATGAATGCATGTAATGAGATGGGTCAGTGAAATCAGTGGAGTATTTAGATGAATAGATAAAATATAAATGAATTGAAAAATCAGAAAATTAAAATTATGAAAATCACTGTCGGGCAAAGACGTCCCGCCGCGACGTTCCGCCTTCCGCCACCCATCCACAACTGCTTTCCCAAATAATGATAATATTTACTCATGGTAGGCATATCACCACCACAAGTGATTTTCATGCGGGACCTGCAAATTATTATTACCCCAGCAATACCAGATACCCAATGAATACACCTGGGTAAAGAGGGGCATTTGTGGGCGAAACACCTGGTTCCGAAAGAATCGATCCCAGGACCTCTAGTATGACTGAGAGGCAATAACCTTCATCACGCTGAAGTGGCGTATCTAGGCATAATTTATTATTATTATTATCATTATTATTATTATTATTATTATTATTATTATTATTATTATTATTATTATTATTATTATTATTATTATTATTATTATTATTATTATTAAATTCAGTCCGTAAAAACGCAATTTCTTGTGCATTTTACGCAGGAAATTTGGCAATTGACCACCGAAATTGAACGGCAGAGGAGATCGATATTAGATATTGATAAACAGCATTATATTTTCTTAGTTTTGAAATTGGGAGTAAGATTAACGAAAACCCTTGAGAAATAGTCGAGGCCTGATCTTAAAAGGAAGGTGACAAAAAATTAAGATTTCTTTCAAAATAATGTTTAACCTCTTCAAATGCTGTATTGAGGGCGTAGTATTTAGTGAGAGGCAGATAAAACTTTTGATAGCGAGCAAAGCAAAGACAACTGCACCATTATTTTTCGAATTCTGAACCCCCTTAAAAGAGGCTAGTTAAAAAAGCCCCGTGCTTTCTTGAAGGAAATATATTCTGGCGAGGGAGCAAAGTGACCGAGAATTAGAAAAATGAGGCATTTTATTCAATCTTAAACCGTCAAAAACTCTATTTCTGATGCATTTACCCTGCGGATTGAGAGGGAGCGCATATCCCTTAAAGATTATGATTTTCTCCTTCATCTCTTTCTCTTGCGTCTTTTGCGCCCCCTCTATAGTGCCGCCCTTATTAGATGTTAGATTTCTTTCAAATGTTTAAACTTTGCAAATGCTGTATTGGGCAACAGTGGGGGAGCAGTATGTAGCAAGAGGCAGATAAAGCCTACGTGACAGCGAGCAAAACAACGACAATTGCACTATTTTCAAAATTCCAAATCTCTTTTTAAAAGCTTGTTTAAGAATGGGGGGCGCGAAATTATGAGATTCTAAGAGAAAATGATCATGCGAGGGAACAAGGCGACCGAGCTTTAGAAATTTTTTGTTTCTTAAACCCTAAAAAAATTCTAGGACTATTTCTGATGCATAATGGGGGGGGGGGCGCAAATCCTTTGAAATATATTATTTTCCTTCATTTTCCTTTTTTTTCTCTCTCTTTTGCGTTTTTTGCGCCCCTCAAAGTGCCGCCCGGGGCAGTCGCCCCCTCCCCCCCCCCCCAATACGCCACTGCCACGCTGCTCTGACAAGTCTTGACATTCTCCTCCTTCTGCTTCACTGTACAGGGCGATAGCGGTGGACCAATGGTCGTCAAAGACAAGAACTCTGGCAAGTGGACTCTTACAGGCATCGTTAGCTGGGGCTACGGCTGTGCTGACCCTGGCCATTATGGCGTCTACTCTGACGTGGACGAACTTTACGGATGGATCCAGACAACTATGGCTAACAATTAATTGGCTATAACCACAGTCACACAACCAAATAGATCTCTAAGCCGACTCCAAACAGAATGATTATTCACCATTTTGTCGTAATGTTCATTAGAAAACTAATAAGCATGATCTATCGTCAGAGTCACACTGACAAAATGACTCCAAACCGAAATCATGATGAAGCGATCAATAATTAGCCATTCGTCGTAATGTTAAAGTCAATTTATACACAGTGAGGCTATTAGGCCAAATAAAAGCAATTCCTAGTTTCTCGTCCCCTCCTTCCTTTTGTTTCGGTGAGCCTCAAAATTTTGATTTTGTTATTTTTGTTCTGAAATGAAATTACTTCTATTGTAACTACAAAAAAAAATCATTAATAACGTTCATTTTCACATTATTAAGTTCTTTTATCAATGAAATATCAAAAAGAAATCAAAAAGAAAAAAAGAAAGAAAGAAAGAGGAAATTTGTATTGAAATTGTCTGAGTAGCATTTCATCTACATAAAAATATATCAAATACCAATAACAGGGAACCCCCTCCTCCTCAATTTGAAAATATATCCGGACGAGATACTAGAAATCAATTTTACTTGGTCTTACCTCAGTAAGGCCCACACCGCCAAATAAATCTTCAAAAGTTCAAACCGAAAAAAAAAAGATAAAATGGTGAGTACTAATTCAATAAGCGTCATTGAGTCTCTGATGACGCCTCAAACTTGAAATTTACTTGTGTTTTCAAAACCTTAGAGTTATCTTGTAGTTTCAGGTCATGGACATACTCGTAGTTTCAAAACTTTAGGTTAAGTCGTAGTTTCGACATCCTTAAACGAGCTTATGGTTAACTCCAAAACTACAAGCGTGGTCCTTCCTCGAGGCCATGTTTTTGCTATAGTCTTTAGACAAAGACTCTATTTTGAAACTAAAGCACGATTCCAAGTGAGAACCTTTGAGTAGAGCCTTACGTTGCAGTCTCTGTCAGCAACATCTACAGCAGAGTACTGTAGTCTTACAGTTCAGACCCCCGTCATGCATTTCATATGATGAGCAATCTTTTGGCATGCAGACTACTGGTTTGCAGTTTCGCAACTGCGAGCAGTCCCAAGAAGTTTATGTTTACCTCATCGTTGTATGACCTCTGTTGTTTGAAACGTCGGGGATTCGCCAGCATAAAAGTTTCAAAACTACGACGGCCGTGAGAACATAGCTGATCAACTTTCGCATCAAAAACAATACCACGACAAATTCGACCTTACAAAATATTCCAGAGTATTCTGACTACAGTATTTTATAATTGGTTTAGATTTACAATAAAATGCCTTTGGCTCAAAATAACCTCCGTTCATATCCAAATTGAAACATAACATGTCGGCGAAACAGAACATGTAAAAGGAATGAATAAATGGATTAGAAAAAAAAAAATGATGATGAAGATGTTGACGATGATGACAATGATAACAATGAAAAATGACATTAATAAATGAAATTGTGTACATGCAGTTTCGTGAAATTCAGTGGTTTTTTTTTTCTGTAAAAACAATGAAAACGAGGCTCTGGTGACAATGATCGCTTCGAAGTCAATTAACGACAAATCTTATGAAATTCCACACTTCTACAGTGGGCGAAACGATAAACCTTAAAAGTAACCCTAAATATAACTTAAACCGCCATTGCAATCCTTATTCTAGCCCCATATTAATTTTTGTGATGGAAGGAAATTTCGAAATTTAAAACCAGGGGCGGCGCTACAGGGCGGTGAATGCCCCCTATGATTTTTTTTTTTTCAAGGGATAAAAAAAGAAGAAAAACAAAGAAGGGGGAAGAAAGAACAGTATGAGGAAAGAGAGGGCTTGGTCAGGCAACTATAAAATACCCCTATTTTTTTTTTTTTTTTTATTTAAAACGTAAATAAACTTACTTACGGGTCATCTTGCCCCCTATAAAAATACCGTGGCGCCGCCCCTGGTTAGAGCAAATGTTTGGTCATCAGGAAATGGACCGGAAAGCACTTTTCACCTTGTTGTAGGACTAGACAGTGAGAGAGAAAAATGAAGAGAGGAAAAATGAGAAAGGAAAGGGGGAAGAGAGGGAGAGAAAGGGGAGAAGAGATAGGGATGGAACGAGACATAAAAAAGCGAAAAAAAAAAAGAGAAAAAAGAGAAAGAAAGAGGGAGAGGGGAGAGAGGGAGTGAGAGAGGAGGAGGGCATTAGATGTGGCGAATAGTTAAATGGAGAGAGAAACGGGAGGGGGGGGGCAGAGATAGGGGTCTCCTGCAAGCTGCCCAGGTGGAGGGGTTAAAAGTATTTCCTGAAGGTTTGTAATTCCAAAATGTTCGTTAGATCTGGAGGTTGCAATTCCGAGAGCTCCTAACCAATTCCAAAGCTTCATGACTCCGATGATTCCTAATTCTGAGGGTCTTTAATTTCGGATATGACAAGGCGTTCGTAAAGGCCCTGTCCCACACTGCCGTTTAACGATTCTGTCTGCCTCCGTCTAAAGATTTATATCAGACGGTGTCAAACGGTGGCAATTAGGGAAACCAACGGTAGAGAGAAAAGCATAAGTAACGTCTAAATACGTTTGAGAAACATCTGCTTAAGTACGAGTAACGTCTTCATTCAGTCCAGGTTACGGAACATCGAACGCCTGAGTAACGTCTGCTTAAGCATGAGTAACGAACGAAACGGATGGAAAACGTCTGAAATATCAACATTCAGCTTCCGTCTTATCAAGGGCCAAACTCCGCCCATCACCTCATCACAACAGTCGTAGCTCGTTTTGGGGGCGGTCGCCCCCAAAACGCCACCCAAAAAAAAAGAAAAAAAAAAAAAAAGGAAGAAAAAAAAAGCATGAGAGAGAAAAGAAAAAGGTAAGAGAACGTAAGAAGAGCGGGAGCAGACAAGGAACAATGACAAAGAAACGCTGGAGCTTCAAACTCCCCCTAGGGAGCGCGCTTCGCGCTTAGTAAGTGATTCGCACGCTTCGCGTGCTCACTACCGCCCCCCCCCCTAAAGTGAAATCCTAGCTACGCCACTGCGACCAGGCCTGTCCTTGGGGTTGAGTTTGATGTAGATGGGTCTGGGAGGGGTCACAATGAATGATCTTATCAGCTGGCCTTAGGGTGGCTTGTTGGCTCTGAGGAAAGAAATGAAGAGAACAGATAGCATCTGAAATAAAGTTTAAATTCAGATTTTGTTTTCACTACCATAAATGGCTTTCAGATCTACCTGAAATTATGTTTGTTTGTTTGTTTGTTTATTTTGTTTTTTTAAGTACAGTAGCTCGAACCATGCTGGAGGCATCGATCTCTACAGGGTGATGGTAGAGGTGCCGTAGTCGAGTGGTTTAAGGCGCTTGGGAGACGCGAAAGTAGGGGGTTCGATCCTGCGGTACGGCACTTATGCCCTTGAGCAAGGCATTTTATCTACATTGCTGTTTTGTCGTATATCAAATAAGTGTGCCATAATGTGCCATATATGCACATTGATACTAACGTTTGCCTGTGTTGTTTAAAAAGAAAAAAAGAATGAAAAAAAAAAGTGATGAATTAAAAGGTTAATGATTAGAGATGGCGCTGCCCTTATTTACGGCGCGCGCTCGAAGCTCGATCAGCTGATTGGATCTGAGACTAGACTGATATAGCTGGATCGAAGAAACTACAGATTTTATTGTTGATACTACAAACACTACAAAATGTCCTGACGGAGTAATGAAGTGATAATTGATAACAGGTAACGGAGTTAGAGATAATTTTGATAATTTTGCTGGATATCACTATCAGGAGGGGATTTGGGGAAGGGGGAACAGGGAAATGGGGTTCAGACATCTATTCTTAGTGGCTTTGTAGTGTAGTGCTGATGTCAGTGATTACTGCGGCTGCAGCCCGAACGCGTAGCCGTACATCCGCGGGGCTACGGCTATATGTCAGTGAGTGACGGGGTATGCTCAGCCAGCCGTAGGCATGGTAGGAGGATGGGGGTTGGGTGTACAACCTGTCTGGACACACAGCAATTGGGTATGTGTAGACAGACCAGGGAATCTCTGATTAGACTGAAAATTCTGTCTCGCGTTCGTTTTAGCCTCTTATTTGGGTTTGGTTGGCTCCTCACTTAGAGACAGAAGCGGGCCAGCGCCAGTGCATCTGATGATGTGGTACGTAATCTGATTGTACGTCGCTGTACAGTGGAAAACCTCCCGAAAAACGGCCAAAGTTCATTGTTTATTGATTGAATGTATTCATATTGAATATATAGGCCTAGGCTCTAATTAGTTTAAAGTGTGTTCAGCTTACTAATTTTATGATTTATTCCTTTGAATGCTCCATATTCAGGTAAATCCAGAGTCCCAAGTCCTCTTGGTTTGAAAATCTTGCAACCTGTATTCAGCTGCATGCACGCACTACTCTGTCATGCAAAGAAAAAAGATGTCATCCAAATCAGCATGATCAGACTAGAAAGCAAGCTGATTTGGACAATATTGTTTTTTTGCAGTGTCATGTCCTTCGGCCAACAACATACTCAGAATATATTTAATTTGGAGCATAGAATCAATTAAGCAAGTCAACAGGATTGATTTTCTGGCAATGTCATTTAATTTGCTGCCCTCTCTTGCTCTGAGCTTGTACAAGCACTGAACTCGTACAAATAATGGCGGCATATGTTCATGGAGCATTGATGTCAGAATCGACATGCGATGACTTGATTAGAGCATAGAGGAATCACTTTCTAAAGTGCGATCACTTAATTTCACCATACCCGTATTGGCAATTCGGGACGAGGTTCAGGTTAATCAGTAACTGAGTACGCAGGATGAGTGTACACAGCATGTGTGGCTGTATACTGTATACGCCAATATTTTCGCGTACAGATATTTTCGCGAATCACAGGCTCACAGACATTTTCGCGAGTTGTTAAGTTCGCGAGCGCAAGAGCAAGACTTGCAGTAAACTTATTTGTGCATGAATGAGCCATATCAGCAGATCCAGAGGATTTGCTTTTTGATTATTTTTTGCCAATACCATCAAACTCGTAGCTTGCGAGAAACAAAAAATGCTGTCATAAAACCACTGATTTCTTGATTTATAGCACGTTTTCAGCGACCCTCTTACTTGCCACCCCACTAAAGCCCTGCATGCTTTTGAAAAATGGCACCGATTCCATATTTTTGGAAGCAGAATTGGGTTTCTTATAGGAGTTTTAGAGGTGACCATGTACGGAGCTTACTTGTGGTGAGTGACAATTTCTGTGTTATGCTACATACTCACTGGGTGAAGGACTGCTGCAGTGCACTTTCCACATGCATAGTGCATAGTTTTAGGCAATGACAACTGTACTATGTGCCGATGACGCTGCGCTGAGAGGTAAAAAGCAAATTTATGTGCGGATATTTTCGCGTGTTGTTAAATTCGCGATAGGTGAGTGATTCGCGAAATTCGCGAAAATAAAACCACTGCGAAAATTTCAGCTTATACAGTACTGTATACGGCCTTACTGCCTTACGAAGTCTATCATGATCAGAAGTAGGCAGTAGGGTCTACAGTTGGGTAAATTTACCTTCAGTTGATTCTGTTGAAAATCTTAGTAATCAGAAGATAGACATAGAAACTCAACGTCAGAAATGACTACATTTTTCCAAAAGCTGGTACTATTGAATTTATCTTGCCAAAAAAGTTACCATTGATCTCTAACCAAAAATGCCTTCTTTGATTTTTTTTTTTTTCTCTACAGGAAATGCAACTGTAGAACAAATGGATCACTCTTCTGTCTTTCTGCAAAGCAGGAAACTTAAGCAACATCAACAAGGCAGTTCCACAGATGATAGCAATGTAGGAGTATTAAATGATGGGAATACAACTGTGAATGACACTGAGAATTTATCACAACCCATGAACTCTGTAGAGAAGAATGTGGTAGTAATGGCTGGCCAGAAAGTAGGAGACAGTCAGCCCTTGGAAATGAATGTTGATTCTATCCATTTAGCAAGCATGAGACAGTTGGACACAGACTTGATGAGTGGGCCAGCACAGAGACAACGGACGGATAAAGAGAAAATGGTTCTCCTCCAAAAACATCTCCTAGAAATCCAGAGGAAACAGTCGCAGTGTCTTCTGAAGTTAAAACAGGAAAAGGAGAAAGTTCGAAGGCTGGAGAGGGACTTGCAAAGGAACAAGAACAACCCTGATAATCTCACTTTAACCAAGGAGCAGATCATTTCTGGAACAAAACAATTTATGGCAGAACCAGCATTGTCTCTTTTTTCCGATCAGTTGGACTTTAGAGAGTCACAGGGGCAGGGTAAGAAAAGTATGGTGTGGAGTTTGGCAACAAGACGATTTGCACAGGATCTGTATTTTCAGAGTGCAACAGCATATCAGTTCCTGGAAAATGTCTTTCACTTACCTGACATTTCAGAAATTCAGTCCTGGGCGGAAAAGGGAATGGACCATGATTGAAAAGCTCTGCATCTGCATTGCCTTTGATAGTGCAGAGATTCAGTCATGGAATGGTGGAAAGTCAGTAGAACTGCCTGAGATTAAAAATCTTGGATCTATATCATGTTATTGCACTGCTCAGGGTCAGGGTTCCAGTCTCTGGAAGAGCTGGAAGAGGTCTTTTGCCTCCTGGAAATCCCAGATTCATTCCTTGGTTGACAAAATGAGGGAGAATGACTGATGAACAGTTGTCCGTGTCATAGCTCAAAAGGGAAATGACTATGAATCCACTTAGCCAATTGCCTATCTGAACCATGTGGCCCCTGTATTAAATCTATGGGAACTAAGAGAATTTAGTAGTCAACCCACAGTGGAGCTTGGGGTTAGAGTGGGGTTATCAGATTAGATGCACTTGCTTCTCGAAGTGATGCCAGCACTGTCAGCACACATTAACATTAAAGTGCCTTTTGAAGGAAGACCACAGTGATGAGTTGAAAGAAAAAAATTGATGCACATTATGTAGTGTTCTCACATTTCTTCATCTTTTTGGTGAACATGTCTATAAAAAGAATAAAACCTCTTTTTTAAAGTCATCTCACAACCTTGTTGCATCCTCAGATGTTGATGTGAAATTATGATACCGGTACTTACGGACTTTAAGTGCACCAATCATCTGAAAAAAAGATTTTTTGTAAGCAATTGTGTGTGAAATAACTAGCCCAAAACTCTTCATGGGGTTCTAGGGGTTAACTGAAATTGGTAGCCTAGCTGAGCCAGGGTAATATTGGAGTGCCTTGAGCATTTTGTTTGGTGGATACGTGGGCTATATGAATATCCAATATTTATCCAATATTATTATTATTGTTATTATCATGATAAACAGTATGGAACTGAATGGCTGTTCAATTCTGTAAGTGGCCTGATTCGTGCTCACGCCGCATGCGTATGCTTATGTTGACCAGTCTATCTCCCTAGTCGCTGTATGTTAATTGAGAGTATCGGTATCTTTTAACCCTTAATATCACCTTATACAAGTAATGTTCATAGCTCATATTTTGTGACAGCTAATCCTTAAATGTACAGAGCGAAAAATTTTTTTTCGGTGATTGGTACGCTTAAAGTGATGTTACAGCATGAAGTTGCATCAATTTGTGAGTGGAGGGGGCGGCACTGGTCTAAATAGATCACAAAAACATGCAACCGAGTGAGGAAAGGGTATTGTAGCAGCCAGTGTTGAAATATCTTCCTCTTCTCTCTCTCTCTCTCTTGTGCATGTCCCCCTCCCTCTCCGTAAAAACTGCTGTAGGTTTAAAAACCACGTTCAGTTACAGCAATGAAAAGCATATACATGTATTTTGCCTGGGGGACCAACTGGAGCTTCACAGCCTGGGATATACTTGTTTAATTCTCCCTATTGCATCTAGCTCTCTGAATCTCAACGCTGGTGGCGCTCTTATTTTTGGAGCATGTAAATCAGATATTTTGGGGAAAAGTACTTGTACACACAGCTATGATACAAAAAGTCATTTTCTTAATCTAGCAAATAATTGCGCTTTCATAGATTGCATATTTAAATGGAATTCTTCTCATGAAGAATTATTGAACACTGCACAAAGACTGTGTGCTGTGATGACCAGATGCCCCATTGCCACAATAGGTGTCCATAACGTCTGTATCAACAGCTAATATTGGTTAGCATCAGCTATAACTTATGTGATGGGGAGAATTAGAATAGCACAACAAAGGCAGTGGGCATACAACACTGTAAATAAAATAACATACATGAAAAACGTGAAGACCATCATTGATATTTTAATTGAAACCAACTGACAACATTGTGCAATACACCATGGAATAAATCTGATATCATATTAAGCACCCATGGAAGAATGACACACATAATGATATTCCTGATTCACATACCTTTGTCTTTCAAGTTGAAAACACACAAAATAGTGTAATACAAAAACTATGCTGTATTTACAACAGGCAAACTAACAGTCATGTCACTCTTTTCCATGCATCAGCGGACAATAAATATGTAGCATGCATAAATATCATCACACATTTGCAGTACTAAGTACCTGTTGAAATTGTGAATTTAGTTTGACAAATACACATAGCTAGTTCTTGTTCTGTTTTTAAAAGATAAATCTTTTAGCTCTCACATCTCAGATAAAATGTAATTTAGTGATTCTTATCAACTGAATACAAACAATACCTCTATGAACACATTGCAATGATAAAAGTATTAATGAATAAAATTACATGCTTACCACCTCTTCTCTATACACTTATGGGTTTTTTTCTCTCAAATCTATCGCATGTTACATATATACAAACAGAATTAAACAAAGTTACTTCATAAGAATTCCACTATTACTTTTTTATGATGCAGAAATGCCCTGTCTGATATACAAATTCTACCATGTAGAGGTTTACTGTTTCTAAATTCTTCTCGTAGGTTGGTAATACATTAACATCAATAACGGTACATTCAAATACATAGAAAAAATATCCAAACGTGTTGATGATAAAGTATGCACATAAACAAACTTTGATAAGTCACATATTGATTCATGACTTGTTTTTATAGCATGTAAAAGATGTAATTGTAATTGCAGTATCTCTTTCATATCAAATTACTCTCATTACTGTTATATGGAGTACTCTATCATTGATTATATGCATGCTGTGTTCAACATATCTACTGTTTATCAAAAGAGCATGTACTAAAGCTTTATACATAGAAAAAGTAAGACTTGAGGCAGTTTGAAGTAATACATGTAATGATGCTCTATTGCAATGCAATCTTATTCTTTTCCATAACCAATAGCAGTACAGTGTTTTCTGTAAAGAAAATTAAATTCTAAATTAACCACCTCTCCCTCAACTGACAAAAATTATTTAAAAAAAAAAAAAACAACAACACTCAAAACAAAAACACTCCTACATAGTTTTAAGAAAATAAATATATGTAGGACATGAACCATAGTGAATGTAAACTAATTATTTCACAGAAAAGTTGCAAATTTGCACAAGAAAATAACAATTACCGGTACATACTTTACATTGCATTACCAATTTAGAGAGTTTAGTGATTAACTACAATAAAATGCTCCAATTTTATAACTGCATTACAAACATAATCAAAACTTGTGATGTTTTGCGTTCTTTATACGTCTTTTTCGGCCAGTAAGATTTTTAAAGCTAACTAACAGTCATGTTCGGTCTGTTGTTGGTCTAGAGGTGGTCCCACTGGTCAGACTAATGCATATGAGAGTTTGAGAACCCAATAGCTCATATGTTATTAGTAAAATTCATGTACATGCAGTACATTGCGGCAGTAAAGAAACAGAAAAGTATAAAACATAAACAAATTAAACAACACAAAAAAAAGACTACAATGCTAATCTCAACAGAAAGGGTGCACCATAAGTACTAATGATGTACAACTGGCTAGTATAATAGTCGTTCAGTGGAAAATATTACAGAGAATAAGCATGGGCACAGTAAGAAATACAAAGTAGGGACACAAGACAGAAAAAATGGGGGTGGTCATGGTCATTGGAGAGGCAGCAACAAAAAGATAAATGATTAAATAAATGAGGATCAACCCAGATTAAACATCTCCATGCTTGCTTACAATAAGTTGCTTACCCTCAATTACATGTCTATTAAAAAAAAAAAAAAAAAACCAAACTTCAAAATAAACAATTTTTGTAGAAAATTCCAGGCTCTGTTGATCTTAGGAGGAATATCAAACCTGAATGTATCAGCTTTGCTTAAATACAAAGAAATACATCTCTGGTTATGGCTCTTATGCATTTACACATAAATATATCAAAAGACAACTAGTAAACATATAGATAAAAGATTCCAGTATGATGTATCACCTGAACACATTGTGTAAATAATTCAACTCTCAGTAAATAAATATTGAAATATACACATAATTTAAGAGGAAAGATTAAATCTTAAAAGAGACAATCTAGGAGAGAAAGAAAGAGACAGAGAAATGGGAGAGAAAGAGAGAGAAGGCAATTTGGAAGGAAATAGAGAATAAAAGAATGGAATGAGAAAGGAAGTACCTGTGCCGAGGATCAAAAAATTGAGCTAGAACAATAAAGAGTACTGACGGACTGACAGTTAAAATTCACATACCGTTACATCATTTCCCCACCCATTACAGTTGAATGAATATGATTGTTTGGTGATTTTCAAAATCTGTTATGTACCTGTATGGTACATTGTTTGTACATCATGGCACCATAGATCTTCTGATAAATTTATAAGAGTATTGCACTTTCATCATCAATTTCATAAACTTTTCACTAAAAATTCATTTTCATGATAAAAGGCCGGTCAATCCTCACCGATGAACAATAACGACAACATCAACAAGATATTTCATTCAAGGTATGCCCTACAGCTCCTCTCCCAATAAAACACAACATCAATTTTACACAATCACACAACATGAGAGGGTGTACCTTGAACAGAAGATCTCTTTAGTGAATACCATCATCTTTTTCATTAAAAAAATTGAACTTAAATCTAAAAAGTGCCATCTACACCACTGTGTATTTACCATGTTAAGTGTCTTGGGAGATTTTAACTAGTTTTGTGCTGATGTCAAGATAAGTATATTTCAAATAATGATGTAATTCTAATAATTTAACCCTAATTTTTCAGCCACATCTCATTTAAGATGCTTGCATTCATGTATCAAGTACATAACAACATTATTCAAATTGACTTTTGTATTTGCATATAAAACCTACAAGTGCATACTTGTATATTACATTTTTTTAATGTAAAAACTGAAGACTGGATAAAATCTTTAATTTTTCCTCTATCATTTAGTCCAAAATCTTTTCAATTACAAAAGTCTCTGAAACTATGATGCTTGTGGCAGGCCAGGGTACTGGGTCGGTTCTTAAAAGTCTGCATCCAACGTGAATTTATGCCTTTCCAGTTCCGGTGTCATCACGTTCATCTTCTGGTACTCCCCGACTCGCTTCTCAAAGAAGTTGGACTTCCCTTCCAACGAGATGTTTTCCATGAAGTCAAATGGGTTCTCAACTTTGTAAATCTGTAATGGAAGGGATGATTACCAGTATTCAATATAATCATCTATAAACAACGTTATTATTAACCCACTGAACACTGAGACCGAGATAACTTGGAATCAAATCATGCTCAACAAGCATTTTGTGTTGCCTGTGTTGGGGGTGGGGGGGGGGGGTGAAAGAGAATGGAATCACTGTAACCTTTGGGTGTCTTTCCTGGGCCCAGTTTCATAAAACTTGTTATCAATAACAAGTTGCAATGACTATTATAAGCTACTGAAATCCTTGCATATGATTGGGTGAGAGCAAATTTGTCATAGAAATGTGGCAGTTGTTAGTGATGACAAGTTTTTATAAAATAGGGCTCTGGTATAACTGATTGGGACATTGTATGTGGACCCTCTCTCTTCCAATCACTGGACCTTCATATTCCAGGGATAGATTTTTTCCCGCAGTAATATCATGGAGGCTTCAGTCATCTGCCTGGATTGGATATGACTCTTTTATCTCTGGCTTGACGGTAGGAGGCAAATGCTTTACAAATTAATGAACCAATCCACTTCCTCGAATTTGCATGAATACTTGTGTAAAATCCAGAAAGTCATCCGGTTTACCAAAAAAATTTAGACCAACTGTGTAGTTAAAAAGTGATTCCATTACACATCCTTCCTGTTACCCCTTCTTAAGTTTCTACCCCATCTCCCTCTCCTTTTTTTTTTTTTGCAAAATGTCTAAGAATTTGGACTAAAAAGACAGACCAAAAGGTAATCCTTGTTTATTTGCTTGTCAAGAAATTTTTCTTAATGTTGCACTCCCTTTTTTCTGAAATACTGGATTCAAAACTATATCTTACAACCCATTATAAATGCTCAGTATTAAAACTGTTTTCATACCTTAGGGCACTTGAGCTCTGTGAGAAGTCTATCAGCCACAAACTCAATATACTGGCACATGAGGGCGGCATTCATACCAATGAGTGCCACCGGTAGAGCATCCGAGAGGTACTCCTCTTCCAGCTGGACCGCATCCATGATGATCTCCTGGATACGGGAGACGGAAGGCGGGTGGAGGAGATGGGAAAATAGGAGGCAGGCAAAGTCGCAGTGGAGCCCCTCGTCACGGCTGATCAGCTCGTTAGAGAATGTGAGGCCTGGTAACAGCCCCCTGTAAAAATTGGGAATAACGTCATAACCAATGGCATCCAAGTGATAACTTCCCTTTTCATCACATTACCAAATATTTTGGAGTCCTGAACAACGTATATTGACATCGAATGTATGACTTTACAGTATATTACATAGAGGTCCCAGCTCCAGCAGAGGGTATTTTCTTAGAAAAGTCATCAGAAATACTAATTTTTTTGGATGTGGTCGGTAATGTAATGGCATTAGAGACATTGCAAAAGCTGCTTTGATGATAATTCTGCACATTTGTCATTAATTTACGTTACATCAATGTTAATTCACATGTAATGCTACAGTCCAATTGAAAAAAGGAAACTGCTAATGCTCTGAAGCTCACAAGAACAGCTGAAATGCAAGATGACAATTATTATTATTATTATTCATTTATTGCAACCATAATGGTTGGATTGTTCACATACAAATAGTACATTTCAATTATAATACATTAAATTTACATACATATAAATAGTACATTTCAATTCAAAAGAAACAGAAAAGGGGGAGAAGAAAAAAAAGGGAAGAGGAAGCAGAAAACAAGAAGGGGAACGCATATAGTCAAAGAATATCCAATAATACACAACAACCATAAAATCCATTTAAAATCTACGGATGATACAGAAATTTAAACTGGAAACAGTCTGAACCGTATATTCCCAAAATATTGCACTTTGTATTGCACTTTAAATCACTGAAGGTTGTACAGACACCAAGGGATAAAACTCTCCTTGTACCTTTTCGTTTTACATAAAGGCAATGGGAATGGTTTTCTATTTCTGATTACATATTTGTTTTCCTTTTTAGATGGAAGGAGGTAATTCAACAGATGATCTTTTTTTTTTATTTGGGCAAACAATTTTCCACACATGATTCTCCGACGGTCGGATAGAGATTCTAACCTTAATTCTTTTAGTGCATCAGTATATGATAACTGTGGGATGATTATATGCACAGCTCGTTTTTGTACAGACTCCAGTAACTCTGATTGTTCGTTTGTTAGCCCCCCGTGAAATACTTCACAGGCATACTCCAAAACAGAGCGGATACAGGCTTTATAATACGTACATAACTCATTTCTGGATAGACCAGCTCTTCTTAGTTGAACCAAAAGAAATAGCCGTCTTGCGGCTTTTGAGTAAATTGCATCAGTATGGGTATCCCACTTCAACCGGTCATTTATCCATATACCTAATAGTTTGGCTTCCTTTACACGTTCTAACATTACGCCATCAATGGTTAGTGCATGTATCAAATCCATTTTAGTAAAATTAATCACCATTTCTTTAGTTTTCTTTGAATTAATTTGCATGTCATTCTCCTTTGACCATATGACTAATTCATCCAATGCACTCTGAAGTGTATCTTGATTTCTTAGATTACACACATCATAAACAGTAGTATCATCTACATACTTAACCAGGGGGAATTCAAAATTCAAATCAGACAACATAATTATGAACAAGCTCAATAATGATAAACAGCAAATGAAGGAAACTTATTAGACAAGTTGAATTTCATATTCTCACCGTTTCTTGAACCAGAAAATAGCAGCAAAGGATCCCGAGAAGAAGATTCCTTCCACTGCGGCAAAGGCAACCAATCTCTCGGCAAATGTGCTTTCCTCTGACGCAATCCACTTCAAAGCCCAGTCTGCTTTCTTCTTCACAAACGGCACTGTCGGAGAAAGAAATGGTATTCAATTACCAGTCCATACTATAGACCTGTTAGGTTTGGGTGCTGTTTTCAAGGTTAATGTCTATTTCAAACATAACTGGGGGCAGGGGGGCTTCAAGCATGCCTAATATTAGTTGATTAATGCACTGATGTACATGTAGCAATGCAACTGACTTATTGCATCACAAATTGAATCATCTTTTCTTCTTATTTTGAAAGTCCCCCCCCCCACCCCCCAGTTATAGCCGACATCATCAGCAGTAGTCTCATAACCAGGAGGTTCATGTTCAAACCCAAGTAGAAGTGCTAGGGTCCTTTGGTAAGGCACTAAATTACCCCATCCCTTTGACGGGGCTTAAAGCTGCAGGTGTACATGGTTTCCTTTGTAACCAGGCAAAATGGCCCATCGAACCAAAACAGCACTGAATCACATTATGTTTTGACACTTACTGGTTTGTATAGCATTGAAGAGTCTGTGTTTCTCCCTTGGCTCTTTCACATAGGCATCAATTAGGAGGCTGTACATCTCTGAGTGAATGTTCTAAACAAAACAAAATGAGGCAGAAGTATCATGTATGTCATCTTCTTAGGCAAAATCACATTTTTCATCACTATAAAGGGTAAAGAACTAATTTATAAATGTAAATGCTTAATTTTTTGTATACATGTATGAGTATGCTCAAGTCTGTTTACAAGGATTCGGGCTAACTCAGACTCGGGGACAACTCGGCCCCACTGCAAAAACGGGGCCGAGTTGTCCGGCATACCCTAACTTTAACCCTAACCCTAACCCTAAAACCTAACTCTAACCCTAAACTCTAACCTTTAACCCTAAAAATAATATTCATGCTGGGACAACTTGGCCTCATTTTAAAGCGGGCCGAGTTGTCCCCGAGTTCGAGTTAACCTGACTCCGTTTACAATTATAGCAACATAAGTGTAGGGAGTACCTTTACGATCCTGTTATTGCTATTAACCAGCAGTTAAGAATGTTGATGATAACTGAACCATTGACACACCCACACACTCACACACACACAAAGGATTGGTAACTTGATCAATTTACCTCCATGGCAATCTGGAAGCCGTAGAAGCATTTAGCTTCAGGAATCTGAACCTCTTGACTGAACCTCTCCACCAGATTCTCATTGACGATCCCATCGCTGGCTGCAAAGAAAGCTAGCACGTGGGTTACAAAATGTTTCTCCTCAGGCTACAGATGGGGAAAATGTGAAAAAAAAACAGATAACAATTTATCATGATTATCATGATTCCCATGATTCATAGTGATAATGGTCATCATCAATGCTTTCCAAATCTGTTCTTGGGGAAAAAAAAGGTATATGTCAACTCCCTGACCAAAGTGGTCCCCCCCCCCATTGCAAAAAGACACAAAGATCAATTATTACTCTGCCTCATAACAAGCCCCACAGCATTTAATCTGTTTATTCTTGCCTTCTGTGTACAAAACCTGGCTTGTGGAAGGTATATGAACGTGTATCATACAGCATAAACAGCTGCTTTGTTTTTGTTTTTTCATCCAAGAACACTACACTTGTAAAATACATGTAAATGCAAAGCTTTAATAGTTTGTGCAGATACTGGTTATATTTTCTAGTATCAGAAAAATATGAATATTTATTTGCCCTGTATTGCGATCTCAAGTATAAATAGAGAAGCACACTGTACAATGGTTTAACTCACTTTCAGTTTCTGCCAATCTTTCCAATCTTCTCCTAAATCCACCTCCTCGGTAGTCCAGAAAGAAGCTGAATTGGAGAAAATGGCAAAAAATGCTGAAATATTTAACCGTTACAAATGTCATAATTATGAAAAAATAGAGTGTGATCCTCTTGGACTGACAATTCTTTTTGCTTACATTGAGCCTGTGAATAAAAATTGGGCAGGTAATAAATTCAAGAAAATAAAGGGCAGTTTAAGGAAGTTTTGATCATCTCTCATTTTGAACATGTATCACTGCTTCCAAATAAAGTGATATCACATCAAAGTTATTTGACTGAGAAAGTGTTATCTTTTTTGCATCAAAATATGAAAAAGAGGGCAAAGGCATTGCAGATTTTAGAAGCTTGCAAAAGCATACTGTAGGTGGGTTGAAAACAAATGCAATAAATGCTACTGTGTTTCCTGCATGCCTCTGCCTATATTCATTTTAACTGTATGGTTCAAACTATTCTTGAATTTTGGTGAAAACCTGAATGAAAAGGCCCTGCAATAACATGTTAATTGATCTCCTTGACGTTTGACCTTTGACCCAACAACACCAAAGTCTGATCAATTTGAAATAATCATTAAATGACAACAAATGTAATACATCTTTGATTTTGATATTTTGTGCATACTGATCTCTACCATCTGTTGACCTTCATAGTCAAAATCTAGTAATATTGTCTTCCTACAGTGAAACATACTTGCACTGAATTTGAAGTTCATACCTCAAATAGTTCATGAGATATCAAGGATTATCAAGGTAAACACCCAACCTTTCAGATTGATCTCTGTGAGCTTTGACCTATTTACCCCCAATTCAATAATATTGTTCAACTGCTTGTCATGATAATTACATACATACACAGCCAAACATCTCGGCTGAAGGCTTATTCCATTCATTAATACTGCATGAATTTCACACTTACTGAATTAAGCTTAAACTGTAAAGAGCTTGCCCTCTATCTCTTTCTCTCTCTCTGTTTTTTGTCATCTTTCTAATACCCTTTAGCTTTGTCTCCTACCCCCTACTTTCTGTCCCTTACCCTCCAACTATCTCCTACTATCTTAGTCTCTCCAGCTCTTACTCTCTCTTGGCCTCTCTCTTTGTCTCTCTCAGCTCTCATCCATTCAGCCTACAGTCTACATGTACTGGTTGGTTACTATCATGGATGGCTAAGTCAAGGGTACTCACCCATTGCTCTCTTGTAAAACTTCCAAATGTCAGGGTACTTGATAGGGAACAATACAAAGCGCTGAGGGTTAGGGGTTAAAAGGGGTTCATCCAAGTCCTTCCCCATCTTTGCAACACCAGATGTCCTTGATATCTGTCCTTCAGGGTTTTCTTTGGTGGTGGTATCTCCTGAGAGAAGAACAGTATCTTGCAACTGTAACTTGGAAGCATTTGGTTTAGTGGGGTCCTGAGATGTGGTCGTTGAAATCATAGTGCTGTCACCAGGTCGTATGCTCTGCATGGACCTTGTCGACAGTCTCTGTAATTCTCTCTCATCCTCCTCCTCTTCTTCTTCACTGGTCTCATTGAGAATAACTGTCATCGATGAGTCAAAGGCATCAAGGCTTGGCTTGTCATCAGCAGACTGGAAAGTACTGGACACTTCTCCATCCTTCCCTTGCCCTGTATCCTCCCCTTCCTCCTCATCAGTATCATCCCTGGTGAGCTCCTGCTGAGATGCTAAAAAGTCATCCCCATATTCCTCCCCTTCCAGCTCTCTGTGGGCCTGTGAGTCTGGGACCATGTCTACAGACATCATGGAGACCTGGGAGGATGGCATGGCATGCTCGTCCTCTTCACTGCCGTGGTGTTCGAACCAGTTCACCTCTCGTCCATCTCCTCCTCCTCCATTGATTAGATTTGGCATCGCTGCTTTTGTTCTCTTGTTCTTTGAATCAAGGCTTCCAATTACAATCTAGGACAAAAAGACAACTAAATGAGTGAATGAATAAATAAATACATGAATAAATAAATAAATAAATAAAAAGTGAGCAAACTTACAGAAAAATGAATTAATAAATCAATACATCAAAAAATGATAAAAGGGTTTAGACTGATAATGAAATCTGAACAAAAAAATAACAAAAACATGCATTTCAATTATTTATAAGAAAACTTCAAATGCTAGATCAATCACGCCTATCAAACATCATGACTCAATGTTTTTTTCCTGTCTGATCACATGCATGCAAGATTTTCGATTGAAAAAAAAAACCAAAAAACAAGATGGCAAAATGCAAAAACCAAAATTCATGGTCATATCATTTGCGTTAAAATCCAAGTCAGATAAAAATAGAGAAACTTGGAGAAATGTGAACCAAGAGTGTCCTTCACGAATATCTCATGACAATTTTCATTCACTCTGCTTAAAAAAAAGAAAATAAACCAACAAAACAACTAGATTGACTAGATCTCTAGGCCGATTTCTTGAAAAACCTTTATCACTGCTAACAACTATTTCAACGTGTGGGACCGAGACCAAGAGTCTACAGCCAGGAAAAGCCATTATTTCGGTCGATCATTTTGACTTTGTAAATCCAATTTTACCTGAGATCTTTTGTTATTTTTGAAGCTATCCATTACAGATCGCCTAGCTTCACTGATTTAATGGACATTCCATTTCCAACAAATTTAGAAGTACACGGCTACAACCAGTAAAAGAGCAGTAATGACAACACTTTGAGAGAGATATCCGGCTCCTTTCTTCAGAAGGGTTGCACAACACATTCACTATGTTTTGTTTGTGTAAAGGGCGAGCACGCTCTCTAATCAATATGCTCATGCAGGTTTTACTTGAGCGCTATAATCACATTCACCTCAACACACTGCGGACGGTGCTCATATTTCCCAAACGACTTCTGGGTTTAAATGTCCGCTTCCAATTTTCTATTTTTAACTTTTTCGTAAGGTATCGGGGGTAGCATGTTCCTGCACGTTTTGTTTACTGTGTCCTAAAATGACCTAAATTTCGTCCTATCCATAAACCCAGGGCTAAGGAGATAGGATCTCGAACTCAAAGACTGAGATACCACTGGCACTAGCGTAGTTGGGTACGATTTATCAAACTATTTCCTCCAAAACCAACAAATTTGCTAAAAATAAAGCAAAAAACTTAGGGAAGGAAGAATTGCACAGAGAAAGAAATAAAGAAAGAAAAAAAAAGGAAAGAAAGAAAGAAAGAAGAAAGAAAAAGAAAGAAAGAAAAGAAAGAAAGAAAGAAAGAAAAGGAAAGAAAAGAAAAAAAGAAAGGAAAGAAAGAAAGAAAAAGAAAGGAAAGAAAGAAAGAAAAGAAAAGCAGAAAGGAAGAAAGAAGAGAAAGAGAGAGAGAGAGATAGGAAATAAATATAGATCCGTATGGCCTACGTTAAAATCGAGGGCTTATATCATTAAACACTTTATTTTTCATTCTATCATATTTTATTTTTCATTCTATCATATTTCATTTAATGTCCAAGAACAGAAAAAAAAAGGAAGAAAAAAAAAAAAAGGGGGGAGCATCAACTAATGCTTGTGAATTGTGGATTACCAAAAGAAGAAAACAGGACATAAAAGCTAGAAACAAACTCGATAAAAAAGGATAAAAAAGAATAAAAACAGGGAAAGTTTAACTTTGGGGCTTTTAAGAATATCCAAGGATGGAGAAGACATCTTATTTTTTCATTAATTCGGAGGGCAAAAATAGCAAATGCTTTCATTTTGAAGAATTAAAAAAATCATTTACATGTATAACTATTTTAGGCCTATAGGCCCTTCTTCTGATGAAAAACAATTTTTTCATTTCCCATACGTCCTGACATTTTTTTTTTTTGGGGGGGGGGGGGGGGGGGGGGGGGGGTAGAAATAGCCCACATCAGGAGCAAAACACCTTCCCTGTATTCTTTAGATTCAGAGATATTATGAATGTTTGATTATTGCTCTCGCCAAGGTGTAACGTGCACGTACATGTAGGTTAGCATGTCTCCATGAAATGAGTTGCACGAAACCTACAGTCTGACAGTGTAGGATGTGACACCAACGCACAGTGGTGACGAAAAAAAAAATCACATCTAAACCCTACAGTTATTTTAACTTCTCTCCTTTTCTCTTTCTCTTTCTCTCCTGACGCACATTTGTCAAACCCTAGAGTCCTAGACTAATCTTCCCAGCAAATGTCTGTACTCTATTGCGGCAAAGCCATGGGGTTAGTTATCCAACATGTCCAATGATCTAACAACACATTCTCCTGCTTATTCCTTAATATTATTATTTTATTATTCCTTTTTATGCGTCTATTCCGTCCTTTTCTTTCTTTCTTTCTTTCTTTCTTTCCTTCCTTCCTTCTTTCTTTCTTTTTCTTTCTTTCTGCTTTTTCTTGCCCTCTCCATTCCCTTTTTATTTTCCTTTCTGCTCAACCTTTCTGCCTCGATCCTTGCCCTTTCCAAAATATGTTTGTTTCTATCTTACTATCTCTCTTTCTGTCTCTGAGTCTCCGGCTCTTTCTCTCTCCCTCTCTCTCCCCATGGGCCTAATCTCCCTTTTATAATTGCATCTCAGCGATTGTATGATTATTATAGAAGATGCAAATTAGGCCATTTTTTAAAGGAACCATTTCAATTATTTGGTTCGACAGGCAGACGCTTTACCGACTGAGCCAACTCGCTCCCTTAAATAGGCCTATAGTGTGATGTGGGTGCCTTGGCAAATATAACTACCAGATCAAAATGTCTCCTTGGACTCGAACCCACGATCTTTGGTTCGACAGGCAGACGCTTTACCGACTGAGCCAACTCGCTCCCTTAAATAGGCTTATGTGGGTGCCTTGGCAAATATAACTACCAGATCAAAATGTCTCCTTAAATTGAGACTTGTCTATCTAGTTATGTTAAATGTAATCATACAAAGAGAATAATGAACAACTGTGTTTTTAATCGACAAATAAAAAAAAAAAGAAAAAAGAAATGAACTCCTTAGGTATTTATTAAATAATACGCGCGCACCCTCGTGGATCGTGAAACAAACAGTCCCTTAGCTACTTTCCTAAAGCTTTGGCATCGGTTCCAACTCTAAATTCGCGCTTTATCATGACTGAAATCTTGAAGTAAGAGGAGGGGCGCTTCTTACGATAAAATGTAGTGTGCTACTAAATGATATACTTGGTAATGAAACCATTCACTCATTGTTCACTCATGTAGGGGTGACTTCAGTGACCACTCAAAATTCTTGAGTGATCACTGAGGTCACCCCTCAAAGAGTGAATATCACAATTTTTACTCTTTATTCACTCTCCATTCACTCTAAATGCACTCTCTTCTGAAATTCAAACATAAAGGAGTGAAACGCGTTCACTCTTTTTTTTTTTTTTTTTTTAAAGAGAGTAATCACCATGGTAATCATGGTAACATGACATCCTTTGACTGACAGCCAAAAAACAAAATGAAAAACAAAAAACGAAAAATAAAAACAAAAAAATCCCAAACTAATAGGGAACAATTAATGAAAAAAAAATACAATGTAAACAAAAAAAAAACAATAAATCAAAAACAAAAACTTGAAAGGGCCAAGAAATGCATTAATAAAATCTCAAATACATACCTGGGTAAGAGACGTCATCATTCAAAATATCACGAGATAAAGTTTTATAAAATTCAAAACGTCGCAAAATCTGGAGGTATTTATCAAGTCAAAACTCCTTTTTGTTGTTGGGAACGAGCAATCATGAATTAAGCGTAGACCGATGGAATACAAGAAAGAGCCGTTTCTACGGAAGGCTTGGTTTTATATAATTTTATGTGACGTTCTTACCTAATGGTTTGATTTCAGCAAAGCATAGGTGAACTCCAGAAATAATAAGAAGAAAGTACAGCTCAACCCCTTGAGGTTGATTCTGACATGTGTCAGCACTGAAGAACCTGTTAGGGAGGTGAGAAGAATCAATAGCAGTCTTCTGGTAAACTTTGGACCAACTACAGGAGGAGCGAAATCTTTAGAATATGGGGACAAGATGAGAAATAGTATACAAATGTCATGGACTATGAGATACATGTGTAGGAGCCAAGGTCATTGTAACAAACAAAGAAACCTGACATAGGCCTATACGGGTGAAGATAGATCAGGCTGATGGAGCTCTTGGACACCTTCTGTATACACATAAAAAGGTTTGAAAGGTTTGGAACAACACTATAATTATGAGTGGCACGAGTAATGTCAAGGCCTGTTGTGTCAACCGCTATGATACAGATTTCCCTCTTCTTCTTCATCTTCTTCATCATCATCATCATCTTCATCTTGTTTTTCTTTATTTCTTTTGTCCTTTCTACTATATATTCCTATACGACGACGACGGCGACTACGACTACTACTACTACTACGACGACGACGACGACGACGACGACGACGACTACTACTACTACTACTACTACTACTACTACTACTACTACTACTACTACTACTACTGCTACTACTACTGCCATAATCTCCCTCTTCTTCTTCTTCTTCTTCTTCTTCTTCTTCTTCACTTTATATATCACTCTGTATGGCATAAAACCTAACGGACGGAAATCTAATCTTAATAGAGAAAAGCTATGAAGGAAAGCAAACAAAATAAGAGAACTGACTGGGAAAAGCCGAAAAAAGTGAATTTCTTAAGCCTAAAAAGCAATGATTTTATAAGAACTTTAGAACACTGACAGGGATTTAAAATTGGTGAAATGACGAAACATGGGACGGCCCTCCCTGCTGAGAAAATATCTAAAATATCAAATTATTGAAATATCTTAAATACGGTACTTCAAATCCATTTGTTCATTTTTTCAAACTTAATTGCTTTGAGATCTAGATCTGACATCTACATACTAAAAAGCAATTATCAACACACGGGTGGTTTGGATAGCCCGACATGCATGGCTGATTCGAAAAGGTCGGCTCGTATCCAGTCAAGTTCAGGCTGCGCGCGCACAAATTCCTTCTCTCCCCCCCCCCTCCCCCCTCCCCCCCCCCCCCTCACATACTCACATCTACTGCACCACAAAAATTCTTAACTATTGATATTTGATAACTTTGGCTTCTGTTCATATAGAAAAAAAAAAAAACAATACACAAACGTCATCCCATGCAAAGGTGTCTGAGAGATAACATGTTGTATTCAATGCAGTTAGAATCAACACATCTCAAGGTCAGCATGAAGGTCAGTGTTTGTTCGAAAAGTACTCCGCATACTCGCAAAACTAAGGTCAAAAAAGTATTTAAAAAAAAAAAAAAATCATCTGAAAATCTATCGGGAGGGCAGGCCACAAAAGAAAATCAGTTATCAAGAGTGACAGTCATTTCATTTTACTCGCTGGAGAATTTGCGCATGAGATACATCGACCAACGTTTCGAAGTCATTGTCATACATGTTCTAGTACCTTACTTCTAAAATTAATCCTTAGCTCTCGGTCGCACTTTGAAAAGTTGTTAGAATATCATAATTCATTGGCGTAAATCCGGGGGGGGGGGGGGAGGGATGGGGGATATATCCCCCACTTTTTCGAGAGGGGGGATGGCGTGTGCAAATATCCCTCCTACTTTTTAAGGAAGAAATTTTTAATTAATCAGTTAGTAAAATTTTTGATAATCTGTCATAAACGACCATCATATTTTAGAATTTCTATTTGAAAATGCGATTAAAAACAGAAAAGTGATTATTTTTGGGTCGCTCGCTTCGCTCGCTCGCAAAAAGAAAATTGAAATGTGTGTAAGGGGGTTCTGTGCAGGTGGGTGAGGGTGTGTATTTATACTTAAGTGTGAGATCGACAGAAAAAAAAAATAGGCAAAAAAGTCGATCCCCCTCCCCCCCCCCCCCCCCCACTCCTCAAAGTGGATTTACGCCGGTGCCATAATTATATTATTTTTCTTATAATTCAGCAACCTAGACCTACTTTACCAAACAACCTTTTAATTTGTTCTATAGACCAATTTCACCTCCGGTTTATGTATTTGGCCCTCTATCGGCGACGCCATTGCTGCGGTGGGCCAGCGCGCTGACCGCGATTGGCTCTGTGTACAAAATGAATGTAAGATATGAGATATGCCCCGATATTGTTCCATTTACTTTATTCTAGATCATTAAAATAAAGCATGGATACATGGGTAGATGAGGTAAGACAATGGACATATCTGACGGATGAAGGTATGATGTATTTTTGTACTTTCGATCGTTTTTCAACTTAGTTTTGTCAGTAAAAGTTCGATTGCAGCCTAGAAGCCGTAGTAAACGGGAGCCCTAAATCTTACCCTGTTTACAAAGTCATGTTTTCACTCATTAAATTTTGCGCCAAAGTACATAATGATAATGTTTCTTGACTTCAAAGTCCTTTCTGTTGATGTTTTTACCCACTGGCGACGAATTCCTTCACATTGCTTACGGAAACCTGTGTAGGGAGTACGGCTTCTCACACAAACAGGCTTCATGAGTCAAAAGCGAGTGAATTTCGCACTCAGTTAGCTTCCAATTTTTAAACTTTCTCTAATTCTTGTGGCATTTGAGCACCGCACAGCTGCGACCTGAACTTCCCTGATAATTTCTCATTGCAAATATTAAAATAAATCTGCATATACTGGTCAAAATAGACCAAAAATCGAACGAATGTACATAACGCGCTATTGACTTGTGTACTATAAAAGTCGGAGCGCCCACCGCAGTATGTCGAACTGTATCGAACAGTCTGCTGCCCTCTTGCGTTGTGAAATTGGTCTATACAAATTATTAGGGACACAGATATTGGCAGGACCACATAATGAAGCAACTAATCCCCGCTGCAATGGAGAGAAGGGCGAGGAAAAAAGATCCTTATTGCTATTGATATCAGTATTATTATTATTATTATTATTTCATGACAGCACTTCGGTATGCATCAAAATATGCCACGGCATGCAGGAAAAGCTGATTTATTCAAATATTATGAATTGTTCTAATATTATTGTTGTAATGAAAGTGACTCAAATATCGAATATCATTTCTTTGAATGCGAACTTGATTACCGTGATTCAAAATTTTATCCATATATTTTGTTGTATCATGCATAGCTCGTTCCGACTATTTCTCCGTAGGCTCCTCCATATTATTTTCACATTTTTTTTGTTAGTCTGGTCTTCTCGACTAATACTACATGTAACGATATAGACACGAGGTACTCGCCTTTTATTTTCTCTGACTATAGATTTCATGTTCGTTTGTACCCTTCAAGGTACCCTTTATATTGTCTGTACCATCTATATTGTGAAAACATTGCAAATGTGAATTATGAAACAATAAACTGGAATATGAAACAATAAAATGACGTTTCATCTAGGCTTAAAATGAAAAAGAGAAAAAATCATGGGGACGTGAAAGGGGCTTGCAGATCTTATCATACTGTGCATCCATCTTGTAAACAGGGTAAGTTTGCTGTTTTAGGGGAGCTTTGGACAAGCGCTTGTGTCACGAGTAATTTTTGACTACACAATGTTTAAAAAAAAAGATCAGTCGCAAATCCTTAACATTGCATTTTGGGCATCTAGTGTGGAACAATTTCTCCCCTTCATGTTTATTACATTGAATACATGGGAATCCTATACCTTATAATTTACCTTATTGCAGAGGCTGGATCTCTACAAGCCTTTGTTTAATCACGACCCAAAACTATATTTGTAAGTTGGTTTTTTTTGTGATCACATTTCCTTTTATTAAATTATTATTCGTGAATTATCTGTAACAAGGAACAACTTGCACGATATGAACAATAGCCATTTTATCATGCATTGCAATAACATTATTGTACCCTCGTCATCTTCATCATCCACATCATCATCATTATCGTCTACTTTAATCCTAAACACACTCCGTCACATGACAAAAACATTACAAGCAACCTCCCCATTATTAACAAAACTCATTTTAAAGAAAAGTGACACAAAGCGGCTTTCATATGGAGAATTTTAATATCCCATATCAAAATTCTTGTGTAAAAACTGTACAGTACAATGAAGCAAAGATTAATGTACTAGATAGAAGTCACAAGAGGTTTACCTTCAAACTACATGGAGTTTTCAAAGCTGGACAATGAAATTCACCAACAGCTTCTGGAAGATATCTTTTGTTTCAGAGACACAAGTATCAGCATTCAACAAAATTGTGGTGGGCTTGAAAATACATTATACATAATTCAAAATAAAATATGAATGTAGCAACTTTTAAAAAATATTAATATCGTAATAATTTCATCAGACAAATCCAAGCAGAAATAATGCTTGTTGTTACGTCTTTTGTTCAATCAACGCAGGAACACAAATCTACTCTGTCGGCTATTATATAAATCATAGCAATAGACAGCTATGCGATAGAGCCGTTGTACCATATTGCATGCAAATACACTGAATCAGTTTTATCTTTCGTGATACGATTACATTTCTAAGTTCGATTAGCTAGGTTCTCTACAGATGTAGAGAAGATATTTCATCATGCAAATAAATGTTTATTAATGTATAAGCAGAACATTCTTCATGAAAATGATTTGAAATCAGGGTTGATACATCATATTCTCTATTCGACAAAAAGAGCATATGAACAATGACAGACAATCCTCTTTCAAAATTGTATACCACACAAATCATTCAATACTATTTCTGCACACAGAAATAAGACTCTCCTTAAAAAATATATAATCTTTTTCCTTACTCATTGCACATTAAATAAAACACAAAAAATACTTTAAAAACTATCTAATATACTTTTGAGAATGACCACTTGTTGGAAAATACACAAATATTACTAAATATTAGGGTCAGAATTCTAGAAAATTTGAAATAAATATCAGCATTTATCAAAACAATCGCTTTCAATTAACAGCAAGTGGACCTAGGAGGCAATGTTTTATTATGTTTTAAAGAGCTAATAAACAAAACTGATTGCCATGACAACAACAAACCAGTCCATTAGTATGTCACTTTTAAGATATTTGATTTAAGCCTATGCTATAGTTGGATCACAGGACCAAGTATATATGTTCGGATGTCCCTTGGGGAACACATACAACGACTGGATCGAATCACTATGCTAACAGTTTATAGGTGTTAAAAAGGAAAACTACTCATGTTTACTGTAATCACTTTCTTTTCTTAGTATTATTGGTACTCTGATTTTGTTTGAGGCCATCTTCAATTTCTCAAAAAGAAATAAATGGCATAGTTGGTAGGTGCAAAAAATTTCGCTAATGGATGATAGTAAATGCTTAATCCTTTCAAAATAAAATTCCAATTGTTGTACTTACATACATTCGATCTCAAAATGCATTACAAAATGTGGACAAATACTCTAGGGTAAGTAAATACACAGTCTAATTCCAGCCATATTCGAATTTAAAATCTATTACAAATGACGTTCTGAGTGGTTAAAGATAATAAAAATTTCAGACCAAATACAAAAAATCTTAAGAATTTCTGTAAAGGCAAAGTTCACACAGGTCCATTTTCCTCCTTCATTCTGAGTATATTTCTTGTTTTTTAATTTTTTTTTTTTATTCCTTTCATCTTCTTCACGCATAAGTCTTCAAGAACAACTGCAAATATGAATCTGAGGTCAACATATGTACAATGCTTTGATATGAACCAGACAATATTAGGTGATATGATGATCAGCAGAAAATTCTGGTTGTATGTAATTCTCATAGATTTCCAAGTGGATTAAATGGCACAGCAACTAAGTAATAGCAAAACAATTCTACCACTTTCATACTCTGATAAAACAAATCTATATCCACTACATGTACACAAACAACAGTATTTCAGTTGATTTTTATAATTCATAAAAGCGCCCCAAACCTCCCACTTCTTATTAGAAATTTGTATTTGGTAATCTGACCCGAACATGAAAGCAGATTTTTTTTTTTCATGAGACAATGGGGGAAAGAACTACTGATAAACAGAGAGGAATAAATAATTGATCAATCTACAAAGACAATTAATTCTACTTGGCAAGATAATCATTATTTCAAAAATTAATACTTAATAATATCAAAATGAAAGTTCCGTAACTTTATATAAATTACATTTACATTTGTAGTTGGTTACACAGCATGTGATACCGCCCTTATGCTTCTCAGCACATGATTTCACTTTTGGTGAAACACCTTGAACAACAACAACAAAAAAGATTCATTTCTGAAACCATAAATGTTGTACCTTTATGAGCATTCAAGTTTTCTTCTACAAGGGTTCAATATGTAGTCCGACATATGATTTTTCATTATAAGAAGATGCTGTGAGAATAGTTACTATTTTGGCTAGGTCAGAGATCAATGCAAATCTTTAGTTAGCTATCTTGTCCAACATTCACATCTGACGTGCATATATCTGCTTTGTTGTTTTTGTGCTCATTGTAAATAAAAATACCTACATAAATGATGGGTTACCAAATAAAAGACATCGTCTTCTTCCATACAGTCAAAGAACTAATACCATTTACAGGACTTCAAATTTCCCTTCCTTCTTAAAAAAGTATTATTTTACATTAAATTGCACTTCAATAGACACAGTGGAGTATAGCAAATGTCTACACACAGAGTAAAATAAATTTTAAACTTAAAAAGCAACCAAAACTGTGTATATAAAAGGGACCTAAGAGTTTCATGCACAATCCTTTTTCAATAAATAACTCTCAAAAGTACAGCCTATACAGTACACTTAACAATCACAAAATTAATCGGCACTGTCTTTGGTCCCTTTCGACGACATTCCCACAATGCATAGTTGCAGAAAAGATACTAAAAAAAAAATACTTCCTTTTTTTTCTTTCTCAATTTTGAATGTTTCTAGAAATGTTGTGAATACACAAGGCGAAACATAAACACTTCTTTAGAAAAAGATCTTTCTTGCAACATATACACTGTACAATCTTCATTAAAAAAATTATATATCCTATACACAACTTTCATTGCATCTCTTATGTACAGATAGTGAACCATTGCTGAATTATTACATACTATTTACATACCAAATACTTACAAATGTTCCCTAGAAATCCATAGTCCTTTTCGCCAAGCCATACCTCACACAAATAGTCTGAATACTATAGAAAGATATCACATCTCAAAACCTTTCTTCAAAAGGAATTTTTAAATTTTGACTTAACAAGTGATTGGATCAAACGTAGACTTTGGCATAATTATCTTTATGAGGAAATGATATGATATCTTCAAACTGAAAGCAACTGAGAAGCAAATCTGTATTTTTCTAATCTGATTAAAAATGCTGGGACAACTTTAACAATTCTACGGTGTAGCCAAATCTGAGAATCACTCTGTTCGAAACTTTTCATGACATGATCCGGTCAGAGGGGTCATGCCCTTCTAAACATCTTGCTGGAACTGAAACACAATGCAGGATGATAATCATGGTATTACTTTTGCTCTACAAATAGGGTGTCGCGATTGTTTAATTTCTTATGACAACTTTCCTCTTAACAGCATCGTTTTCTCTTGTTCAAATTAAACTTTCCCACAATTATTTGCCATTGGAGTTGAGCAAAGATTGAGGCTCTGTTGAGCAAATGTTTGTGCTCAAGAGATAGAGAGAGAAAACTTACCATCTGAAAAAGGACACAAGGACCCTATTTCATAAAACCTGATGTCAATAACAACTGTCACAATCATACCAAAATTTGCTGACATCCAGTCAATTCCTACAATTTGAGTAGCATGTATCAGTAAGTGTTCATCGGCTTTGATGAAATGTTTTAGGAAGTAGGACCTAGTTGTTCTTATTTTAAGCTTTTAATAGATTCTACAAGTTTTTACTGCAAAGGTGAAAACACACTTTCATTCCAAATTAAGAAAGTGCTAACAAAGTAACAAAGACAAAGTTTTGGAAAGCTCTGGAGAGGAAAAACAGAGTGAGGTCTCAATGAGGGGCAAAAACTGGTAATTATCACACATTTCAAGTACTTTCCTTAACTGGGATATCCCCTTAAAGCTTTGAACCATTTAAAAAAAACCAGAGGTCGACAACAGAACAAACACGAGATAGAATCCTGACTTTCCACAAAAAAGAAAAAAAGAAATTCTCATCAAAATCTGATTTACAAGCCAACCTGAAAATCATCCTATGAACAAAGTGGTACTGCTGCCCTCTGTAGTACTGACCTAGCGCCCTCTATGTTCAGAGACACTCAATGTTCCTTGGGACTACGAACACAACTTTAGCAGAATAAAAATTTGTTTTCTACCAAAAAAGGGGGCGGGGGTTTGAGGTAAGCATTCGAACCAAAGACAGAAGAAATGAAAGCTCTGCATACAAAAATAAGGTAAAATAAAAATAAAATACTTCAAATGTCTATTTTTTCTCATACACACTAGTCTTCTATGCAAATTTGTAAAACCTGATATATGCATAAACTTAGTCAGGAATCCATTTGTAGAAATAGCAAGGAATGTACAGTAAGAAAACAAGAAAACCAAAGGCAAATAATTTCTATTTCAGAAGCAGTTACCAATACAACATTCCAACAAACTCTAAAAACACAAAGTCTGCATGCCTCACAGTCTATCTACAATGCAAATTTCATTTTAAAATGCTTTTCTTTTCTCAGATTTGGTACACTTCTTTCAGAACCTCAATCACTGGCTATAGGGTGGAGCTAATATCACGTCACTTCGTTCAATAGAGAAGTTAGGGCTTAACATACTGTATATTACTGTACTGCATGTACAATATTTTTCTTAACAATGCTTTTGATTTGGCAATGAGTTATGGCACTCCACAACTTCAGCTTGAAAAGTTGTTCCTCTCTGTTGTAACTTTTAAGTAAATTCAATTATGTATATAAAAAAATTTTGTTCAAGAAAAGTAAAGTCTCTTGCAAATTTAACAGTAAATCTCGTGACATGAACCTTTTGCTAATTCTAAAGGACAGCCATTTTGACAGCAAGATAAATTTTTGCATTGCAAAAATTTGTGTTCCTTGAAATTAAAATCGATCTGCAGCATGAAACCCACTTGCAAATTTCAGACTTAAAATGCTAGTCAAATTTTCTGTTTTTAACAGTATTCTGTGGAATTTCTAGAAGGGAAAAAGGATTCCCAAATATCATCCATTTCCTGATAAATAAATGACAAAAAAAATTTAAAAAAATGACACACACAAATGAAATCTTTCTCTTCCAAATCTGCACCTATTATTAATTTTTTTTAATATGCAGGAGGGGTATTGCAATTGGACTGTGGTAAATCTCATTTACTAAAATCGATAGAATGATAAGAAAAAGTATAATTAAGAGTTCCCTCTCTGCCACCCCCCTGATCCCTCTGCTAAGTTCTATGAGCAGGGAATTCCTCTTTCTTCAATAACAGTTGCAGCTAAGCAATCTAGACTAATGTGTATTTGTGTGTGTGTCAGAGCAATTTGCTGCAGTGCAAGTTTGCTTTCGCACTCCCTCAATGTATTGGTCTACTTCCATACAATCATTCTATCGATTCTAGTTTTGTAAGAAACTGCTTCACAAAACATAGAGCAATGTTTCGGCCTTTGCAGGGAGTGCAATTGCTGAGGTCTACATGGTTATAGGTATTAAGTCACAACTGGATTCTGAATTCCATTCCTACACTGATGTGTGTAAAAAAAAAAAATAAAAAATTGTGAGTTTGTTTTTTTAGTAAAAACATTCTTTCTCATATCTTCCATCTCAACTCTCGGGCTATTGAAGTAAATTAATATATTAATGATTTGGCAAATTTTCTCCCTGTATAGGGCTATGTCCCATTAATTATTCCGTCATTCTGTGCAAAAAGCAGATATGGTCCATTGTTATGTTTTCTTTCGAAAAGATTTCAAAAATTTCCCAATGGATTTACTTTCAGAAGCTATGCCTTTAACATTCTACAATGTCCTTTCAAACTGTATACAGGTAATCCTTCTTTCTATACTTTTGTCAAAGGGGAAAATCAGCTCACACGTTTGCAAAATACACTGGTTTACTATACACAAGTCTTAAATATATGTACTGAGCTAAATATCAAAAAATCGCATGCAAGTCCTTATCTTCAGGTACAAAGTTAATTAAAGCATCCTTCACAGTACGAATGAGTGTAATAACAACAACAACACAAGGTCATCACCATGACAACAGACCTTGAGATACAAACATTACAATACAAATACATGGCTTACTCTACAAGATAATTGAGAATATATGTACTAAGTATATAAGGCTGGGTAATTCATGTTTACAAGGAGCACTTGAAAATACTGCTTACATTCGACATTATGTCTACGTAAGCTAACATACAAAAACAGGGCATCAAGTCAAATATATAGTTTACTCATGGAAATAAATGGCATAAGATAACATTCAGGCTTTCAAATGTAAGGTTCATATTCAATATCGCAGTTACAAAACCTTGACTTGATCACAACAAAAAATGCATAAAAATATAGTATTCTCTCTCTGAGTCCTGTACAAGGAAAATCAAAATACATGAAATCTTTCACTTGAATATATTTTCTCTCTTGAAGAAAAGGAAGGGAAGAAAAAAATATATATGTACAGCATGTCATGTATATGGGAAATCAATATAAAAAAATGTGAAATTTCTGCTACTGTAACAACAATCCAATTCGGTAAAAGAGCTCTGATAAGAGTCTTGACAATACTGTCTCTGACAAAAACACACACACACACACAAGTTCACAAATAACAATCAAATTGTAGCAATATCTCACTTAAAATAGAATTTTCATAAGAGACAGGGAAGACGTGTTAAATTTCAAAGAAGAACCACTTGAAAAACGTCTTCTTTTATGACAAAATTTCAGAAGATTCCAATCGAACATAAGAAAATGTATTTATTGCCATCACAATGAAATAGGATTTCAATTTATAAATTGAGGGTTTGATCAATTATCAGTTGCTTTCATCCACAGCAAAATAAATTTGTTGAAATATCCCTAATTTCTTGACTGATTTCTAAATCTACCACTCTTTAATCAAGGCAAGTTATCGATTTGCTCTAATTCATCTGCTGTTATGCTCAGCTTGAAATGAGGCTCACAATTCCTCATCAAAGAAGACTATTCAGCTACTCATGCAGATATCGTAAAAGAGATAGAGAGAAAGATGGAAAGAGAGAGAGGGATAGAGAGAGAATAATTACAGGAGACGAACTTCATCATCTCTGTTTAAAAAAAAAATGGCACAGGAAAACTTTATCTTGCGTATGTCACACAAAAGAAGACAAAATCATGCATTCTGGCGAAGAAAACTTTGCTGTTAAAGAACAAGATTGCTATCACTTTAAAAGGAAAATTAGGAGTTATGTTTGTTGGGGTTGACTGGATAAGGCAAGGCCTAAAGTCATGCGCCTTTGCTAAAATGTAATGTATGATGCATGGTGTTACTGACTTCCAAGAGTCCTGTAGCTAAACTACAATTCACACTCCCACATGGAGTTTTGCATTGAATTCTCAGCTTCAACAATCACGCTTTGCACAACTTCTAGAATACAATGATTTCATGTACATAACAAAGAAAATCAAATACCAAAAAAATATGGCTATAATATATGATAGAAGCAAATAAGAGATAAAATAAAAAGATTTGAAGGAATTAAATACTTTTGTCAAATTATCATCACAGACTATTTACAGAATACCCGCTTTCTTCATTATCAAAAAAGAGTCTCGTTTCAGTCGCTGCTTTCAGTTCTCGGTATTCGTTGAAGCCAGGTTGAGCATGCATTCAACAGAGTCTGGCTGCTAGGTTCATACAAGACAGGCACATGATCTCTATGTATTGTCACATGGAAGGTGGCTGGCAATCACATGATCATCCCATGGTCATCACACGACCACATCATGACTTGCTGAGTGGATGGCCTATCATTTCATGATCACCTACATAAATGTTAGAAAGTTCATCATCCCAGCATGTATGTCCGCCATACCTTGCCTAAGTTAGCAACATTCCGTTCTATCATATCAGCTGCAATCATTGCATTTCTCTTGGCTAAATCACCTCATCCCTTCCACATCCACATCTGCTCACCACCAACATAGTTTCTACAAACAACACGTCATAGCTCTGGGGCATCGCTTCAACTTTCAACTTTGACCCTAGGCATTTATGCATCTCAAGAGGGCAGTCTTCCGTGTGCTTCGGCAGACACAAGCAGACAAACGCGCATGGTATAATGGTCCATCCACACACAACATCCAGCTGGTTAATGAAAGGTGACCTCTCTTGCTACTATTGGCTGCAGAGGTCACTAGGATTGATGGTCAGAGGTCAGAAGTCATTCAGGACATCACTTGGAGGAAGGCACATTGTTCTGACCTGTATCCATGGGTTCAGAGTTCATATTAACTGGAACGAACCTTGCTGTTGGCAAAAAGGAAATAAAATAAAAGTAAGAATATCAATCCGAATCGCTAAAAAAATTTTTTTACTTGAAGATATATTAGTTTCCTTTTTTCAGTTGTTTGCATGATAGGCCTACTTCCATATTTATTCTATGAATTATCATTTTTGTAAAGACAAAACAGTCTCTTTGAAGCCAGTATAGAATGGTATCAGATGAGGAATTCACTACACTCTGATTCAGGTGCTTTTCATACGAGTAAAATCTAGAACATAAGTAAATAGATCCAAGGCATAATATACAAATAATGACTTTTTTGCTGGACAAGGATTAAAAGTATTTCCCCAGGCTGCTTTTGAAACTGTCCCATGCCCTGAGAAAAAGTCCAGGGACCAGTAAATCGCAATAACCAATACTCTTGGTCTAAATGGTGCATGATAAGCCCCTCCATTTTGCTATCTGTGTTGGTCGGTGTTTGCTCCACTCTTTAGAAACAGGTAATAATTGGAAGGTGGAAACTCACCTTCTTGATTCAGCAGTCCGTCCTCTGAGACACTTCCTGGCATCATACCTGAGAAAAAAACCCAGAGAGAAACAGAGAGAGATATAGAGAGAGAAGTGAGACAGGCAAAAGAGATATAGTGACGAAACATTAGGGAGAGAGATTAAGACAAATTATAAAAAAAGAGACAGACTCCGAGAAAGGCAGACAGAGGGAGAGAGAGAGTGAGATTGAGACAGAGAGACAGAAACAGATGATGTAGAAAGAGAGAATTGGAAAAATACAACAGAAAGAGATTGACACGGACAGACAAAAAAAGAGACAGAGAGAAAATAGAAGACAAACAGTAATGGAGAACAGGAAAAGAGAAGAAAAGAATCAGAGAGAGGAGAGAGGGGAAAAACAGAAATATTATTTGAGATTCAATTCATACAATCATTTTTGCCAGAGGTGCGATAACTCATATTCATTTACACAGAATTAATACCCTTCTGGGTATTCCTAAAATATACCAATACACGGTAAGACATGGTGGGAAGCATTAAATGATTATACACATCTACTGTGAAAAAGTGTGACCCTAGCTGTCAAGGGAAACCGGGTCTACAGACTTCATACACAGCTATTACCTATGTCTAGGACTATATAAAGGACCACTCTACTAACCTACTGAAAACACATACATCTTGGAGGGGCACTTGGGACCAGGTAAGTCTTTATTCAATACAACACAGAGAGAGGTTTGAAATGACAAAATGGCCGACTCACTTTGTGTTTTTGAGAAAATCATTCTACCGGATATCTCAGCCTCCATAACAAACTGCAGGAAGGCTTCTTGAGCGGCAACTAGTGGATTAGGCAGATATATAAGCCATGGTCAACTGTACAATGCCACACTTGAACGAGGGATACATGGTCCAACAAAGAAGGAAAGAAAGGAAAGGGTGTATTCATCTATCTCCCACCCCCCCCCCCCCCCACAATTACCCTCCCTCAACAAGGCAGATATATAAACTATGTTAAAATGTACAACTGAAACAATGGAACTGGGATAAATACATGTAGCCTAAAAGGGTTGGAAACAAAAGGGCATTTATGTAGACCCCTAATCATTCTTCCATTAAGCAGATTTACTAACTATGATCAACTTCATACAACAGAATTGATATGTGGTGAAAAAACTGTATATAAAGACCACTCAAAAGAGACAAGATAAGTGGTCTAAACAGAAGGTAGTCTTGATTTCTTTCAAACATTCTTCAGTGAGCCTCGGATTCTGCATAACTTCTGCTGTCTGAAGCTTTTCTTGTTAACCAATCAGAAGACATTCCCTTCCACTCTGATATTATCGACTGATGTCCATGTTAATGTACATCTTGAAAGAAAAGTGCCATCCCTCTAGTGACATGACGGTGGACACCCCTACTTACTGGACATCAAGGAATAGTCCGAGCTTTCATCCAGGGATATGAGTGGAGCATTCCATCTTGGGATGGGGGTGGACCTGGGTGTGCTCCTTGGGGTAGCCACAGGTGACGTCAGGAGTGACAGGGATGTCGGGCTGATGTTGACTGGGCTGATGTTTGGATACGGCAACATCTAGATGACAGAAATTAAAAAAAAAAAAAAAGTTCTGATCCATCTGATATCATTTGAGCACATGGGATTCTTTGCAAGTGTGTCAACTAGACTTATTACTGGCTGCTTCTATTTTTATTCAGAGAGGGAATGGCGTAAGGGAGGGCGGAATCTGTATGCACAACTATAGTAATAATGATATAATAATAATAATTAATAATAATAATAATAATAATAATAAAAATAATAATAATAATAATAATAATAATAATGATAATGTGCTCCAATATTACCCTGGCTCAGCTAGGCTACCAATTTCAGCACTCATAGCATTCAAGGAATTCCTTCCTTCCTCCCATATACACCTGGGTGGAGAGTGGCAAATGTAGATTAATGTCTTGCCAAAGGACATTAGTGCCGCGGTGGGATTCGAACCCAGGACCCCATGATTCACAGTCCAGGGACTTATCCACAACACCTCAAGTATGTCCAGTTCATTTCAATGTGTGGGAGTGTGGGCATGATTTGATAATTTTATATAACTCTGATGTGTCTAAAACTTGATGCAGGGCCCATAGGAAGAGCATTATTAACCCATAGCAGTACAGAGTTTTCTTGAGGTCTAAATTAATCATCTTCAATCCTCAAATTGGCAATACAAATAATTTTTTTTCCACGTTTACACAGCTTGAAAAAAATAAATATGGATATAACTTAAACCAAAATGAAATATGATTGTAAAATTGAATCAGAAATTGCCAATTTGAACACAGAAATAGTGATTATATATTATTCACTGCATTGCCAATTTAAAGAGTTTAATGATTAGTTACACTTAAACTGCTCAAATTCGAGAATGCCACACCATACAGCGATGGGAATGGGCTCAAATTTGTCAGTGCATTTTTCTCTTTCTGCTCATGTATAATATGTACTGCCCAGCATTCTGGACCAACAGATACTGCAAAAGCATCTCCTAAAGGTGTCACTGTACCTCTATGGGTTAATGCCAATGTGGCTACCCTGGGCAAATGATACCCCACTGTAATCATTATCATTCAATAAAACAATGCAAATGCATGACCATCGCTCAACATCATCTTCCACAGGCCATACTAACCTGCTGTTGGGAGTGGACATAGGAGTTGTCTGGCCTCCCCAGGACAGTGAAAGGACTGGTCATGATGCTTCTACTGGCTGGCGGAGTGGTGGGACAGCTGGTCAGGATCGATGTTGAAGGCAGGTTCAGAGGGGCGGTGCTTGTTGCTGATTGGAGAATTTTTTAAAATAAGAAGAATAATTAAACAAAAGTTACAAAGAAAAAAGAAGTCTTGTAGTTCTGAGATGGTTAAGGATATTTTGGAAGCTGGGTAAAAAGGGGAGTTGTTCAATTGTGCATAATCATGTCATGAAACATTAACAATAAAAAATGGAGATTTTCAACCCTCCAAGTTATGATTTCTTGTATCAAAAGATTCTTACTATCGTTTTTCTTAGTTTGATTTTTTTTCTTCTAAATATGCATGTCAAAAAAAGATCCATGATTATTTACAAATTCATTTTTTAAAAAGAAATATCTGACAATCCCGTTTCTTCCTTAATCATTTTTCTAACAATAGCGATGCACTGTTGATTAGTCATCATAATCAAACAATGTCTATTTGCACACATTCAAATGCAGATTTTATTGTGCTTGTAGCTTGCTAAGAGGAAAAAATCAAAGGTAATAAAGAGAAGAAAAGGATTTAAAATAAAAGAAATTCTAGAATTGTCGAGATGTAAACAGTACAAACAATTTGAAGAAGTTGAATGAAACCATAATAAATTGATTGAAATCTTACCCATATTGCCATTTGCTGTTGAACTGGCTCCGTTGCTTACTCCTGACAGTGTTCCCATCTGGCCGATGGAGGTTGTCAAGGCAACAGGCCTGGCTACAGGTGGTGGTGGGGGAGGAGGCAGCATGGCGGTGGGGATGAAGCCAGCAATCTTGGTAGGACTGTTGGCATTGCCGACGGCGGCACCAGTCTTCACATGAATCTAAAGGAGTGGAGAGTGAGGTAGAGAAGGATTGGATACAATCCAAACATTAGTGATGATATCCATCATCTTCCCTCTCCACAATGTCCATCACTCCCACTATCAATGTCATCTCATGAGCAAAGAGCCATAATCATTTTTTTTTTAAAATGCTGTAATGGGCGGATGTTCTATGTTTACTACAACCTTCTACAATCCTCCTATTTGCCACGTATAATCATTTATAATTTGCTGCTTGTTTAATTTAATGGTTATTGTATATGCTTAAGACTGTTTTACCTTGTCAAATGATTTGTAAATTTGTTTCCCAGTGAAAAACAAATTTCCATATGGACAATAAATACTCAATTTCAATTTCAATTTCCATTATCATGACCTTAAAAATCATGATAATGATAACTGTTATCACCACCATCACCATCTGATTCTAATCAGTGCCATCAACACTATCATGACTATCCTTCTTCTCCTCCTCTTTCTCAAATATTCCTCATCATTATTATCAATAGCAGCAGCAGTATCAACATTGACAGCATCAACATCAATGTAACTAGCTCAACCTCTTCTATGTTTATCCATATTATCTAAAACACCACCATGATCATCATCATCAACATCAATGTAACTAGCATAATCTCTATGTTTATCCATACAATCCAAAACGCAACCATCATCATCATCATCATCATCATGTTCATCATCTTCAACATCATCACCATCACCTTCTTCATCATAATCATGTTCATCATCTTCAACATCATCACCATCACCATCATCATCTTCATCATCACCATCATCACCATCATCACCATCATCATCTTCATTATCATCACCATATCCTCCTTCTCATCTTCCATATATCCCCATTCACCTGCACACCAACTCTCCTTACCGGATGATTCTGTGTCTCTTGATGACTGACCAGCTGCACATAGTCCGACAGTTGGGCACTCTCCTGGTTCGGCGCCGAGTGGACTCTCAGCTGATTCTGATAGTAACCTGAAGAAGGCGGACCAGGCGAGGGGGCCATACTTGCATACGATAGGTTTGGTTGACCAACTGGAAGTAAAATGAAAGTGGAGACTAGATCAACAAAATGAAAATGGATGGAGGCAGATATACTGACATCATAGAAGAGGAAACTGCAAAAATAAGGTGCAACAAGCTAGGTATACTATGTTTACTAGTAATAGGGAAAGTTAATGAAGGATACACAAAAAAACCCACAAAGACAAGACATTTAAAGTACGAGATTAGTCATATAACTTAAATCTAAAAGGTAAATTTAAAACCAAGTAAAATAAAATGCTTTGACAGTTAATCATGTAATCGTTTAGCTTTTGTTGGCCTGCTGAATATTCTGAAACTGGTTTTTGAAAGAAATTATGGTGAAGGAAACATTGACTGAATAAGATTTGGAGAAATTATCCTTCACATTGGTGTACAAATGATAAGGATGAAGCACACTTTTAATGCCTTCTCTCAAAACGTAAGATTCTGAGGTTTTGGAAAAACTTAACCTGTGATTAAAATAACACAGCATAAAGGAAATAATAACCATTAACAGAGAAAGCTGTCAACAAAGTTCAAATAAGAGTCATTCTAGACTTTTTATCTCTAATTTCATCCCTGCCGATCTTGAACTTCTCGTTAAACTCTCTACAACTTCCCATCAATGATTCCATTTGTCTGTCACCCATATCCCATGATCCTCTCCACTTCCTCTACCCCTTTGAGACAAGTTTTGCAATCGCAAAGCTCTCGGTTCATCCCTCCATTCGGCAATAGGATTAAGACAGGAGGCTCAACAAGTTCTACTAAACTGTGTTTCGCATTGGTCTCTACTTAGGTACGTTCCTGTGGAAATCCAGGCTGTATCAAATGACTTGGGATAAGCTGGCAAATCATTAGTTGCCGTTTCCTGCTCTTTCAGTAATTCAGGCTGTGTTCATATATCCCTTTTACAGCCTTATTTCAAATCATGATAGTTTTCACAATGTTTCACAGTGATTTGACATTTGACAATCTAAACATGTTTGACATGATGATTTCCTAACTTGGAAAGAAGTGAGTTATGATACATGCACAAATGCACCCTTTATCCAAGACATGGTTTATACTGATATTCCTAATTTGGGCTTTTAAAAAAAGCGTTATGAACACAGCCTCTAACTGATGTGGTAATCCCTCGTTTTAAACCGCACTGACTTTCCCCCTAGATATCAAATTCACCTTAGAGCGGTTATCCCCAATCTAACAAATTCTTTGTGACATGGCTGATCTCTGATGACTTTCTACATTTAGCTGTACTTTTTCTGCAGGGTTACCCCTGTCGTGGAGGAAGTTCTGAGCCAGCTGGTCAACTGTCTGAGTTTCGTCTGAGTTTATAGCCCTGACAACTGTCAATCAAACCCATGTCACATCGAGGTGACCAACACCAGACCCACAACGGGACCAAACCATAATGTTCATTCTGAACAAATGGCCTAGATACTGTTGGTCATTTGTCAGTTTTGCACTGTGCCTGGGGTTATATATTGCTAATACATGGGTCACATTAATCATTCTTTCGGGTCAAGCTGCACTAACAAGAGAGTTCCCCTTCTCTGTGGACATATCTTAGAGATGTTGTTCAGTACTACTTATCCAATCGTGCAATAGTAAAGAGAAAGTATAAAAAAAGGTATTCTGAACAGTGATACATGACGTAAATAGGGTCCAATTTGAGTGATGAGGTAGAACCATCAAAACTACAGAAAACTGACTAAATCGTCCAAAAAATTGTTATAAAAAAGCATTAGAGATGCGTGACATCAAAAATTTCCTTCAAAGTGGTATTCTGCTACAGTCAATAGGTGAGAGCATTCAACAGGCACCACCCTCTCCAAGGAACATCACTATCATGATATTCTTTCACTAAAAAAAAAAAACGAAAAATCATCACCACCTATAATTTTTGTTATTTTCTTTACTTCTACCATAACTCAACCTCTTCCAGATATGATGTGTGTGTGTGTGTGGGGGAGGGGGGAGGAGCTTCAAGCCACCTGTCTGACTCGTGGTCTGGGCATTCATGACACAATCACCATTTCTTCAATTTACGCCCCTGAAAAATAAAACTGTTCCCCATGCTCTGAAAATGACAGGTCAGTTAAATGATGGGTCAATTAAATCGTTCATCAGGGTTGTCATTAATTAGCAATTCCTCCTCAACCACCTGACCGTGCTGCAAACATCTTTCAAGGAAAACTTGGGAAATCTTATGTCTATTTTCACCCCACTATGCACTCTGATTTATTTTACTTTGATTAACTAATGCAGACACGAAAAAATTGAAGTAGCATGCTGTTGATTTCTGATAAACTTTAAACGTTTCTGCATATCAACTGAGCATAAAGAGTAGCAATCATTTAGATCATTATCACAAACAGATTTATTACTCATAGGTAAAATTGAAAGGGGGAGGGAAATTACAGCACATGCTGACTCGCAAAATGCCCGCTATCAATTCTTCACAGCAGTTGAATCCCTACCTTCAAGTCAACATAACACCTAACCCTAAACCTTACCTGAAACCTAATTACAACCCAAGCTCAAATTTGCCAACATGACACCCAGAGTAAATGAACAACTAGATGAATCCTTGACCGCGCGCAGTCGAAATATATGCCTCAGCCATTATCAGATTGGAAATATATGGCACATTCATGTTCATTTTTTTATTTTCAATAACATTTTTGACCTTGACCTTTGACCTTGTGACCCCCAAATCAAATGAGACCATAATGAGACCTTATATGCATACATGAACCAAGTCTGAAGTTGAACCGTCACAGAGTTGTTGAGTTATGGCAAGAACCAGCAATTTCCATGTATATAATGACCTCTATGACCTTTGAATTTTAACCATGAGACCCCAAAATCTCATCAGATCATTGTCCCTCCCATATGCACACATCAGCCAAGTTTGAAGTTGATCCGTCAAATGGTTGAGTTATCGTGAGAACGAACCATTGCTATGTACATAATGACCTCTATGACCTTTGATCTGTGACCTTGAGACCCCAAAATCTAATCAGATCACTGTCCCTCCCATATGCATACATGAGCCAAGTTTGAAGTTGATCTGTCAAATGGTTCTTAAGTTAACGCGAGACGAAAACGGGATGGATGGACGGACGGACAACCCGAAAACATAATGCCTCTGACAACCAACCACCTACGGTGGGCGGAGGCATAAAAAAAATGGTTGCACTTGTACATTACAAAATATAATGCTGATATACACAGCAGTGTCAAATGTCTGAACAAACCAACATGATATCTAATACAGTGGGACTGAACTAGAAACGACTAATCATGTTTTTTCAACACCTGTTAAATGTTCAATAAGTCCTTCATAAAGTACAGCAAGTTGCATGTGAGCAGCTGTGATGTTAACAAGACAGGGGCATGGAATATGTCACTTGGGTCAGCATTTAGGACATGTTTTTTGTTCCTGCTACATGGGGGCCTTATTGTAATATATTACACACCCTACTAGTCAATATCTGTATCATACCTGATTAAGTTGTTAGTAAGAACTAGGAAACACAACCATAATTCACAGCTCCAAATCTGCAATTGCCCAGGTGACACCGCTGAAAAATCCTCCAAGGCAACTTAAAAGCCCACATGGCACTGATAAAATCTTACTATTTATTGCCTTGGGTGATTTTTTTTTTTTTTTTTTGTCTAGTTTATTGTACAGACCAATGAAAGTTGAAGTTGGCAACCTTAGAAATACTTATAGCTGCCCTGCTAGTAACCAGAGGTGGCTACTGTTGGTGTAGGAACCCCATGAAACTATGACAGATGACTCACAAGAACTACAATGTCGACCTAATGGGCTGTCAGTCACAATGAATCTAGCAACCTAAAGCTACCTACCATTCTTTAGGCTAACATCAGGGTGACGAGACATTTGTCCCTGTGAGAATTGCTCCTGCCTTGATATCTCCAAAGACATGGGGTTAGGATTGGGTTTTGATAGGGGTTTTGGTTCAAAATGATGTGAGGATAAGGATCAAGGTTTGCGTTACATTTGGGGATAGGTTTTATGTTTTACTTAATGTACATATTTTCCATGGGAGCAATTGTCGTCGGAGCAAATGTCATGGAACCAACATCAGGCTGTCCATATTTTACTCAATTTGGATTTAGGGTCCCACAAATTCCTGCCAAGACACCAGAGTCCACCTACCATTCTGAGGGCTACCATCAGGCAGGGTGCAGGCACTCATGGAGCCATCTCGCTCGATCTTGATGCCTCCTGGCCGGGTTCCTGTGGGAGACTGTGCGTTGGGGAGACCTGCCTTTGGCTTGTTCATGTTGGGCGAATGGATCCCAGGGCTGGCTCCTGCAGGGAAGGAGACAAGGAAAGGAGACAAGGAAAGGGAGTGAAGAAGAAAATCATAATAGACATCCTTCATTCTAAGAAAAAGAAGGTCTCTGTAGCAAAGGAGAGACTACCTTCAGCATGCGCTAACTTAATCGGTTCTCTGGCATACTCAAGTAATCATTGCTGAAGGCTTTATTTTGTACAAGATATACATGTGGGGTTATGGTAAAACTTGCAAATTAGGTTTTAGGTTAGAGTTAAAGTCAGAGTTAGGCAAAGGTAGAGTGTTTGTTCCTGTTTTAATATGTTCAGAATTCAACCAGTTGCACAAAACTTGCAAAGACCTATTGCCCTAAGAACATGGGTCCGTCATCCAAGTAAGTCATAACAACTTCATAATATCATCTACATACTATATAATTATCAATAGCACAGGTTCTTTCCTTCTCCTGCCCCCATAATTGAGTCAAACTCTCTTTTAAAAGACTCTGTTATACAGAAGTGTCTCATCAGAATCTTCATACCCTTATTCAATTCTTTTTAGTGTTCATGCTTTATCATCATATGGTATGCTGACATTGCCATGGGTGAATTAGGCACACTTGCTCATAACTACCCCACAGGCTTTTAAAACAAAACCACAAATAGCCTTCACACCTATGCCTCACATATAAGACAACTGTTAAAATTAGAGGTTTGTTGGGAGGTACATAAACTGTCTACACACCTGTTCTGTTACTGTTTGCAAAGAAAACATTACCTTGTTCCTTCGAGGTATCTAATACGATGGTTTCAAACAAGCAAGCTTGACTCTAACTACAGACAAATATATCTCACTTTGTCCTTACCTTGGTTTAGCAGATACACCAGTGATTATCACGCCTGTGCCGTCTTATAAGGAGTTGCAACTGATTCAAATCAATCAAAACTACATATCAATTACAATTCCTATCTCTTTAGTACATGGTTGCGATTGTTATCAAGTTACAATTGATTTGAATCGATCGCACCTCTTTAGAAGACGGCCCCAAGCATGCTACAGATACTACAGATACTATTTACAGACTAACCTGTTTATAAAGACCACTAAAGGGACACACGTCTCTCTTTCTTAAGTGAGACATAACTGCTGACAACAGTAATAGATGGGTTATAGGATATTTTGGACCAAAATAGCTGAAGGTCCAGACATCTTTTTTCACAGGGAACCATGTACAGTCAAACCTGTCTATAAAGACCACTCAAGGGATGCACTGGACACACACACCTCTCTTTCTCAAGTGAGACTAGATAGGTGACTGTCCACGGTTCTCTGGCAAGAAGAAATATGGACCTTCAACTTGCAACCCCATACAAGAGACTAAATCATCTCAGGATTAAATGCATCTCATCCTTAACTCACCTGCATCCATGTCGCTATGCCAACCGCTAGAATGGCTGCTGAGGGAGTTGGCCGGTGACCTTCCATAGAAACCTCCCATATTATCCCCCTCCTCACCGATGCTGTCCACCTCATCATCTACAGACGACATCGTTGTGGAGTTTCTCTTGATGCGTTTGTTGCCGTGCGTGAGCGACAGTGGGATGTTGCGCCTCAGTCCGCCCATGTTCTGGCCGCCACCCCCTCCCAGGTCCGGATGGACGTTGTTGGCGTAGCTGTTGGCGTAGGTGTTGGCTCGGTAAGTGGGGGATGGCAGCTCGCTGAGGTTGAGGGCGCTACAGAGACCGGTATCTGCGGCTCCCATTAAAATTGGCACTGTGGAGAGAGAAGAAGAGTATTGCACTGCATGATGCAATAACAGAAGATATTTTCTGATGAGAGCCTGTAGAGAACTAAATTTACCAATCCCCTGAAATGATAATTTGCTTACTGCTAGTACATATAAAATCACCCTAAAAACATTACCTGGCATTCTAGAGGTTTATGGTTAAGGAATATGAAGACAGTAAAAGATAACGTGAGATCACAACGTGCAGAATTGAATGGCTGTTTGATTCCATGAATGCCCTACCTCATAGGTGAGTGCATATTCTTTGAGACAGAATTCAGCCTTTCTAACTTTCAGCAGATCATCTGATGAAAAGAAAGAAGGCATTTACTCTAATTCTCTAACAGTATATTTCAGTGGTCTTTGCAGGTTAACTGTTTTGCTATGTGTGATTCTTTAAGCTCTAATACTTTAATGAAATAAACCTGTTTATAAAGATAGTTCAGGGGTCTCTGTTGACAGGTGTGACAGTACTTACCTTGTGTGATTCTCCTAAGCTCTAATGCTGTGAAGACTCCGCTGGAAGAAAACATGTGATGATTCTCCTGACCATTCAGCACACTCACTGCAAGAAGAGGTGGAAGGGGAAAATAGAGAAATTAACAACAGAGCAATGGGAACACTGATTCAATTCTTAACTCCTACTTCACAAATTTTTCCTAGATATCCATCACAGCTTTACTTTCCTGAATAAAAGTAATGACAAACAAACATCTAATGAAATCAGCACATTCTTTTATTCCTCGTTGCACAGAGACGAAGTTTTGCTATTTTATGTTAAATTTAGCCCAAATTATGAAAATAAGGAATTTCAAGGCTTGGCAGTTACATTCTTATTGGCTGACAGCTTATAAGATTGCTTGCCCACTAGACTGCTAGCTCACAAGACTGCTAGCTCACTTGAATAACAGCCGCTGCAACCAAAGGTGCTCTTCTCTGGAACCTTAAGAAAAATTTAATTCATGTTGATGCATGAAAATCTTAAAAACCTGAAAAACCTGAGAAACGCTCTGATGTGGTAAGGCAGCTATAATAAGATAATCCACAGGTCTATCATTGTACCATATAAGGCACATGGAATCTATTTCATCTTCAAGGTAACATAAAATGTTTAAAATAAGAATTTCACATCATAAGCCATTTCAACAAAGCCCCTAGATGACAACTTGGCTTAAAACTCTTAAGACACACATGCAGTCCATCAAAGATTAATTGGTGGGTAAAATGACAATGGAGAGGTTCTCTAATCTCTGAGAGCGACAAAAACTGCAAAGGAAGTGTGAAGAGCTGTAATCTCAACCTTGGTATTGGCATGATTACCCATTGTTTGTTTTACTAGCTTTGCTTTTTAACATGATTTCTCATTATCATACTTTTGGTCAATTATATGCATTATCATGACTATATATTTTATTAATGAACTATGCCTAGATCAATGAAAAGAACATCATTGTTACTATTGCTATCATTATATTTATTTATCTCTTATGCAGTGTATTGATTATTTATGTTTATGGTTAAAAATGGGGAATAAAATAACTTGAACTTGAACGTAATTTGCCTACGGGTACCTGGTGGTCCCTGTGTCAAATTAAGGAGAATCAGAGAATTCAATAATGGCTCTTAAGGTCTTAAAATGTGTTCTTATTATCAGGGCTCACATGGCTTGTCACAAAACAACTAAAGTATCGAAAAGCCGCCTCCTGCCCTTGGAATACTCAATTATCACCCTTTTTGAATGGGCCCCTACGTATGCTGGTCGACAATCACCATGTGAACTGGTGACTGCAAGAAGGACGTAAACTTGTACACTTCCATGTTCTGCATAATGTAGTGTTTATGCTCATCTGTTTGTGTGTTTGGGGAAGCTGTGACCAATAGAGACATCAGAATCTGTTATCCCTTGACTAAGAACTTTCTAAAGAATGTCTTCCAAACATGATTAATCGCTACATGTTACTCAGCAAACATGTTTACAAACACGCCTTTTCTGTAGCCTTCCTGACTTGATGCCTTGTTTTCTTAGCAAACACGCACGCAGCTAGCAACGTGGCAGCAGCCAGCCAGCCAGCCAGCCCTCCCCCAATTCCCTGGCTCGCGTCCATCTTGGGATCAACTCCCCAAGCTCCCCCCTCGTAAAGATAACTTCCGCCCTCGCTCACGATCGTATCACACCCAAAATGTCAGAGGTGTATGCACTTACGGCGACGATGCAACACTTCAGCAGAAAATTTGAGCAGTGACTTAATCTGTATCAGACACCGAGATGGGCCGTAACTCAAGGACGAAGATCATCATTTCAAGTAGCATGTAATTTTGATAACAATTCATGTATCTAAGGAAGTGGGGGGGGGGGGGAAGGGAATGAAATAAACCGCTGAGAGCCAGAGGGACGTTAAGTCATATACTTCAATACAAGGTTAACACCCTCATGGCTTGGAACAGACTGAAATTTTATCAGGGATAAAGAAAAGTTCTAGAAAGGAGTTTGGATACAGGCTTGAACAACTTGAAACAGGAATCGGAAGAGTTGTCTAGTAAAGCGCCCTCACACGAGGATGAGAAAAGAAGCAAGTCATCCAAGAAGCCTGATATGCCTCCCAGCGAGATGAGAAGGTTCTACAACCATTCTACAGAGTGCTCTATTCAGCAGTGTGCTGAACACAGAGGCATATATGGATGCACAGACAATAAGAAAAACCAAGTCCAAAATTTTCTTTCTCTCTGTTTATGCAACGCTTTCATTAAATGCGAGTCCATCCAGAAATAAAACAAGTAACGAAACCAATAATTCTATAAATACCTCTGTAATCAAATAAAACAGTTTTCAGAAACTTAACAAATACCGGTACTGCAGTATTATAGTGCGGATTATCATTCAAGTATAAGAACAATTTATTTTCTAAGTGAAATATGATCCTTTAAAGCAACAGTGAACTGACCCTTATTATGATGTATTTACAACAGCATCAACTTACGGCTACTCAAAACCAGAGACTCTTAGAAACATTATATCCTTTGTGGCTTCTCGTGAATTTCCTAAGTATGAATACAAATACATTTTGACAGATGTTACTCAAAAAATAAAGCTCTCATTGATCAGAATAGAGCATGCTGGGAGCAAAAAGGGAACAAAATCAGTAGTTTAGGACTGAGAGGGCGCTATTTCAAAATCCCATACAAGGGTGCCAGTTCGCTCTGGCTTTAATATATCCTGAACAAAACACATCTAGTAAATAACAAATAGTTTCATCTTCACCTGGCATCAACTTCCTAAAAGTCTATTAATTTGAGTATGCATTAAAAAAAAATGCATGTAAAAAATTTCCACATTAACCAATGTTATCTATTTAAAAATTCTTCTTCAAATGCCATCAGTAATGACGTACTATGAACGAGTTTTTATTTTTTAGGAAAAAAAGAAGGAAGAAAGACTATAAAACTGAAATTGTCATGTACATGTATGCAAAACATGATTCTTTTTCAAATGAATTCAATGAGTTATTCTTTCATCATCTTGATAAGGATTTGTGGAAAGAAAATAAATGTACTCTTTATCACTAATTCCTGACATTCGTAAATACTCATCACAGCACTTTAATTTGAGTGTACATGTTATCAAAATTAAAAAACTACATTATTCTTCATTTGTCTTAGCCCTGACTTTCTCAGTCCATTATTTACATTGAGAATGTACCTTTGGTGCTCAAAGCCAAAACCCTAAACAATAACAAAATGTTATCTATATCAAATCATTCTTTAAATATCCTACTGCTGCAGAGGCATCATTAGCGATAAAATCTTTTTGTCTGTTTTATCTTTAGTTTTCCCTTTGAAAAGAAATTCAGGGAGATTGACATAGACGGTCACGTGCATGCAAAACATGAAAAAAAAATCATCAAAGCACTTTAAATGAGTGTACATGTTATCACATAAAATTATTCTTCATTTGTCCTAGCCCTGACTTTCATGGTCTATTATTTACATTGGGAATGTACCTTTTGGTGCTCAAAGCCCAAAAGCCCAAACAATAACAAAATGTTATCTATTTCAAAATCATTCTTTAAATATCCTACCGCTGTAAAGGCATTATTAGTGATAAAATCTCTTTCTTTGTCTGTTTTGTCTTCTGTCTTCCTTTTGGAAAGAAAGACAGGGTGATTGACACAGACAGTCAGAGAGAAACACATAGACAATGTGAAATATAGAGAGGGGACAGAGATGGGGGGGGGGGGAGAGAGGGAGACTTAAAGCATTTCTAATAATTCTTCCACTTTTAGTCCGCACTATGAGTCCACACCGAGCAGTAAAATTATTTTTCAGTAATTCACAGATGACTGCGCTTCTCTTACAAAGACTCTTTCAATAAATCAGTCCAAAAGGGAGCAACTGCCATGGCAACTGAACACGCCCACATATACATGACATCATCTTCCGGTCAGAGTGGAAAAGCTCATGATCTTGTGCGCGTTACTTGATGTATGCCAAAATATGGGCACTGAAAAAAAGTGACTTTTGACCATGTGAGGAATTTTAGGGCAGACTTTGGTGTTGCTCCATTTAGTAATTCTTTGGTCCACAATGATCCGTTCCTGGTACTGATAAGAGCAGCTCTACATTAGTGCGGCCTATTTTGGGCCAGGCCGTTCAGTAATTCACTTTACAACTTGGTGTGGATCTGGTCCGGATGAGGGATTTATTGAAAGGGGTAAAAGACAGAAAGATACAGACAGAAGTAAGAAATGGGAGAGACAGAGGAGGGAGGCGAAAAAGAAAAAAAAAATCTTCACTTGCACAAAATAAAATATGGGTGGGCAGTTGCTTCTCTGAACATTAATCTAAACAGTTCCGGAGAAAGAAAGAGGGAGAAAAAGAAAGACAGAGAGAGAAGGAAAGACAGAGAGGGAGAGAAAGAAATGGAAAGAATTAATGGGAGAGATGGGGGGGGGGGGGTAGTAGGCAGAAAAGTGATCTGGATCTGGATAAAGCACAATATGCGTGGGTGAGAAGCTCTTAATCTGAACAGTTCTAGAAAGACAAAGAGAGAAAGAGAGAGAGGAAGAGAAAGAGAGAGACAGAGAAAGAGAAAACAAAAAAGATAGAGACAAAGCAAGAGAGAAAAGAACAGTGATCTTGATACATGGATAAAACACAAGATGTGTGGGCGATAAGCTCTCCCATAAACATTTCCAGGAATGCTAAAATGGCTGAAGATTTTCATCTAGAATGACGACAATAACAACAAAACGCAGACTAAGCAAATTAAATATCAGTTGGAATTAAGCTTTCATATACTACAAAGGGCAAACACGTAACATGTATGGAGAAATCATTTTAAAACAAAATTCAAGTCCAATCTCAAAAAAATCCTAAAAGTAGTCTGGAAAGATCATACTACTGATAATTTTGTTTTCCAATCCTATATTCTAACCAAAAAGCTAGCAATCATCACGATTCACCCATTTTCATAAATGTAGGTTTTCAAGAATACTTGTATGAAACCGAGATAACCTTTATCTACAAGAGTATAAGGAACAAAACAAGTACACAGTACGTAAATTGACGTCAATCTCATTTTGTCATCAGTGACTTCTCAAACTAATCAAATTAACCCGTTGACTACTGACTTCTTTAATTCCCATAGATTTTATACAGGGGCCATCCGGTTCCAGTAGCCAACAGGTTAAATCCTAAGGGGATATTAATTTGCAAAAAAAAAAAAAAAAAAAAAAAAATCATGTGTATGAAAAAGGATGCAATCCATGCTAAACCACAATTTGAAAATGAAATAATAAAGATAAAAGCTTTCCATGTGTCTGCCATGCAATGAATGATGAGACAACAATTTCTGTGAAACCATCGGCCATCATGCAAACAAATTTCTTCCAGTTTTAATTGAGTTTGACTATCACCCTTACACGGGGAGCTGTCATTTTTCAGGTTTCCGCTACTGTTGCCAATGCGCACCCCACCCCCCTTCATTTCCTTTGAAAGTAGTTACAGGCAGGACATCTGTGTAGTCTACATGGCAGACCCTGGCAGTGACTCTATTTTGAGATGGCATTATCAATCTGACAAAGACACACTATCAGGAAATATTTATCTTTAATAGTTCAATGGTTTTATAAAACAAATCAAATGTCATTTGCTATGTCATTTTAGTATTTCCGCTACCACCACCGATTCAAGGTGACCCCCCCCCCCCCAATTTCCTATGAAAGTCGTAACAAGCAGGACATCTACATAGTCTAGAAGGCAGACCCTAGAATCTAATTGTAGTTGTTGAACTTCTCAATAGAATAATTAATGTCCATTAAGATACATGTACATGTAGCCAGCTAAGAAATTTCATTTCAGTTCCAGAGCTGTACAAAAGAACACAGCCATTTCAGTTTCAACGGACTGATGTTGAAGTTTTGGGATGATTTGCTGTAATTTCCTCTCTCAATGAGGGCAGAAAAGGGGTTTATTTCGCTAATCTAATCGTTAGAGGAGAATGGATACTTCCGGTATGAGTCAGGGAGAAGGGCTTGTGCAACAACCAAACGAGGCTGTCATCAGCAAAACAATGCCAGCCTCAACTTTTTGATTTTTTGGGTTGGGTGAAAAAAAAAAGAAGAAGAAAGAATGCCAATAAAGAGAAAAGTCAGCATTTATCAAAGCATTATCTCTTATCCTCCCTACATGTATAACTCTCTTCCCTTTAGTGAATATGAAATGCCCTCCCTATTTCTCCTAAATTGTAACTACAGACACTCAAATTTCAAAATCTGAACATTGGGCTCATGGCTTATACTACATGTACGTAGAGGGAGAGTGAAATTGCATTCAGACCCCCCTTCCCCCTCCCCCCCCCCATGAAAAAACTTTGTCGTAAGCCCTGCCAGGCTAATGGAAAAGGGCACTTGCACCTGATTTTAGTCCTTCAAACTGTAAACCCTATGGTGGCCCTGAAGTACGCTCAACAAGAAGTCATATGCGACGTGAATTTCGCATCGCGAGTCGTGAACTTTGCATCCCAGGTCATGAATTTCGCGCCACGGGTCATGAATTTCACGACCTGCGTTGCGAAATACATGACCTCGGATGTGAAATTCAGGACCCGTGGCGCGAACTTTGCATCCCAGTCGTGAAATTCACAACCGTGGCACGAAATTCATGACCTGGGATGCGAAGTTCACGACCCGCGATGTGAAATTCAGGACCTGGGATGCGAAATTCACGTCGCACATGACCTGTTGTCGAGCGTACTTCAGGGCCACCATAAAACCCAGCTACAGATACTAACAAAACCAGGTGCTAGCCTACTAAGTAGGCAATCACACATGCTACTATTCAAGAGAAAAGTGTTTGAGAATCTGAGAAGCACTGAACTAAAAAACATTATAGAATAACACAAACAAGAGAAAGGAAGGGAGAGAGAGGGACATACAGACATACAGACAGACAGATATTATAAGTGAATGCATCTCTTTTGCGGAAGGACTATTTCCCTTTAACAAACTGAGGCATGAAATCAACTGAAAAGGAAAGTGAACCCACATGTCCCTCCCATGCTGAATCTTGTCAATCCTAATTGGAAGAGATGTGAGATTTTTATCTGCTGATGCTGTGTTTTGCTCGGTTTCCATGGCAATATTTCGACTGGTTGTTCTTCTCGGAAGGTACAGTTAATCCAGTACAATAAATCTTGTTAGATAACAGGAATTTCATTGATTTTCAACATCCACCTACATGACTTTTGGGGTGTTGCAATTGATTGCAAATAATTGCTTATTTTGAAACAATCATTCTGATTGGCTCAGGGTCTGCCCTTTTAAGAAGACATGCATGCAACAATGATTGGCCAGTGACAATCAGTTGCAACTTGCAATCGATTGCAACTTTCTTGCAACACCCCATTTGTCACATATACTGTGTCAGATTATAAAAGAAGACTGTAATATATCTGCTGGCCTATTCAAAGTATGAGAAAGTTGCAAACTTACATGTATACACCCAAGAATAACTTTGAAAAAGAGATATAGACGGAAACTTTAAGACCCCCTTTTATAGAGGTGTGAAACTCAATGGTACATGTACATGTAGAATGGGGGTTTCATAACTGATAGGTCCAAGTTCGAAACCAAGTTGATATGCTAGTGCTCTTTGATAAGGCATTTATTCTAAATTACCTATTCCCTTGAAGAGGACTTACAGTGGTCAGGGGGGATGTTTCATAAAGTTGTTCGTAAAGTTGCCCGTGAATTTACGAACAACTTGAATATGAAGTGCCAGAAGGGAGGCCCAAATTTTTTCCTGACGTTTTAACAAAGTGTGACTGCATTTCCCATAATCTCATTTAAATTGTAGCGAAAAATATACTTCCTAATAAAAATGTTTGTAAACAAAAGTAATGTTTATCTACTCCTGCATATTTCACTTGTAGGTGATGCGATTTCTAATGATTGAGAATTCCATTTGGCTTGCCATATTCAAGTCGTTCCTAAAGTCATTCGTAACTTACGAACAGCTTTATGAAACACCCCCCTGGTCCCTTGGAGAGGACTTACAGTGGTCATGTCACTCTTTGCTTACCTGCAAGCATGTACAGGTAGATCTTAACAATCAGTTAAAATACATAATTCATAATTGTCATCAGCATCACATCATGGTTGTAAGCTTATTCTTCTGACAATACAGTCCAGTGTAAACAAACATGGAGTTAATTATTTCATAAAAACAAAAAATAAATGCTATTAGTCATCCTGCTGTTACCAACAGATAAAAGAAAACATAATATGAACACAAAGTGGCCTGTTTCAAAGTATTAGAAAGTTATTATACGCCCCCAGAATGAAACAGAAAGAGATACTTGTAAAGGCAGAATTTGTAGGTCTTTTTCAAAAAATGACTAAAATCTTCAAACATAAACAGTCCAGAGGAGAGAAAAAAGAAAAGAAATACATGTACGACACTTTCTTTAAAACAACAAAAGGCTGTCATCAAATTATTATCAAAGAAAACATCATTTGTATAGGGAAAAAAAGTCAAATGAAACAGGAAGATAATTGTTATTTTTCATGTGCATGCTTTCTTCCGTGAAGCACTTCAAATAAACCCTGTAAACTTCCTAACCGTCAGTCTTTCCTTGTGGTTCTATTTCAATTCCATATTCCTCTTCCTCTTACGCATCATTTGGAGAGACATGACATGCATCAATCACTTTCTCATTTCCTTTGTTTAAAATTCTTCATCATTTCCAAAAGTGGTACGTTTTCATGTTCAATGTTACACCAGATTGAAAAGACTTGAGAAATCAACTTCAGGAAATGTTAAAACCTTATGGTATACCCCATAGAAATCATATTTGGATTATGCAATAAATCCTTGTTATGTTTGCACATCTCAACAGGTTAAAGTCCTCTAAACTGCCCTTGTCTTTAAAAAAAATTTAAGTCTCAGTTAGTAATGTTCAGTTGTTCATGTTAATGTGCAATTTTTGTTTGAAGAGTTGGTATAAATGTTAATCAAATGCATGGTTTTCCCAATCATTAAAAATCATCAAAACTCCTTTATTGAGCACCTGTATATATGTTGAAAGACCACTGTTCTACGGAGACCTCAATTTTTGTTTCCCTCGAAGAGCACTTCTCAATGAAACATGTATTAAAGGAACCTGTACTTAAAGACCACCTGCTCATAAAGACTGCCTATCTTTTCTCCCATGGGTGGTCTTTATATACAGGTTTGACTGTATCTTTACTTGACTGTTTGGGGAGGGGGCTGAAAGACAATCTTCAGAAAAGTTTCCAATGTAAAGATGTGAGATGCCTCAATCCATTTCAAACTTTGTGATTCTTTTTATGTAACAGTGTGTGAGGTGAAAAAGTATCATTTCAGAAACTCCCTATTTTCTATGAGTCAGAAATTTATCTGTAAGATTTTCACAAGCTCAGATTGGGCTTATTGGCAAACACGGCTCTCATTTTTCTTTGGTCTTTGTCAACTTTTTCGGGCCAGTGTCTCTCCCCGTATTGTTAGAATGAAACCGATGCATGAAAGTAGTAGTACATGATTTCTGTAGAGGGTATCTGGCTATCAACCATGCTCTTGTCAAAGTTTACCTCGATTGTTCAATAACTTCCAGTCAAGACATGTATCTTTTCTTCATTTGGCCTTTAAGTCTAAGGAAGAAAGGATGATCTTGGAGTTCAAGTCCCTCTCCCCCTGGTCTAAATTATCTTTGTCTTTGTCTTTCATTTGCTTGTTTGCTTGATATTCCACTTGTGGAGAGAAAAAAAACTTTACAGCATGTTAGTTTTGCTAGAATCTTGCTACAGTGTATACATGTATATCATCTAATTTAAGCAAAGAAATTTGGAGAGATGTGAGGGCTTACCAAAACCACTACATAACCTTTAAATTCCCAATCGAGGTTCTTTTCGAGGATAATGTTATTTCATTTTACTGGCCACCCCCACTAACAAACTTCCTCAATAAGTACATTTTTGGGGAATGCCCTTCTACAGCAGAAATATGAATGAATGGGAAAAGGAAGGAACCATAGGGTAACACGAGATTTCCTCATACAGGCCAGGTCCCAACTAAAAACTTTCATTATATTTGTAATTAAAGCTGTAGGTCCTTCTTTGTGACTCTGTGTAAACAAAGGGAAGAGGCTGAATTGAAAATCTAGTGGATAAGTCTCCGAACTATGAATCACAGAGTGCATGTCTGAATCCTTGGTGTAGCAACTAATGTCCTTTGGCAAGACATTCATCGTCATTTGCCACACTCAACCCAGGTGAGGTAAATGGGTGCCTGGTAGCAATGATTCCTTAAAATGCTTGAGCTCTGTAATGGTAGCTTGGCTAAAGTAGGGGTAATGATATCACAGGTCCTTGGGAAAGGCATAGAGAGAATAGATCATGATGCAATATGCACTATACAAGAATGTAATAATGTATAATTATTATCAAATAGACTTGAATTCACAATGGAGGTTTACTTTAAATCATGATCTAAAGCAAAAAAAATAAGCGAAAATAAGAATAAATAAGCACAGATAAGCATTAGTGGGCATATAAAAGTGCCTTACTGCCTGCCTATTGGACAAGAAGACATGTGTTATATGCTTTTGGATGTTTAAGCCATAGTATGAATTTAAACCAGGGTGTGAATGTAAAACTTTAATGAATTTGGGCCTAAGTGCTTTGTTAATTCAATCACTTGCAAAGAGGTAGCTTAAAAGGCCATTCTTTGGTGTTTGAGAAAAAATCTGCCTGATATTAAAATAATGGTATTATATCCTTGGTGTATCATATGCAATTTCTGATTGATGAGGCTACTGCGGCTCAAGCTCATTTACATAAGGTCACATGATTCAGAATGCAGCAAGGGGAAGGTAAAAATTAAAGCAGGTTCCGCACACGTGCCTGATCTTATTAGGTCTGTTTATTTGGTCACATGACTCAGGATGAGGTCATGTGATTTCAACACAGGGCAGCATATGATGTTCTTCTAATAAAATTCATAGCTGACAGCTATATGTAGGACTAAATATTGCAATGTAATGTTGCTATTTAGTCCATTAGCACAAAGGGACTTTGGCGTCTTATCTTTATGTTGTCGTGCGAAAGAACGCGTCCGGAACGCAAAATGGAAAATTATTGAAAATCATATTTTTCAAGTAATGATTGATAATTTCAAGGGGAGCATGTAGACCTTATAAAATGATATGGGACCTTCTTGTGGCATGATCTTTGCTAAAATTTTATTCCAATATGTCAAAATGGACATTCTGATTTTGCATTTTTGTATTTTGCGTTCCAGACGCGTTCTTTCGTACAACGACATAAAAATAAAATACCTTAGGCAGATTACCAACCCACAAGAATAATGCAGATCTGGCCCCTACAGCCAGCAAGGTTAGCACTAATTTTTCTTTATTTTCCTTTCCAGGGAACCTTTTTTATGATATCTTTCCTACCTGACATGAAAAGAATTATATGTATAAAGCTAACAAATTTAGTTTCAATGTTTCCCAGAGCTTAAGCTTCTATTTAATATAAGCATGTAATCTCTTGTCTTTTGACCTTGAAAAGACTGTTTACTTTCACCACAGTAATGATATACCCTGTAAAAAAAATTATGTGATTGGTTTTGCTTTCATGCCTACATGGATTTAATGTATGCCTGATCAATAGCATAGGCCTTTATTCCTTTTGCCTTAATTTGTACACAGAACAGAAACTTGTGTGTGTGTAAAGCAATTCACTCCATCATAACGTAAGCCTGCCTATTTGCCGATTCATATGTTGTGCTGCCAGAGCTATACAGTATGTCGAAAGGTGGTAAATACAGGGATCACATTATATGAAAAATAGAAATTGAATGTAGCATCTGAGCTTGAAGTGCTGTGGTCATCTAGTTTCAAGTTCAGAAATATGATACACCATGTGAAGAAATTAGATGAACTTTTTATTTTCTATTGATGCTTTTCTCATTTTCTCAATTTTCTTGGAAGTTACACATTTTCTTTATACCCCGTAGTCAAAGTACGGTATGTTATGTAAAAAGCAATTCTTCTGAACATACATTGATTATGGGGGTTAGAAAATGTGTAACTTTCAAGAAAATTGAGAAAATGTGAAATTTCATGTACAAAGTGAATGGAGAGCTGCTCACATATGATGTCATCAGTGTTGCCAATTTGCAGAGCCAAGAGTAATTTACTAGAAAATGTAAATGAGTGTAATTTTCTTATTCTTTGACCGATTTTGCTCATTTCTTTTTTAAAATGCTGTTCAAATTTATTTCCTTTTATTGAAACAGTGAAACTTCTAGGGTGGACTTACCCTTTAACCAAGTGCCACTTCCATTCGGTAACTCCACGCTATATTGTATTCCATTCATTACAGACCACTTCCAAGACAATGGCATATCTGATTATTAGTATTACAAACAATTTACAAGCCTTGCTCGATCATACACAAGACAAATATAGTAATACGTAACGCGATGCTTTTCCTGTGAAATTATATTCACAATATCACGTTACCTGGTAATGTATGCTAGATACCAAATGACCAAACAGAGTGAAACCTGTATAAAAGACCACTCAAGGGAGACAAGAAACATGGTCTTTATAAGCAGGTGGACTTTATGAACAGGTTCCTTTAATACATGTTTCAATGGGAAAAACTATCATAGGAAAAAATAAATTGTGGTCTTTATAGACAGGTGGTCTTTCTATACAGGTGGTCTCTAAAGCAGGTTTGATTGTTGAATGAATTGGCCTTCCACACATGAAGCACTAGCAGTGTTTTGAATCTTTAAATTTATGACAAGTCCTAATCATTTTTTTAGGCCAGAACTCTCCAAAGGATGCCAAAGTCCTCCATCCCACAACCTTTGGATGATGATGTCATTTTGACCTACTTCTAGCCTGGAGACTTTAGCACCACATGTTTCTGGTTACCGCCTGCTAGTCTGGGATCAAGACTCTAATGGTCCATTCAGACTAGTGTGAATTTATACAAAGTTCTTATCAAGAGAAACACCGTTCAAGGGCAAGTCTGAGCTATCCTGTCCCATGCAGACCATCTCTAAGATTTTTGTATATCTGATGACTGTATTTCTTCACAAGCCCCTACCAGAAGACCATATCCGAAGTAAACACCCGATTTCAATTTACGTTCATCAAACAATATTTGGTAATGTGTGGGACTGTACCATGGAAGTGCCAATAAACACTAATCATAGAGCAAAAAGAGCACATACACATGGGGAAAATACCTGTCAGCCAATAATGTATATTCTTATTTATATGTATATCTTTGTATCTCTAAAGCATACAAGACAATACTTGTCACATATTAGAATGCCTTTATGATAAGCCTCCCCCCCCCCCCCCAGCTTAAAAGGTTTTCATAGAATACACCATTCACACCAGACATGATTCCCGATTCTTTTCAAGTTTGGTTCAAAATTATGCTAAAACAACTGTTTACTACACAAGCACCACACTTTGTCACATACAAAGTTTCCTTATAATTCAAAAAATATAACAACGATTTTGTGAGACTAGGAAAAAAGAGACTTACTGTGTGTAGCTGTATAATTTTTGTGCGGCTCTACGATTAATTTTTTTTTCGTCTGAAAGAAGGGGTAATTGGTCCAGGGGCACACTAACCTGACTCATGCTTTAATTTCATAAACATACAAAGTTTGTTTGGGATCTGACCTTGGTTCTAATTACCAGCCTGCAGACACAATGTCTTGTCACACATACAGAAAACAGAGGGTTCGCAATACTGGTTCATGGACTACAAGTAACGCCTCATGTGGTGCGTCTTCATCTGCTTGAGTGTGAACAATAGCCCCCTATTTCTGATCCCATGAAATAGCCCTATCAGGGAATAGTGAGCTAATTCTCAGATGAAGACGCAATTAGTCCGCTCTTTCGCTCGAAAAGCAAGTCACTACTTGGACTTATTTGCAGAATAGCGCACTAATTTGCAAAATAGTGGGCTATTTTACGATGTGTCCTCATCAGCTCGAGATCAAAGAGCAGGGTTATCCATTCCATCATGCATATGTGCTAATACTGGGCTATAGCGTGAACTGGATTGCAATATACAGAAATTGAGCTCATGTGGATGCGATTGCACGTGTCAGCGGAGTTAAGGCCAATGCCCAAGATTCCTCAAGATCGGGCTGAAGAGGACCCACCAACATGAACTAAAATTTTACAGCTATACTTGCACATGTGGAACAGATGATATGCCTGATACTGTAGAAGGAATTGCACAACAAGCGCCCTAGAGTGAGGATTGCTCTGTAGTAATCCTGAACCCAAAACTCATACCTAACCCCTTATCCTAAATAAACCTACCTTAAAACCCAATTGCAACTTTTCACCCATCCATGACTAGAATTATTAAAAGCATAATTTCATCAGCTTTTCTTCTTCATATTGGAAAAATCATATTTCTTTTATTGCTATTCTAATAAAAAAAATCATGTATTTGTACTGAATATAAATTGATGGAAAGTTTATCAAAAAGTTAAAAAGTTGCCAATTTGTTTGAATAAACAGTAATTTCTAACTTTTCATTACGGTGCCAATTTAAGGATTTTGGTTATTTTCCCTAATTTTTGTCAGTATTAAACAATAAATACTGATGTAACCAAATTGGGCACAATATTTTTTTGCCCTTTCCGCTCATGACTTTGATATCTTTTAGGGGTCTCCATCCAAAGTTTTGGACCCTCTATCACATAGAGGTTAAACCAATGACATTTTTCATAAAGTAACTACGAGCACACTGTATTTACATCACCAACATCAGTAAGTTTTGAACTAAGAACTTCCCCATTCCAAGACATTGTCTAACACTGAGCTAAAAGAAGTCTACGGTAGGAGCGTGGCGACATCCTTTTGGCAAACATAAGGCTACAGCTTGAAGGCCCTATCCATTTAATTTGGGACTGATGGTGAATGCCTCGATATATGTGAAGTACAATAGTGCACCGACGTGGTTTTGAACCCAGGAATTTCCCCATACACTGTATCTCACGCAACCACTGCTCTGCTTTTCCCTATAAGGATACCAATGGGCCAAAGGGGTCTAAGATGGGAGCCTAGTGACACCCCTTTAGCAACCACCTGGCCGAAAGCCAGGCACTTGTTGACATTCCAAACCAACGAAGCATACATAGATAATGTTCCACGGCCTTTCTTGCCAACGCAGTGACAAATTCAAAACATCCTACTAGGAGAATGTGGGATAATGACTCCTTTGACGATAGTCGAGATGAAACGCTACTCCATTCACAGGTGTACAGTACATGGGAAAATCGGAAAACACGAGGACGTGAACACATGTAAAGGTTCATTCGCGTATGCCGTGGTCAACCATCATGGTGACACAGTGTTGTTGTTTGTTTTCACATTTAAATGAATAACAAGTGAGAAGGGGGGGGGGGAGTAGCAAAGCACAAAACAAAGGTCTCTTGCAAATACCTTCTTGTTTTCCTGAAACTTCTGTAGTAAACGGTCACAACTAAAAGAGCTCTGGACACATCCCTATTTTGAACCACATGGATATCAGAATACTGATTCTAGCCTAGAAAATAGGGCTTTAAATGGACAGTTAGATCTTGGTCCAACTTCCTTTTTAAACTTGACTTTAGACCAAAGTGTCAGGTTTAAATCTTTAGGAGAGCTTTTACCATAAAGAATTATCATCGTCATCTAAGCAGGTCTAACAGAGCGGTGCAATCAATGCCCAAACGACTGGTGAAGGAGCTCAACATGAGGGGAACAATGATTCATGCACTGAGAAAGGTTACCAATCTGGGTCAACTACATTTCCTTCTGAATTATAAGCTGTGGCACTGATATCCACAAGGGCTTGGAACACCAGCTTCATGTTTTACCATGCATGCCTTAACAGCTACCGCAATAGTCAGGCAAGAATCAGCATTTTAATAATGTTTTCTTAAAAACACAGTCCTGTCTGAGATTGAGAATCAGTTGTAGAACTAAACAAAAGTTGCCTTTTGCTTTCAAAGAAGTTTCTCAAGAAACAGAGCTTCTAGAAAGCTATAAACTTTAGAATGTTTGGAAATTTATCCACATGATGTGTAAAAAAAAAAGCATGCTTCTGCTGGTTCTCATCATGTCAGTTCCACAAGCACAGAGCAATGAGTGAATTCAGAGGTCTGAATCTGCTTGAAGAAAAGAGCTATTATTACTTTAACTCTTCCTAGAAAGTAATTTGTGTTTAAAAGGTGGTTTCTATGGGAGTTCTAGAATTTAGTAGTCAACAGGCATGTTTTTCCTTTTTTTACTTCCAACAATATGGGTAAAATTTGGAAAGAATAAACAGCAGGAAAAGGGGGGAGGGATGCAAGCTGGATTTTCTCAGAAAATATCCATGAGTTATTTGCACTGTACATCTCATAGACTGCATTTTGAAACACTGTTGTACATACAGTGCTGAATCACAATGAATTTGTATTCTCACTGACGACATTTTTTTTTTTGGGGGGGGGGGGGGGGGTTGAGGAACGAACTAGATTCTATGAAGATATTGATTGAATTGCCATTGTCTACACTATCTCATTGACCGTATTTCTCTACACACTCTTTGTGTTTATACTGCTGAATCACTCAGATGATAAATGATAGGCCTACATCACCATTTATCATTTAGAATCTTTTCAAAGTAAATATCAATATAGGCGATTCATGCACAGCTAGCCCTAAGTCTACAGCCACATACATGTACATGTACATACATGTACCATATTTTTATATTTTTCAAAGTTAACACAATGTCACACAGCCTTGAACCAGTCCTAAATTTGCCTGTCTCTGTGATGGTAGAAGTTACATGTATACTGTACAGGGCTTGAGGAGTGTAGTAGACTAATACATCCACATAATCTTACAATTCAGACACCACCACCACCACCAAGAGTCTGTGCCTGTAGACTAGCCATCACTTCAGTCAAGGGCAAGTACAACAATTTCGGGCACTGGGGAGAGGGGTGGTGTGCATATTCCATCCCTCTTTTGCGCTCCGCACCGCACTGCTCTCTGCGTCATTGCCTAAAAGTTTACTAACCCCAGAGCACATGGTGGGGGAGCTGGTAATGGGTCCTTCTTGGAACATGGCACAATGCTATTTGAATTGCTCCTGTGGGTCTTAGGTGAAAAAGAAACTCTAAGTTTGGAGCAATTGTGCATTGGTATGCTGTGGTTAGTTTGTAGATGCATTGTACATAAACCCTTACCAGTTTGAATGCATAGCAAAGTGGCTGAACTTAAGACTACAATAGGCCTTGACTGTAGCAGCTCATTTTGACCATGTTTTGACAAAGCCAGAGACTGATGAAGATAGTCTTGTCACTAGACTCAAGGTTTGATAGAAATGTGTCTAAATGTGTCTAAGTGCTTAAATAGAGTCATCTAGAGACTACTGCAGACCGTTTTCAGTTGAAACGTGTAACAGCATCTGAATTTTAGACTACTCCACAGGCCCTATACTGTCAAAGATCCTGACAGGTACATGTAGCCAGAGAATAAGCCAAGGTTAGGTTTGGCTCAAGGATTTATAATAACAGTGTTTACGTGACCTGGAGCCTGTAACATAAAGATACAATCAACTGATTGATATCAATCATAAGATTGATAATATTTTTTCATGTTACAGGGCCCGGATAGTGTTTGTGTCTGTAGACTATGCTGCAGTATGCCTTCATTACATCACAACTTCAATGACTTCAACAGCGCATCACACATGTTAGTTGATGTTACCTTGACAGAAAAAAAAATGTGCTGCAGTATCAACAGTGAGACAAAACAATGCATATTGAGAGATCTATTGAAAAGATAGGGTTTGATGAAGTTTGGTTACTCCTTGGCCTAATCAATACCATTCATGTTCTTTATTGAGATCAATATCACAAGGAAATCTTAGATTACGTATGTTGTGTAATGGTTATGTAATTCAGGGACAAGGTTGCCAATTTTGTCAATGATCGCACTGATTACACCAGATTGAGAAAATCAGTGTGTGCCTATCTAATTTCCAGATCAACATTTCCAGGCACTGGTCAATGGACCAGATCTCACAAGTTGGAGAGCAAGCTGACATGAATTACGAAGCACTTGACCCAATTCTCTGTGACTCCTTCAACAAGTTACCAAGACCTTTCTGCAGTGCCAGAGCTTTCTAGAAGCTGCTGTGTTTATGCCATCAAAGGTTAAAGGTTATTTTTATGGGTTTATAGTCTCATGTTTCAGCCCAGAATTTAGCACCATGATTGCGTAAACCAAGGTGAAGGTTCTGTCCTGATCTATGTGGAGTAGCGTGGTAAGGGTCCACTCATCAAGGGGTGGGGGCAATGATGCTATGTGGGGGGGGGGGGGGATAGGGAGGCATCCATTTCGTAAGATGAATCACACATGAGAGCAAAGCCATGAAGTTTGGGGAGGGTCGTTGGATGGGATTGGGCAAAAAAGAAAGAAAAAAAAGGGCTTCATTCTTATTTCAAGAGTCTCAGTGAAGAGAAAATTCACAAAACACAAACGAAGGCCTACATTTCCTCTCTTTTTCACTGACTTATGGCCTGAAATTTATCCTAGGAATACATATACTTTGCTCCATAGCTAATATACTTACATCACACTGGAGAATGGAGACTGTCCAGGTTACGATACAAAATTGCCAGATGATTACAATAACCATATTTACAACTTGGAATGACAATTTAGATGGAAGAATGTTAAGGAGATTGGGGAGGGGGCATCTTCAACACATCTTCTCAAACACAGGCGAAACAACCTGACATTGGCAATCGCAAAATTATGAAACTGCTAAATTTCACAACATTCTCAAACTTCCGATACAACTATATATAGGCAGCTTCATGTTTTGTAAGTAATAAGTACAATCAGCAAGCATGAAGTCATTCCAAGATTCCACAGTTGTATAACGTGATTTATCGCTAGCTGTCGAATGGTAGAAATATGGGTATAAATTTGACCCCAAGACTGCACTTTCAATTTCGCAGGGAAATATAATTCCTAAAAGAGTAGGGGCAAAATTCCTACCAGTGTGCTCAGTAGTGCCACTGGTGTTTGCTTGTTGTAAGCTTTCTGGATCACTGTATCATTCATTGTGATAATATTTAAAATATTAAAAGACTACTCAATGTTTAAAAATCTTAAAACTTGAAGAGAAGGGCTCTGTGCATGATACATTCATACAATGTGGCTTGTGCACTCCTCTTCAAGTTTAAGATTTTAAACACTGAATTAGTAATGCAAATATTATGCAATATTCTTTTGATATTGACTCTAGCATGAATTGCTCTGGGTCACTCTTGAACAGTAAGCAAATTCTAATCCTAAACCCTGAACCTTACTCATTAAACAAGCAGCAGAAGCAGAATCAACCAATCAAATTCAATTTCAATAGGATTCTGTACACAAAGAGAAATGCACAAACACACACACACACACACACCTTCTCACTGCACACGATTACATGTGCAATGTACCACAGACTGCTTTAACATGCCAGCTTTTGGGGAATCCCCACACACCAAGAGCTCGTGATATGGCCTGCATCCATGTCCAGTGCATGTTTCATACAGCCAATACTTCAGGAAGTGATAGATGCGCATCCATTTCATTTGGCTATTAAAAGGGTATCCATTTGTTATCTACTGGTAGGTGACAAGTGCAGGGGAAAGCCCCTTCATACAGTTCACCATACGACCTGCATCTATGAGCAACGCCTACGGGCTCATTGAGATATGATTTGGTAAACCGCAGTGCTTGTATTTTCGTATTTTCCTTGAATATTGTCCATGAATAAGAAGTATCACATTTCTGTGTCTACTAACACACATACTACATTTGCTGCACACGGCCATCATTTCATTCCCCAGTTGCCAATCATGTGCAGATCAAAAAAAAGTCTGCATTTACCACAGCATATTTTAAAGAGCTATAACTGCTCTGCCTCAGTCTCATTTTGTCATAAAGAAAGCCCGCTGGCAATTTGGCATCTATGTCTGATTTGTCCACAGGGTCTGTTATAAGAGTGATATGGCCTGCATCCATGAGCAATGCCCATGTGTCTCCAGATCCAGAGGGATGAATGAATCTGTGGAGTCCAAACTCACCATTATGGAATTCCCTTTGGTATCGTTTGGCTGCCTGGTGAAAAGGCATATGACACACAAGCTCATGATATGATCTGCATCAATGAGTAGTTCCTGTCTAGATGGAAGAATGAATCTCCAGAGGCTAAGCTGTCATGAGGGAAACCCCTGACATCTTTCTTCTACGTAGTGTCAAGACCTGTGACACACAAGTTTAAGATAAGTTCTGCATCCATAAATAGTGCTTGCATGTCTCTCGTTTAAAAGCCCTCCAAAATAAATGCAACAACTCTGATACACAAGCTCATGATATGGCTTGCATCTTTGAGAAGTGCCCATTTGTCTCTAGTCAGGAACAAGCTGGATGCACGGAGTTTAAACTGCAAGAAAGAAAAAGAATCCCTAAGGCATCTTTTGTCCAACAAGGCTGAAGGAAAAGTCCAAACACACTCATGATTTGACCTGCATCCATGCACGAATAGTGTCCGTCTGTCTCTGATGAAGGTGGAAAATGAATGTTCAGAGTTTATGTTGCCACGAGAGGATCCATTTGGCATCTTTTGACTGCCTGAGCTGCAGGGGATGCCAGTAGTAAACGATCACATGAAACATTCATAGCATGACCGGCATTCATGAGCAATGGTTGTCTGGAGCTAGTCTTCACAGCCCGAGATGGATGCCCAAAGTCTGCGCTGGCCATGAGGGAAGCCCCTTGGCATCGCACAGTGGCAGAGCATCCGATATGGGCTGCATCCATCTTAAATTGGCCGAGGCAGACGAGTGTTGGCAGAAGATCTGTCCCAAAAACCTGAACCACAATTGGAGGTTTGGCAGGTACCACCCTCCCATCTGAATATAATCATCCAGAAGTCTAATGAACACAGCATGGCAGAGGAAAAACACAAACATTCCCCCACGTTTAGATGCTCACCCGTTTCTACATCCGGTCTCTATTTTTAGAAACCGCAGCTATGTTTGGGACAAGTTGGTTTGGGGTTTTCTCAGCCGAGAGGATCCGCCAGCGCCGCCTGCCAACCCGGCGAGTTTGGAAGCTGCACTTGAAACGAACCCAAACATTCATTTTGACAGCCGGGTAAGCATGTGCAAATTTACATACATGTGAACTCCTGGGCCATCACAGCTCTATTCCTATATTACAGGTATAAGGAACTGAGAATTCAAGACTGCACCAAATTAGTGAACAAACTGTGCTCATCAATGAAAGACTACATGTAACTTGAAAGCTTTTTTGCCTTAAATTGATCATTTACGTACCTACTGAGCATGATTCAATTTTCATATAACACACATTTTCCATAGACGCCAGCCCAAGTTTTTTGGGGCATTGTATTCAGGGGGTTAAAGAGGTTTGCACTTTTGGAGAAAATGCATACAATGATTTACATCTTGTGCATGCTACAATGAGTTACCAGACTGTACATCTTCATCATACTAAGTTGAACTAAGCTTACCACATCTGACCAAAATTGCTAAGTACTATTAAAAGAGATTTTCTCAAATCAGTGAATACAAAAGGATCAATTCCATTTTTGGTGTTGTCAATCCCCCCCCCCCCCCAACAAAATCATGGACAATATAAGCTTTTCATACTTACTGTATGTAAGTGCTAATTTCATATTTCTTAAGATCACTCATAGCTTTAAACATTAGATATACTGTAAGTTTCTGCAAACCATATGTGCATCATATAGATAACCTGTAAGTTTCGCCAGCCAGTAGTTACAATTAACCTCATCAACTGCCTATTTTTGCTGGTACTTTCAAATTCTGAGGCTGAGCAATTAATGTTTCGGTACCATGTGAAAATGCATCCATCTGTATTGTTTAAAACAGGAGATTCCGAGGAGTAGAAGTTTCAAAGTATGATGTTCCTGAGCAATTAACATATGTACAGACTTGCTCTGCACATCAAAAAAGCGTTAGAAATTTTAAGAGGAGAAGCCTCATGGATAAAAGATTTACTTAACAAATTGGCAAACTTATACTAGAGCAGACTCACTTTGCAAATCAGAATAATTTCAGGAGCCTTATAAAGAGAAATTTTAAGTTTAAGGGGAAAAAAAAGACTTGGCAAATTAGAAAACTGTTAGAAATTTTCATTGGGATATCCTCATGGAACAAAGACTTACTTTGCAAATCTGGGTCGCTTCCACTGCCCACTGATATCGTGTCCGACTCACTCAGTGACCGTTCTGAAATGAAAATAAAAGAGATATGGAAAGTGAAAATAAAGGAGATATGGAAAGTGAAAAAAAAAAGTGGCAAGTAACTAATTATATTTGTTATCTCTGTCATTTCTATGGATAATTCAGAAAGGGGGATCATTTCATCAGCAACTATTCAATGAACTGATACTTTTTGGGCTGATTTGACCACTCAAAGTCACTCTGGGAGCAAGCTGAGCCATTTGATCAAAAATGACAAATCCTTTTTAGGCACTTAGACTTGAAATTGGACCTCAAAATTTTGTCAGCAGCATATAAATGTACTGAGAGGGAGAAAACAATTTTTTTTTGAGAATTTGACCCACAACTGAAGGATTTGTTTCATTAAAACACGAAAGATTTTAAAGAAAAATGTCACCAGTTTCTATACAATGAAGTAAGAATTAAAAAATATGGGTAATTAAAAAAATATATACAAAATGTGACTAAATTTGCCTTATAAAGTTGTGACAGCAATTTCTTTCTAGTTTCACTAATTTTTTAGAATTGAGCCTTCCCTTAAAGAATCTTGAATCTACCCTCCCCCTGACAATAGACAAAGTATGCAGCTGTTTAATAGAATTAATAGACTTAATCCCAAACAGTGCTACTTTGACGAAAATTATGATTTTTCAGAAGCTGAAAAACAATACATGGATTGCCTCTGTATTGCTAATTCATTGTGGCTTTTGATCAGCTGTTATGTATACTTCAGATGAATGAAAATAGAAGTCTCTGATTCTAATTTTATGTGACGTTCATCAGAGAAATATTTTTTTAGAAAAGTATAAACATACACATATATGTGTGCATGCTTTAATCATGTTCATGTTATGATTTAAAGAAAGGTTCCGGTTCTCTGCCCCTCTCATTTTATCTTTTTCTATGTTTTTTTTTTAGGGGGGGGAGGAGGTACTAATTTCTCTCTCTCCCCTCCCCATTTTCTCTTTTTGAATTTTGTATTACCAAAAGGGGAAATCGTAATTCACTGAAAACATACGAGATGCTTTATTTCACTTCAAAACATTTAATAGCTACATAAGTTTTGAAGAAATTACCACCTTTCTATGTATCAAATGCTGTGCTAAAAAGAAGCTTTAAGTTCTGGGAGGAGGTGTATGTTTTCAGTGAATTATGATTTCTCCTTTTAGTAAAACAAAATTCAAATAGAGAAAATGATAATTTGTGAGCTTTCTCAGTCTTTTGATTTTAGTTTGGAAGAATAGCATGATAGAAATGCCGTCTGAAAAGGATTATTCTTCCAATGCCCTCATATTCCAAATATGACAAAAAAACAGCTTGAGCGTTTGGCCCGAATATTTCTGTGTAGTCCCACATACCCATTTCTGTGTGCAGTGAATGTGCTTTTCATCAAGATTGAGTTGAGTTTTTATCATTGTGATAATTTCAGAACCTCAGGGTATACAACAATTTTTATTTACTACTTAATCAACCCTTCCAATTACTTCTGAACAGTTTCTTTCATGTTGTTATTACATGATCACGGGGGTGTAACATAAAGGGATACAATCAATCTTACGATCAATTGTAACTCTTTAGTACATGGTTTGCCATAGACTTATGATTGATATCAATCGTAAGATTGATTTTATTTTTTATGTTACACCCCCCAGAACTTGGGTTTATCTTTATCCAAATTCCTATTTGAAGTCAGACATTAATTTGATTTCTATTAGCAATGATCAAATTAATTCATCTAGTTCAACATAGTTCTATCTTAATTACCACTGATATTTCACTAAAATAAGCAGTGTCCAGAAGTTTCTGAGACCGTACTTACATTTGACTGACTTAAACTATACCTTAATTTATTACTTATGATGATTACAAGACAACAATTCACAATGGCTTCTGTAAACTTAAGTTTAAGTGCATTCACTTAAGAATGACTTGGAAGATTTGTTCTTTTAAACACAAACATTTCAAAGAGACTCAGCTGACTGCAAATACAATGCGACAGAAAGTTGCCAAACCCTTCAACAATCCCCGCTGACTTGTTCAATAAACTTGACAGAGTCTTCATGAAATTTTGGCTCTGTGCGCGAGGCCTGCTCTATTCCGAAGGTTTCTCTTAAAAACAAGCAATCTTGTCCACTTAAACCCCCTCAAAACCACAAACCAAAAGCATGCTTGACTTTATGTAGGAATTACCCTGATTCTGGAATGAATAGGTTAAATTTTTCTTGAGGGAGGGAACATTGTTGTTTGGGGTGGAGCGGGAGAAACAATGTTCATTGTTTGGTGTTTGTTGCTATGATGTGATTGTCATGGCAAACAGCTGATCGAACAGCTCATCTTGTTATTTCTCTAAGAGAGGGGGGGGGGGGTGGTATTGGTGATGAAACTGCAAAAATTATGTAGACCCATATTTCCATTGCTATGAAACAATTTAAAAAAATAATAAATATGTGATATGACTTCATTTGTTATTGCAAAAAGGTCAGGTATTTTTAGGAATTTGGGAGTTTGCTGTTACAATGGGAAAATTTTTGTGAAACATTAATTTTCCAGCAGGTTAAAATGAAATTAAATATCTTCAATAAAATGAATAATTGATTCATATGTGTATTTTTACAGTAATCTAAAGCAGATTCTTTTTTTTTTCTTCCCCACTTTTTGCTCTGACCACTGGACTGACCATGCAAATGACCATCTGAGTGGACTTGGCAGGAAGCAAGCAATGGTCAGCTTATTGCGTGACCAGACCTAATTCGCTGAGCCCCCTCATAAATCTGCCGGGAATCATTCTCGTTATTTCATAAAGACCTTAAGCAGTTGATCAGTGCTAATAGAGGCACTACCATGCATACAACGAGGTTTGACTTAGGGCTAATTCACAACAGCTGCACATCACTTGTAATCACAATAATATGATCATCATCCAAAAAAACGTTTAAAGAGCTCCTCATTTGAGAAGTTGGGGGAAAGTTTGCTCAGTAAATCTAGGCCCCTCTTTAGTTTTACACAGCTATCCAATTTTATCCCCCTAAATAGAGACCTATATTTACAAATATTTCACTTATAGCTTTGTTATGATGTCATCATCATCAAATCACGTTTTTTTTTTTAAGAGCCCGAGGAGAAGTTGTGGGGCGAAAGGTGGTTTCTTTGGTGAATTCCAGGGCTTTTTATAAAGGCTTAAATGACTAACTCAATCGATTTTTGCTTTAAATATATGGACCTATATTTCACAAATACTTGAGGCGTAACTCATTAGTAATATCAGCCAATAAGTTCTGGATGACATATTACACATGGCGATTTCTAGTCTGGTTTTATTAAATTTCTTGCTTGATATTTTGACAAAACACGACAATGTCTCAATGCTCAAGTCATGTGTTATTTAATACTCGCATGGAATACTAAAGCTTGAAGCTCTTTTGGAAATATCCCCTCCCCCTCCCCCCATGATGACATCTACAAGTTGCTATATAATCTTCTTGCATTGTGGTAGAAGTGAAGCGTTTGGTAAGTGCACCTTCTGTACTACCACAAACTAAAAACAAATGATGGCAAAGAAGGAGTTTCTGCAAACAGTAGAACCGGACCTTTTGCTAATTTTTTCATACAATATCTAAGGTAACAAGGAGAAAGATTAGGATGCAATACATGTACCTTCGGACAGGAACTCCTTTCGAGCCACTAAAAAGGGCAGCAAAGACACAATTTTTAAAATTTGGGCCCCCACTGCATAAAACTTACCATTACTGGTAACTCTGCCATCAGTGGTAACTTTTGAAATCTGGGCCCACTGCATAAAAACATTTTTTGTAACTCTGCCATCAATGGTAACTAGTATTACCATGGTATAACATTGCTCAACAGCCAATCAAATCAAGGTTTCTACGGAAGTTACTACTGATGGCAAAGTTACGATCAATGGTAAGGTTTAGGCAACAGGACCCAGGACTGGAACTTTTGCTTATTTCTAATATGATACAAACTACTTACTAATAGGAATAATAAAAATATAGTTAATCAATATTGATTAGATAAAATGATGAAAAGATATTGAGGCGAGGAGGGATGAGTTGAAAGAAAGATGGACAGATCCTGCTTGTGTCAATGGAAGCTTGGCTCATTACCCAAGGTGCCCTTGCTGTGCTAATTAGACTCCAATGCCAGTCACTTTCTCTCTACCCAGAGTCCCTCCTCAGTCAGGGCCAATGAGAGGCACAAGTTACTTAGAAGAATTGTCCTGTGATCAAGACAATAAGACAATGACCTCTTTCTACAAGGGTGGGGTCTATGCAGGTAAGTTTCTCAGCCTGGAAGGGTGGGGAAGCACAGGGGTAGGGATTTGATCAACCACTAAGTTTAAATGAAATATTTTTACCCGACTGCAATGAAATTATATGCTGCTTCTCCTGACATAACAATAATGATCCGTTCTTCTATAGTGCCATCACATTAACATCCCTATGTGTTGCCGAAGAGCTGTGAAAATTATTATCCCGGCTCTAGCCCAAGCAACTGTTATCACTGAACAGCACATTTCAGCAAATAATCCTACATGTACCTGTGACACGACATTTGCTCCTGCGACAAATGCTCCCATTTTAATTTCTCTGAAGACATACGGTTAGACTTAGGGTTGTGATAGATGTTTTGGTTCAGCATAATGCGAGGATAAGGTTTAAGGTTAATGTGAGGTATGGGGTTAGGTTTTGTTTGGCTTAACATGCAGATTTTCCACGGCAGCAATTGTCGCCGGAGCAAATGTCATGGAACCAATTCCACCAGGTTACCCAGTGACATCACCGGAGTAGAGTGCGACAAAATATTGATTACAGTCCTGTCATGTGACGCTAGTAAAGAGGCAAGGATAGAAACCGTACGATGTAATTTACGTTCCAGAGACTCATCCACTGGACCACAACACAACTATGGAAAACTCTACAGAAACCTCTATAAAAGTTGTTCATGATCTTTCTGAAAGGGCTTGAATTTATATTTTCAGCACATCAAACAGCAGGAGACATGGTGTACGAGATCATGTAACATTTGTATCCAGAAAATGGGGGGGGGGGGGGGGGGGGGGGGACAGCTAGGGGAGGTGGGGGAGGGGTGAAGGGTTTGATTTAGAATGGGGCACTGCATTGGAAATGGAATCAACTTCCATGAATAGAAATACATAAAACTGGCATGAAAATAGGGTTTTTATCGACAGACTCTGGCAAACCCGGTTGATGTACAAAGTAACCCTAAGAAGTATCAGTTTTGTTCACCTTACTTCAAAAACAAAGATACTACACTAGTACATGTAATCAAGTCCATAAAAACAGACCAGTAGCTCACTCTCTCTCTCGAGTGCTCTCTCTATCTGCCTCTTTGCTTTAACCCCTCCTCTTCTTCTCTCTTTTCTACGTTTTTCTTTCTTCCCCCTCTTTCCATCACAGATTCTAAACCGTAATGAGGCTATCCTTGAAAGCCTTTCCTTCACAAATGAAATAATTCTGTTTGAAACGTTTTAACTTTGACCACCTGTGTCGAGGATGAAAGCCACTCATTAACCTGGATATTGAGAAATATTGCACTTAGGATATCTATCCATCGACAGATCCATGCCAAAAATATAATCGCCTATAAAAGATGGGCTTATTCCGAGTTGGAATCATCAGATGTAGGCCTATATAGTTACTGTTTGGTCCATGTGAGAGTCTGAGACTAAAAAGTTGTTAAGGCCTTAAAAAGAAAAACATGCACTGACAAGGAGCATTTTCTGTTCCATTTTCCTGGGCCTAGAATGCATAAAGGAGATATCATTAATCCCTAGGTCAGATGGAGGGCAATTACATTGTAATGTCTCCTACTTTCTACTTCAACAATATTGTCCCCTTGCCTGCAACTTCTTGTGCTCCTCATTAATTGTCATTCACCAATGCCATCATCACCATCATAACCATTTTCATCCTCATTGTAAGAATTACCATTATCACCATCATCAATATCATCAACCTCACTAATGTAAAAAAAAAAAAACATCTATCCATCTCCACTTCCTTCTCCTGCTCCTCTCTTTCCCATCATGACATCATCATCATCATCAAATCAATCCATCCAGCCCCTCTACTTTCTCTTCTTCCCCTCCTCCTCCTCCTCCTCCTCCCCACCACCACTTCCTCATCCCCTCTACCACTACCACCTCATCCCCTCTACCTTCTCCTCTTCTCTTTCTTGTCATCATCATCATCATCATCACCACCACCATCATTACCATCAGTGCTGATTGCATATTTCTGTTTCACTAGTTGCTACCAATCCATCCATCTTGAAAGATACAAAATTCATGGTATATAAAGCCTACTATGCCTAAAATCAACAATCCCGTGATAGTATCAAGGTAAAGACTTGCAGGAATAGGCTCAGATTTTCTTTCATCAAAATACAGTTTTGTCTGGAGTCAAGTCTGTACAGCCTCATGGAGCTTGTGTCAGCAGTGACAGCACTGAACATCCTGGTCCAATGGTAAATCTACAATGTAGTTTACAGCATAGATTGTTCAGACTCTCTGAATATGAAATGCATCTTGAGTGAAAGGTTTGTCAGCACAATGCTCTCATGATAGCTGAAAGTACTGATGCTTTCATCCATCCAACCCCCCCCCTCTCTTTTCCCCTAGTATTTTCTTCTCCATAACACAAATTTACAGCCCATCCACTGACCATCATTCAATCCGGATACCTGTCGTGATGAATAAAACTTTGCCTTCCCCCACGCTCCATCACAACCCACGGGCCCCGCCCACTTCGTGCAAACACACCCTTTGTTGAATTCATCACAAAAACTAGGATACATCGTCTGCAACGTGCGCCTGCTTCCGAATCTCAAACAGAACCCACAGGGTAAGTGCCTGGCGACAGTTTCGGATGATGCACGGTTACGTATTTCCGCATCTCTCGCAACTTTGTGCCAAAATGCCCATAAATGGATAAAATCGCTAAACGAATTTGTCGGTTTCATGCCAATGGCTGTTACATCAAGGATATTCTTAAACGATTGTTTTCCAAGCGGGCCAAGAAATAAATTGTTATGTGACCTTCGTGCAAAGTGCAAAAAACGAGCTCTATATGAATGTGACGGTGACGAAGAATCACAGAGTCAACAACATAAAAAATTCCTCATTCTTCTTAAATTTCTTAAGCACGAAAAAGGCCTATTGCAGGGGATTTTTATTTTGAACACAGTTTTCTGGCAAACACACAACAATCCTAATTAAATCCTAAAAACTAGCCTCATGCAAAGCTGGCACGAATGCTAGCTTTTAAATACAGAAGTTTGCTTGATAATTACCAGACTTGCAATCAGCATGACTCAGCAGTTGTATTAATTTCATGTCTGGAATTACTTGTTGAGCATCGTATTGCATGTTAAGTGTGTACTTTACATGAGTAGGAGTGTGTGATTACGACATGTAGTCACGAGCGATGTTGGATGTACAACGCACGCTCTGGCGACAACTGCACAACAAGTCAATGTCCTATTAAAACTAAAAAAATTCCTGACTTCAACTCCAGACCAATTACTATACCTAATCCTTAGCCCTTTCCCTAACCCTAATGTAACCTAACCTAAAACCAAATATATTAGCAATGATTCTGGAAAATGATTTCTCTTAAAGTGCTCTTGCAAATCAAATATACCTGTTTCTAAGAAAGCTAGCAGGTCCCAAGAACACAGATCTTTAAATGTGAAAAGAATTCAAAATTTTTCTTTCTTTTTTTTTTTTTTTTTTTTTTTTTGGGGGGGGGGGGGGGGGGATTTCGTAACATACAGTGTACATGCAGGTGAGGATCAAGATCAAGGGTTTCTTTTGTGAAAAAAAAAAGTTATTCCCTGACAAAGGTCTCCCCCTGAAAGGTACTCATCTTAAATTAGGGAGAAGGGAAGGAATAAACTTGGACTTTTGTACTTTCATGTAAGTCATTTGAGGGTTTTTTTCAGAAATGGGTGGGGTGGGGAAGGGCTAGCTGTGTCCCCCCCCCCCCCAAAAAAAAGAAACAAAAAATAGAAATGGCTACTGCATTTACATTAGAAAAATAAACACTCTGCATAAAGAACATTGTTTATGATGATATCGATACACAGCACCTTAAACAACTCCCGAAGAAGCTTGCAAGATTTATTGGGGTCAAGATCACTATTTCTAGCTAACATTTTATGTTCCTCTGGAGATCTCAGATCACAGTTGTAAGCTGTAATAGGTCAATGACATCGTTATGACAACATCGTTTGCTGCTTTAGAACTTGACTTTATAAACAAGTAAACAATTATGTACAGTAGGCACATATGTACATGTAAATGTACATGTAAATGTACATATACACTATCAAATATACTGTACAGTGTACATGTTAAATCAATGCTTGAAGTGGATGACTACTGGTAAAGGTAAATGTGTACATTAATTAAAAATCAAACAAAAATTAATTTGTGTGCTTTTCATTTATCTTTCCTTTAAAACATTATCAGTATCAAATTATCAATACTAAATGTACATAGAAAGGATTGTTCCAAATATAAGAATATTCTGCTAGCCAATAAGCCATGGCATCTGCAACTTTTAAAGTTTATTGCAATGTCACATTTTCAATCTAAAGTGGTTAAGTTGCATAATGTCATATCTTCATCGCTCACAATACCGACTGATGCCAATGCACAACATAATCATAAACTGTGCACATACATCCCTGTTGTAGCACCTAACATCATTGACAATGCAAACCGATTTAAAAACAATTTCCAAACAGGTACGCATTTAATTGTATTTAAGCTTAAATTCATAAATATGGACAGTGGAAAGCAGGGTAAACAGTAAATGTACATGTACAGTACATAATACTGATTTTTTTTTTCTTCTAAATAAAATCATCACATATTTCAAAATTTTAGTGAACTGATTATTCCACATGTTATGCAACTGGAAATCACATGAGCGAACAATTCACTCCTCTTTTCTCTTCATCAAGACAACATTACTGTATGTTTCCCTTTCTCTCTCTCTTCCCCCCTCCCCCCCATTTTCTGGTGCAATTCATCACTAATTTCAAAATTTTAATGAAAGGACCATTACACATCCTGAGCAAAAGGAAGTCATATGAGCAAAATAAATCTTTATATGCATTTTATCAGCTATTAAATTACCTCCATTTTCTCTTTTTTCATAAAAACAATGCTGATAAATTCTTTTCCTTCTTGGGTAAAGGGTCTTGTGACCACTGACAACAGGTGAAGTCACATGTCATAACAAGAAAAGTAGGACAGCCCTTCCTGTAACTTGTAAACACTGGCAGTGACTTAACAAGATACCAAAAAAGTGACCAAAAAAGGACCAAAGTAAATTCAAAACCACTGGTGGATAAATAACCAGTAGCAAGAGGGAGAATCGCCATCCTTTATCCACCATGACAACTACTACTACGACTACTACGACTACTACTACTACTACGACTACGACTACGACTACGACTACGACTACGACTACGACTACGACTACGACTACTACGACTACGACTACGACTACGACTACGACTACGACTACTACGACTACTACGACTACTACTACTACGACTACTACTGCTACTACTACTAACTACTACTGCTACTACTACTACGACTACGACTACTACGACTACTACTGCTACTACTACTAACTACTACTGCTACTACTACTACTACTACTACTACTACTACTAACTACTACATGTACCGCTGCTGCTGCTGCTACTACTGCTACTGCTGCTGCTGCTGCTGCTGCTACTACTACTGCGACTGCTACTACTACATGTACTACTGCTACTGCTGCTGCTGCTACTACTACTACTACTACTACTGCTACTACTGCTGCTGCTGCTGCTGCTACTGCTGCTGCTACTACTACTACTACTGCTGCTACTACTACTACTGCTACTGCTACTACTGCTACTGAAATTCCTTGAAGCTAAATTTAACCATAGCAGATTAAAAAATACATGTACATGTATATGTAACAGCATCTACAATGGCACCATTATACATGTACTTACTTATCATTGGGTTATAATGTAAAAATATGATGAGTGCTAATATATGTCACTTTATTTTTCCATCACAGGTTTTAGACAGTTGTAGGTCAGTAAAGTTGCAAATCATCAAGTATCATTCAAATCTATAGACAAAACATATTCAAGTCATGTAGAAATTTGTGTTCCCTATAAGCCACCACCTCCCTGCATCCCTCCCCCCCCCCCAACTGCTTAACACTGTTCCGGTCATATGGTTAACTTGCGTCACATGGAAAGTGATTTTTCACTTTTTAATAGGAAAGTAGTCAGCATGACTGGGTAGGCTTAAAATCTGTAAACATTATGCCATGTAAATGTTTTGAGTTTTTGAGCTGTCCACAATATGAAGCAACCACCCTCCACAGAGAAAAACAGGATATGAATATGAGGAGGAAAACAGAAAGAGAGAAATAATGAGGAAAAAGTAGGAAAGAAAAAAAAATCAAACAGAGGAATCAGAAAAGGAAAGTTGGAGGAAAAATGAAGGATAGAATGAAGAGATGTGGAGAAAAGGGAAAGCTCATGTGTCTGAGATGGATAGATAAAAAAATAAAGAGAGAGAGAGAGAGATGGGGAGCTAGAAAGAGAAGGAAAGTGAAAGGAATCTACATGTATATTACATGTTCTTGACTGTGGTTACCACACACCTCACAAATCCTTAACAGTGATAAATGTCTTTTATCAAAGCACATCCTGGAAAACACCATTTAATTACATACCACATTAAACAAAAAACAAAACCTTCATAAATCCACTATAACAGATCAAAAGTAGCCTGAAGTTGCTTTAGAGGAATAAAAAGCGACCATATTCAATTGCAGCTTTAACTTCAAGCATGGACTCTTTTAAAAAGAGCAAGCTATTTACCACAGAAGTTTTTCTTTGAGTCTTATTCTGGGAAACCCCTTTGTTGACAATCTACTGGGCATTACAGCATGACTTCCAGGAAACTCAAAAAGTACATGCAACTGTTTACAGCTATTGGTCAGTGGGCTTTGTTGTGTGCAGTCAACTGGAACAGCCTGTGACCTCATTAGTCCACTGCATGAGCACTGGGGGTCAATGACCTCGAGTACAAGGAGCATCTACGTGTATAGTCTAATGATTCAGACTTACTGGAGTGCTTGCAGAAGTTGTAGAGGGCTGAGAAATGTACTCATGGGGAGTAATCACTTGGAACAGAGAAATCCCTAGGTCAAACCCCTGTGGTGTTTTCAGTGTAAATGAAAGCTATATTGGCAAGAAAAAAAAATCTTTTTTTACCTCCTGGGGCCCGTTGCATAAAACTTTTGCCGGAGTTTTTTATGGCAAAATTTGAGGAAACTACGGCAAAAAAAAAAATTGCCATAGTTTTCCATTACATAAAAATTTGCCAGACTTTTTTTTGCCAGAAAAAAAGTCTGGCAAAAGTTTTATGCAACGGGCCCCTGGTGGCAAAAGAAATTCTTATAAAGTTGGTGCAAAATATGACATCATGAGTATATTCTGCGCAGTTTCTGGGGCAAAACTCTCCTTCACTTGAGCATGAATACTGATGCTTATCGCACATCCCATCCTAAGTGACGCGGTATACCGGACTACATGTGAACAGTAACACCGAAAAATGCAAGGGAGTGGGGGGGGGGGGGGGGGAATGCTAGATACTAGTATGAGAATTAGCCCTGAAGGCTAGATGGTTGTATTACATGTATGGTGTAGAATGTGCAGATAACACTGTACACCATGTCCCTTTACCGGTACAAACCAAGCATATTTTCTTCACAGGTATCAATCATTCAAATACGTGTACATTTTCCATCTGTACATTCAATCAAATCCATTTTCTGTTCTGAGAGGTATAGTGCATTTTCGGAATTTCAACTGCGGTTCAATTTCGCCTATTGTGGTTTTATGTTATCCTTTATCTTCTTTAACAGTCAACATCTATAATACTGGGTTAATGTTTTTCATGAGAGGACAGATTAACTCATACATGTAGGTACTAGGCTGTGCACTTTTTATTTTCAGATGATAGGTCCACTTTTAAGCTACTGCAACCCCTAAGCTGTATTCACATTCCATATATTTTTCTTTCAGGGGACTGCTACACTGTGGTCATAAATGTACAGTGTACAAAATCAAACAGGTAACAGTACATACTTGTAATGTACAGGCAATGACTGGCACTGTAAGGCTTACATGTTAACACTACATTCCTATCCTGTCCTTGTACAGGTATATTTTAGGTCTGTCCAACTGCAGGATGATTTCCGCCTGTACTCCCATCAACATTGTTTATATTGCGTGATTGAATATGCACATGGTGGGGAAACTCCCTCATCTGTACCCCTCCAGATAAAAAGAAAATCATAACAAAATGACCTGGTTGAATTTTTGTTCTTCCCTCTCCCTCTTGTACTCTCTCATTTTTTCTTTAACTCTCACTCTACCTTTTTTACTTTCACTGTCAACTCAGTGCCTCCGATTCTCAGTTACTCACATTCAATCACTGATGAAAGAGATGAGTGACAGCTTTCTTTCTCTTTATCCCTCTGTCCCTCTTATCCCTTTCCTTCTCCTTTAACTTTCATCCTTTCTGTCCTCCCTTTCAATCTCTGTGCTCTCTCAATAGCAGATATTGTTTTCAAACTTTCCTTAACATCAGGGGTGGCACCGGGGTATTTTGATGGGGGGGGGGGGGGTAAGATGACCAATAGGTAAATTCATTTACGTTTAAATGAAGAAATAGGGGTATTATATAGTTGCATGACCCAGTCCTCTCTTTTCCCATACTCTTCTGTCTTCCGCCTCCTCTTTTTCTTTTTTTCTTTTTTTTAATCACTTGATAAATCACAGGGGGGCGATCACCCCCTGCCCCCCATAGTGCCGCCACTGCTTAACACTGACTGTATCTCCCTACCCCCGACCCTCTCCTCACTCTTTCTTCATTCTCTCTCTCCATCTCTCTAACCCGTTTCTCTTTCTGTATCTCCCTTTTTTCTCCCCATCCCTTTATCTAAAGTACCTTCTCACAGCGATGCTAACCTTTTATCAAGTTTTGCAGTATTTTAAAAGAAGTACTATGAATGGAAAATGAGAATAACTTACTCTATAGTTATACAACTGTATAGTAACTGAAGTTTGGAAAAAAAAAATATTTTGCTCAAAACCTGCAGTATTTTCCATTAAAAGACTGTACAAAATATGGCAAAAAGAAACAGTTGGCACCACTGCTCTCATTCCTTTTCCATATCTATTTCTTTCTTTCTCTTCATTTCTTCATCACAATCTGTATTCACTGCAGCGTAGCTTTTCTCTGGATCTTTTCCTACGATCCTCTCTCTCTCTCTTACTCTCCTGAGTTGAGCATGCAGCCCCTGGGGGAGATGGAGGGGCTTGCAGGAAAGAGAGGTCCAAGTGGAAATGTAGGAAATAAAGAACTGGGAAGTGGTGACGGACTGCAGGAAACCGAGGGGCCCCTGGGGAAGGGCATGCCTGTTAAAGAGAATGTCGGCAGCGTGTTAGGGTTGTTGAGTACATGCTGGGACATGATTACTCTGCGTCAACTTTGTACACAAACCAAATTTTAAACTTCAACTTGGGCTAAATACTATGCCTAACTCTAATCCAACTCAAATTGCAACCCTAATCCTAACCCTACATCTTTGACAAAAGAAAGCTCTGAGCTATTGTTGCAAAAGAACATGACAAAGCACCCCTGGTGGGGAGCAACATGATGCTTCGGCTTCCTTATTGTTTGTCCAATTTGAAGAATATTGTACACTGCATGTATATGTAGGATGAATTTCTTGAAAATCTAAAAAACTGCTCTTGAAAAGCCATCATATTCATAGTACAACCAGAAACAGCTCAAATGCTTGATTCAAACTGCCATGTCCCACATGCATGTACATGTAATTCCAAAATATTCATTTCTGTTTGGAGTACAAGTTGACTTTCAGCAACAATGAATCACTTTCTTAACATTTCGATGATTCCCAAACCTTATGGAGCATATCAATTCTGACATACTAAATAACGAACATTTTTCAAGGTTTCATCATGACAGTTTCTTTCCGAATGCATAACCAGAAATCAACCTTCTCTTTAACCCAACTGACAGCTCAGTCAAAATCCGCATGTGCAGTCTACAAATCACCTCATCAAAACAAGGAGGTTCATTTAAGGTGGAACTTTCTTTTTTCTTCTTGTCATGCTCCTCAATTCTAACCAGCATGCGATTCAACTTAGGTGCTGCTCGCTATGAATATTGCATTAAAAAAACAAAAAGAAATCTGAAAAAAATTATCAGTTGAAGATTTTCAAAGTACAGAGGAGTATAAAACACTAAGTCTTTTGGCCTAACTTCTAGTAATCATACCTCCATAGCAGTTCTTGCTACGGCTTTTACTAAACACTCGGGTCGCGGCATGCTGGGTATGGGGCGCCAATTGTTAACTAAGTTATTTGGTTCAAAACTACACAATTTAGTGTCAAAAGTTCACTCAAAACTCTATTTCTTCACGAACAGTGAACCATTTTGTTACAAAATGAAGTGCAACAGACGATTCTGCAACAAAACCTTCTACCAATGTGAATAAATAGACAGGATTTATAATTACGATCTCTCATTAAGCCTGCTGTATTCACATCGCCTGGGCCATTGACTTTGTTTCGTTACAAACACTTTGTGCATAGCAGAGGGCGGGAGGATCTGTTTGCCGGAATATGCTTGTGGGCGTGGCTATGAGGGTTTGGGTTTTACTGTACACTGACTGTAGTTTTGGACCGAATAACCTAGTTAACACTTGGCGCACCATACCCAGCGAGCTGCGACCTGAGTGCTTTCCAGCGCAACGCGACCCGAGTGTTTAGTAAAAGCCCTTGCTACTGTACACTACACACAATTATTGGTCAGAAATACAAGTAATATCTTGGTCACCTCAACATCGTTCTTTGTCACTTAAAGTAATCTACAAATTGATTCTAACTAGATTCTACAGGTCAAGATTGAACTTACATGTAGGTTTACACTGTATATTTTCACCCACAACTGATCTGATACATGTACAATGTAGTTTACATTGGGTTTACTGATATATAAAACTGCAAAAACCATTTCTATGCATCTTCAACTCTCCTAAAAGGGCAACTGAAAACCAAATTATCATTTAATAATGAATATACACTCTGGATCACAACTCACTTCAATCCAACAAGATGTTTGGTAAAGCCATTCAGTTGTGCAAGAGAGTTACATGCACTACCCTAAAGACCAATGCAACTTGCAGAAACCATGAACCAGCAGGACCATGCATTAAACAGATCCTGGAAAATCCATGTGGTGAAACTCATAACTTCATAAACATAACCAGATTCGATTTTCATCTCTCCTAATGACCTAACCAATCTCAGGATCCTGTTCAAGCTGAGGGTGTTTTCCAAGAAGAAAACATTTCTAGCAGACCTTCGATACCTAGCATACGTCAAGGCCCCCTTTTTTCCAGAAATTCCCTTCTAAACAGGCAGGCTGTCTCCCAACCTAGCAATCAAAAGGGTTTCACTACCCCCCTAACCTTGGCCTTCAAGCCGCAATGGGAATCCAGAGCCTTCAGGCTGCCATGCGCACAGCAACTTGCAGCTACATGTACATGTAAATCGACCATTTCCGAGTTTCCGAGCAGGGTTTACAGCTTGTGGCCTCTTTTAACGGATCTATTACGTTGCTGCTCACATGTGATGCAATGTGCAGCAAAGACTTTTCAAAGGTGTCTCCCGGGAGGTTGACTCTAAATTACAGGTGCCGAAATGTGCATGAGAAAGTAACCTGATAAGATGGAATTGAAAGAGGAGTGCAGAATCTCACACTGCACTGTACATCAGTGAAAAATATAGACAGGGGCCAAGAGCTAATACAATCTAAACCTCTTTACCAGGGCTACATATGTACACTAACCTTTTTTCTTGGGGGAGGGGGCGGTCCAGACTGAAATTTTAGGATCAGTTTACGTCGAGCCCTATGTATTTTTCTTTGTAATTTTGGGGGCCCAAGGGTCCCTGGCACCTGTTAATCTTGAGCCCTTTCTAGACGAAGTAGAATAATATGATCAAACAGTAAGTACTATAAAACCAGAAACTTTTGAAGAAATGACATGTTCTCCAATTTTGCGGATGGTTAAGATTTTAAAAAGTTTCATGCCATAAAATGACCGACTTGCAATTGCAACTGACCCAAACAACATATATTTGCGATTCTAAAAGAAAACAAAAATGTTTCATGATTTGCTGTATATCTTTCATTACATTTTCAAACTTTCATGTCATCTGCTTCTATATTTTCAGATTTCATAATGATTCTGAAATCTTTGGCTACACATACATGTACATCAACAAAGTACCAACTACAAGTCAATGATAACAGGCAATAACATTACTGTACATGTCAGGAAAGCCTAAAGCAATGCTCAGGAAAACATTATAGTCCTCAATAATCACTGTCAACCATGCACTTGTGTATGGCATTCTCCTGAAGAATACAGTTTACAGCAAAAACCTTTGATACATGTATGAAACTTTTGTGAATTGCAGTAGACCCTATTCTCTGTTGCAATTTAATCATTTTGCAAAATGCACAGCTTGACAAAATATGGAGCACAAGTGAAATTTATGATAGTTTCAAGTCTTCAAGAGTGTCTGGAACTTTAACAATGTTCAGCAGAACATAATAACGGAGTAAGCATGTAGGCAACTACATAAACATGAACTTTTTCTTAAGGCCCTATCAATACAGCATTTACTGCTGCAGTGGAAATTGCATCACTTAAATTTGAAATACGTGTAAGGACTATACAAAATGCTTTTTTGTTATCTAAACTGCACCCCAGACGGATATTTTTAGATCAATATCATCTTTTCATCATTGATCAACTTCTTTATTCCTTTGAAGAAAAAAGTTTGACAAACTTTTAAAAAGTTTGATGACACTTGCAAGCTGAAGATATCAAAGTTTCTTGACCCTCACCGTATCCATAACACGTATTTGTTTATTTAATCAATTAGCATTTCAGTGATGAATGGCGACTGTATGTTCTACTATCTTGGTGATGGATGAGTACAAGTTACACAGTCATATCAGTATGAATAACAATGAAGATAGACATGAACTTGTATGCAGGATTTCCTTAAAATTCACAAGAAACATTCTACACTCCAAAGCATCTATTTTAATTCAAGAACACTTAACTATCCTGATCAAACAGAAGTATATATTTCTGGAGACAGTGAGATAAAGGAAATTATTCTTATTCTTTCTTTTTGAATTTTGTTTGCAAACTTGGATAGTGTTTCATGTCTGTGGCTTGCAACAGAAAGGAGCAAAGTTTGTATAGATCTCCATCATTTTACAACTGTCTGTGAAATCAATTGTACTTGCAGTCCTGCAAGTCTACATGTACATGTATCTCTCACAGATTATGTAATACTGCAAAAACAAATGAATTCCCCCTCCCCATTTTTTTTCAGACTAGGTATCAGTCCTAGATATGTGGCCAATCAAAAAAAGTAGAAAATTTATGAAGCAAAGTTCTGCAAAGTTCTGCAAATACTGCGAGTTGAGTGCAAGTTTACTAATTGACCAGTGATCTGTACCGTGTACATGTATATATTCCTTAAAAAAAAAAGGATCTTTGCACAAACCCCTGCACTTGTTTAATTGATTTGATTATTACCTAAAAACATCTTGCTCAACTGCCACATTCTTGCTTCATTCCCCAGGACAGAAGAGTCTTTTCCATACAAATATTCCCTAATAAATGTGACTTTTGGTTGTAAATGCATGTTTCATCTTACTGGTAATAATGTATTTTCTGCAGTGAAAGAGGATCAACAATGAGTACCATTGGTGCAAAAAACATGGAAGGTGCAGATAATTCGGCAACTGAAAGCTCCAAAAGAGCTCTCAAAAGGTGGAGAACAGCTCTGGTTAAAGAGAAAGGGTACACATAAAAAATTTCTTTCATGTTGGTGAACTTGATGGTGCATGTATATGTTCAAATAACCACGTAATTTGATGGTCAAATTACTCTGTAATTTGATGGTACATGTATATGTTCAAATTACTGTGTTTGTACGATGGGTACCACTGGGTACTGTGGGAATTTTTTACAAGGGAAACACCTCCTTCAAACAAAAGAAAAATAAAACAGAAAGCAAGAAAAGAACAAAGACGAAAATACATAGAACAAACAGAAGAGAGTATTTTGCACATATATGAGTATGAGGTTTCAGATACTCAGAGAATTACTTACCAGGTGACTGCATTATAAAGTTTGCGAGGTACATGTCCAGCTCCCTTACACTAACCCCCATATGGTGGGGCTGCACACATAATGCATGGTTCGTACAATTAGGAGACTTGACCAGCCTCTCACCATCAGTGCTTTCCAGAGGGATGGCTTTGAAAAGCACCACCATGACCAAGTCCAACCTCCAAACCTTGTCGGCTTGCCGGAGGCAGTCGATTCTCCTCATCTTGCCTTTCTGGTCGGGGTTGCTGAGGATGCACATGGGCGGCTTCTTGCCCGTCACGCTCAGCACAAAGTTCTCGCGGCACTCCGGCCGGATGTCCTTCCGCAGCTTGGCAAGCAGCCGCGACGCCCACTTCTGCTTCAGCTCCGGTTTGTCATTCATGAGCTCCTCCTTGACCACCCTCTCCTCCATGGGGGTCATGCGTTTCTCATGTTTCTTGTAATGCCGCCGTTTCCTGGCCTGGAGGTTGAACCATATATACGAGAAGCCTTTGACGCGAGGCAGTACCGCTTCAATAAATGGGTGATATTCGTCCTAGGTATCAAGGGAATAATGAAAAAAAGATACAAGGTTATATACATGTATAATGCTGACACAAAGAGGAAAAATATACCTCACTATTAACAGAATACACGTAGTTTGGGAAAAAAGAGGTGAATTAGAAAATTCTATCCGTAGGGCTTGATATACATGGGTCAAAAACACTAGGATGAGACCCCCATTTCAGAAAACAGAACATGGGGCTCAGTACATAAAGACTTTGAATTTAAAATCTGGACAGAACACGTAATCATACTGATCATGTATTCGTGACATGTCCTCTTTTGCAAACAGTACTACTTGCTTGAAGTCTTCTTGTCTCCCATGTAAAGTGCCGATTGGTATGTCGATCAAATCTGACTCTAAAAATTGAAACAGGATCTTTTCTTTAAAAGTTCTCACACACAGCTGAAAAACATTTCAAATTCCGGCCTTCTATTAATGAAAGAGGCCACACAAGTACATCTCATGCACTGCCAGGGCCCCTAACGAAAGGACAAAAAGTGCACATCACGTACATTTAATAGCTGTTCCCTTCACTTAGCTATCTTAAAGAGCACACCGTATAACCGATAATCTTTTACACTCATCTGATCTGCATGGGCTAAATGATCCTTAAATAAATGTGTAAGCAAAACCACACTAACAACGACAGAACAAACTGAAAAGATCCTACATAGAAAAAAAAACAACATAAAATTATTTTTAGACCTTTCAATTCATACATACATGTAAACTTGATAAAGAGCAAAATATCTTTTTGTGATAGGTACACTTTAAAGGGAGGGGGGATAATAACTTATCTACATGTACATACATGTATACATATTTTCATGAGTACACAATGTACATGGTGTATAACCCTATCGATAAAATCTCTTCGGATCGAAATGAAAGTTCATTAGTATAAGGCAGACTTGTCTCTCGTCATAAAGTCACATTCAGCACTCAAACATTTATACATGTAACTATCGACAGATCTCTTTCCCCTAGTGTTTTCTGCTTCACACAATGACAAACCCAACTTCTTCCATCAGTTGGATTTCACATTAATATATAAGGTAACTGTTAGAGCCAGATCCTTGCTAATATGGCAGAAAGTAGAAACTGCAGACATGTACTGTTTGGAGTGTAGTCAATGCAATATGCCTTAATAGTTGAAGGAAGAGCTCATACTTCAGGTTTCCTCCTCAATTTCTTCAATACGTGTACAGCCAATCTTACTTATTTATTTAGTCTTATCACTTACATGTATACTGGTTGTATCTTTTTAACATTAACCATATTCTATTTTATCTTGGTAACTTTTAGATATTTTCTTGCAGACCCCATATTTATGTGTAAACAGTATAAACTGGTATATCATCTTGTTCTCATGTAGGAGATTGCTGTTTATTATCAATTTCTTAAATCAGTTCGTTACATCCATGAACATTTGTAATCCTCATATTTTCCTCCCCCTCTCTTCCTTGAAACATGATGGTTTGAAATAAAATAATAAAGTCACATCCTGGTTTCATAAGTGGTACTTCAATAAAATTCTGCCCACACCGATTATCTTCAATATGAACCCAAATTCTCTTTGGTCAAAGTAATGCATACCGTGTTTTTGTGGTTAACTAATTACACTACAATCACATGTAAAAGCCGACCTTCAATTCACATACATGTACATTGAGTACACACTGTATAGTACATCTTATTGTACAGTGCACATGTAAATGGGTAGCTCAGATGCCTTTAACAGATGTATTAAATACACTTAAGTCTGAAAACATTACTAATACTTTGTATGAATACAAAGTTTTTACATGTAGATACATGTTCTCAAATTCTCATATAACTGAAACGATGTACCACGATAACAATGATGCATTTGAGTCAATGGGCAGATACATTGTACACAGATGCATGTCATTTTCAGTGGTATACAGAAGGTTTAGAATTATTAATCTTCAATGTACATTCATACATGCATTGGGCCTATGTTGTAACCTATAAAGAAACATTGCAAGGGCAAAGTACAAAGTACATTCCTGCTTCAGGGATGTGTAAAATGAGCATTAACTTTTTACAGGGAACTACATGTAAAAGCTGATTTATGCTGATATACAAAGCTTGCACTAATTCATTATTCAGACAAAATCTGCTCTAAAATGACTAAATATAAAATGCACACATGACAAAGAAAAGTATAAAATGACAAGGAGTTAGATTTGTTGACTATTATAATTCTTTCTTCCTCTCTCATAAACTGGGTTCCTTCCTTACAAATTATAGAGCAGCCGATGATGTTATATTTTGCAACAATTCTGTGCTCATTTCTATATTTCTTTAATATACCACGTGTGTATTTTCACATTTAGAATGAATGTGACAAAGGAATATAATGACTTCAGTCTCATGCCTACATTAATGTCTCTTTCAGAAAAAAAATTTGTCTGAATTCAGCGGCCCCAAAGCTGGAGGGACTGGCGCAACCCCCCAGCCACCCTTACTGGTTTTCAACAGATACAGTATGTCTAAAGTTGTAGCATTGAAAAAAAAAAAAGGGGGATATACTCATAGTCACTAGCATGAGCAGCCCCCCCCCCCCCCCGACCAATTTTGTTGACAAAAAAAACAAAACAAGACCAAAAAAAAAAAAAAAAGTACTTTCAGAATTCATAGATACTGAATTTAATGCACATTACACATTTAAGCTACACATCTGATTATTCCTCAATGAATACCCAGAAAAAAATAAATACAGTAGGCCTACCTGATATGTAAGAATAATTATAAATAACAGTGAGCTAAATTCTGTTAAATATCTACACATACTAGGACATTACACAAATATATATTTCACTGATCTGAAGTTGCTTTACAAGTTTTAAAAAGTAATAGAAAATAAAAACTTAAAAAGCAGTTATAAAAGGAAAAAGTCTGGTTGGTTGGTTGGTTTTTGAGCTTAGAGGTGCTTATCACTTCTAAATTAGAATATTTGCACCCTGGGTCGTCTTTAATATCAATAACTCAAAACTTGAATGAAGGTGAAAAAAGTACAATACATGTATTAAGAAGAGATGAATACATGTACATGGACAGAATGACTATAAACTTCTTGTCTACCTGAATATGTTTTTCACTACTAGCTCTTAAAAAGAGGAATCTTATAAATTAGATTAGGCCATTTCAAACTAATTTCTAGTTTCTTGTTCGGATATTTTCAATTGAGGAGAAGGGGGTTGCATGTTGAAGGTAGGCTACTTGATATTTTTTAGTGCATGAAATGCTATTTGGTCACTTTTAACACAAATTTCTCTCTTAAAAATATTTCCTTTGTATATACATGTAAGCACTTAAAAGGCTATAAAAATTTATAAAATGCATGGTTTTCTGTCACCTAGGCTACTCAGGTAGAAATTAATATCATTTTTTAAGAACAAAAATGACAATAATAAAAAAAATCTTGAGGCTGGTTGAAAAAAGTAGGGAACAAGAAAGTACAAAAATGCTTTTATTTGGATTTATACAAAATTTATAAGGAATGCAATCCTTATATGAACAATTTTGTAAATTGACTTTAAAGAATTTATCATCCTAAAATGCTGCTGTAGATAGTCTACAGAATAATCATGCTGACATATTTTAAAATTAACAGTTAATTGCTAAAAACTAATTTCTAGTCCAGTGCTTTTGCTTTAACTTTGGTGAATTTTATAATTAACTAAGCTACACGATTGCATCATGGTCGAGAAAATGTTTAATCATATTAACGGGCCGCACGCAATAAATTACAAAGCATATAATCACATCACATCGTGCCACTCTCCTTTCTGTAATATACAAACGAGCCATGCACAGGCCACAGCGCTCAGGCCACGTTGCTTTTCAAGCTCATTCACAACAATAACACGACCATGTGTTCTTTCGATATTTAACATTTCATTTCGCTGGCAATATCACTGCCTTCCGTTGCATTTTGTTGCAGTCGTGAGTTGTAAAATTCCATGTAGAAATGTCCATACTATAATCAAAAGACCAAAGTTCGCAATTTTCGTGCTAATTTCAAAAATCGCGAAATGGATTTGACAAATTTCAGGTGTGCATATATTGCCATGTAGGACAGTGCATGGAGAACGGAAGAATAATGTAAACAGAAGCGCACATACCACTGACATCTCTGGTCGTAAGTTCCATGTACTCATACCACAATAATTGGAGCCAAAATTTTCTGGCAATATCCAGCGTTCCAGGATAGCTGGCTACGATCGAAGGGCTATGTAGACTCCAAGCTAAAGTCCACGGGTGAAATCCATACACGTTTTGGCGAGGTTCCACGCTAGAACTGCTATGAAATTAGGGAAAACACGAAGAAGCGTTCATTACTTATGGCGTAGTAAGAAATTTCTGTATAACGTGCACGCGCTTTCTCGTGCATATTGCTGCATGCATGCAGCATAAACGCTTTGTTTTCATATTCCTTCGTGTGTTGCATTGCATTGCTCAGAGATCGAGATCGGCGTTCGTCGTGTGTTACGTCGCTCTGTGTTGATATTTTGCTCATTTGCATATGAAAGCGATCGACGTAATAATCGACCAATCAGGGCTACCATAAGGCGGAGTGTCTCTCACGGGGAATTTTGATTGATGGATTGGTTCACAGATGCGTCAGGAAGGCAACTTGGGAGATTTCACAATCAAGATCTCCTCTTTGACATTCTGATATAATTTCCTACAGTAATGTACAGCGTCATTCTGTATAAAGTGTATCATGCCTACTAATAACTTGTTTTACGAAAAACACAAATTCCTGAACACTTAATTAATTTGTTATTTAGATAACAAACACTGTTTACAAATAAACTCTCCCCCAAAGGCCATAAGAACATTGACCTATAAGCGCGGGACAGTGTAACTGTATTTGAATATAATATCCATTGGATGAAAAATAGAGAAAAATCCCAAAATACATCCCAATTGCGACAGTGGCTAGTCAATTACGATTTGGAAATGATAATTTGTGTGTTTCGGAACTGGAAAGATGAATTATGGAGCTGTGAAGTTGCAATGTAATGACGAACGTGTACCAGTGCAGGCAGAGTGATGATGAAATGACGAAAAACACACCAGGGGGTATATCATGTGACTTCGTACGTAATCACGTGAGCATCCAGTACGGGGAATTTGTGAAGAGTTTTTCGAGATGAAAGGGGATGAACCCCTTCCTCCCTCCTCTTCTAGCTTCAAATTAGAATTGAGAAACAGAAAAAAACTGTTCTCTCTCTTTGCTTTTCTTCTGTCTTTTGTCATCCATCGCTTGATAGCGCAATAATTGACCGTTATATTTTGTGAAATACCCATCATCGGATTAGCTTTACATGAATATAACTGTCAATGGTAAATAGCCGTAAAGGATTAACCGAACAAAAGCCGATAAGCATAGCCCACTAGGTATTACGTAATACAGCCGGTGGCAGGCGCACCGGAAGGGGTCCAGCTTCCCTAGGAGGGGGCAAACACTCACTGGGGACCATCTCAAACCTATAGGGATCCACCTAAAATACGCCTACTAAACAATATGCCATAAAATATGCTCATTACAATGTGTAAACAGAACGTAGGAGTATACACCTCAAAATGGTATTTTTCTTTTTTTGTGTGTTCACCCTTTGAAAGTGTACCTTTCCGCCATAAAGGTGCCCTTTTCGCTGATGCTCTCACTTTGAAAGATGCTCCCACCCTGATGATAATGCAAAATTATTACATGCAATAATCTTGCTAGAGGGCGGGAATAAAGCGAGTATGCCCCTATGAATTTATAGAGGAAAGCCCCTGCTCTAAATACTATGTCCAGATGCGAAGGAGCTTATAGCGATCAAGTGGGAAATATAAATAATTCCTTGTTGAAACTACGTATTTTCGAGCACAAATAATTATTCTCATATTTTTGTCTTGTGTGGAGGACCAGGGGAGCGTTTCATGAAGAGTCTTGTCGGTGATTTTCACTGACTAATTTGCTCTCAGCCAATAAGATGCGAGGATTTTCAGTAGCTTATAACAGTTGTCAGTGAAAATCACTGACAAAACTATTCATGAAACGCTCCCCGGGAACACGATTTTGCCCCCCTCCCTCTTTTGCAGAGAGAAGCACCTGCCCCTCCAACCGCGCTTTGTAAAGTGCAAGAAACCTTTTCTTCAATCTGCGAGGCAAAGTAGCGTCTATATAAAAAAAAATGGATTGCTGAAGCCGTTTGCTTTAGAGCGAAAGAAAGCTACATCGTATACATGTATTATTACAAGTAATTTTCTTCTTTACTTCCCGGGATGTGTTTATTTTTTCATAATTATACATATTTATTATGTCCTAGGGCACCCTCGACCCAAGTTTTTGCTTTAGAGGTGCATTGTGTCCTCCAATTATGTAATTACGATGATTGTATATTATGTCATATTTTGTTATCAATACCATGAATGTCAATTTGTTTGTTTCATTATTTTGCTGTTTATTTGAATAATCGGAAATAAATGTGTTTGAACTTAACTTTGAACTTGAAGGTGGTGAACTCTATTTTGCCCCCACTTGAATGATTTGCGGGCAAATGCCCCCACCCCCACCCCCTCCGGCGCGTGTGCATGGCCATCAAAGTGCGTTTCAAATGTATTCAAATCAGTTGCATTATATTTTCTTATTCTTTTCCCTTTCATTGCCATGTTTCTTGGTCTCCTCCATCTTTCATCCGACTCCTTCTCTCTCTCTCTCTCTCTCTCTCTCTCTTTCCCCTCATCCCTCCCTCTCTATCTCTCTTTTCCTGCATGGGAGGCCCCCTTCTCTTAGCCACCGACTTGCATCATCATCAATAACAACAACGACAGCAGAAAAAATAACGACAACAAAAATATTCTCGGTGTATCTCTGTCCATCTATAATTTTATGTTTGCCTGTCTGTCTATCTGTAGTATCAACCTATCTACATGTATCTATCTTCCTATTAAATCGCGCCCCTAACTATTTACTTTTTAATTCACATAATTCTTTCTTGCCCAATAGAATTCAAATATAAGATATAAATATCTCAGTCTGTACATCCTTCTTTCTCTATCTCGAAGAGCCCCCCCCCCCTCTTCCCCTCCTTACGCCCTACTACAATCTTCCATTGTATCAGCCCCTGTACAATCGCCAGCTCTTATCGGAAGAAACTCTTTTCCTCACCACTCAGTTATTTTTCATTCTACATGATCTACATTCTATTTCTATTGCGTCTCCCATCTCTCATACTCTACTAGTATTATATACTTTATATTACTCTTTCTTGCTCACAAAATTAAAACAATTTAAATAAATAGATGAAATTGAATAAATAAAAAAGCAGATGAATCTCATTTTCATATATCTCTCCCTCTGATAATAGGCCCTTATCTCTCTCTCCCCCTCCCCTTTCTCTTTCTCTTTCTCTCCTGGAGAGGCCACTTCCCTTACCCCTCTACTACTTACAACTAATACCCCTTTCATATTGCGCTTTTCACCGGCGAACTTCACCGGTGAAGTTCGCCAGCGAAGGGGAAAGTGTCCAGTATGAAAGGTAAACAGGAGAACTTCACCGGTGAAGTTCGTCGGCGAACTTCTCCACCTCTAGAGGTGGAGAACTTCGCCGGTGAAACTTTTCACCGGCGAACTTCGCCGGTGAAACAGCCAGTATGAAAGCAAACCGGAGAACTTCTCCTCTTTAATGACGTCAGAGGTCAATTTTTTTCTCTCCCGAAGTCCCCTGCACCGAGATTCCGCGCGCAACTACTTGCAAGCTCAGCTGAATACTGTGGCCAAGTAGATACCCTCGAACATATTTTTTTGTTTGTTTTTACCAACAATATTTATTAAAAAGCACTTTTTTACATGTATAAAATTTTTTAAAATATACAAATAGAGTAATTTGGGTTTTTTTTCTCGTAATACTTCCAAAATATGTTGTAATTATTTTTTTTTTTACCTTTTTGTAATAGATAAGAAGTAATGTTTACAATTTTCTTTCGTTTCGTTCTGCACGTGCCGAGCACTGATACATGTGAATTTCTGCATCACTCAAGTGCTTATGATAACGCCGTATCCGAGATCGTGAAGAAAGCAACCTCCTCCTTCTTAATTTCTCTTGATATAATCGCTCTAATAACGATAACTGGGTGAATAATAATGTGTTAGTGCGTAGCAAAGTCAAGAGCAATGGCAAGCATGAAAACAAAATTCTGAGATCCATGTTGTTGTTTCGGAATAAGGCTTGAGCTAGGCGATGTCCAGAATCAGAATGCTTGTAATGTAGTTATTTTTTCGTTCGAGTACGATTGTGCGCGGTATCAGAAAATTAAAAAAGCGCGCGCCTTCATTGACCCCGGACTTCCGCCCGGGCCAATCGCCCATTGACTTTCGCCGGTGAAGAAATGTCAGTGCGAAAGGGTACGTTTTTTTTTTTTCGCCGGTGAAGTGAGGAATGCGAGGCGGAGAAGTTCGCCGGTGAAGTTCGCCGGTGAAAAATGAAGAGGGCAGCGTGAAAGGGGTATGAGAACCAAGAAACTCTTTTCCCACGCACCCACCATTTTTTGTTTTAATTTGTAAATTATACACCTGTACCCTATTTTTTATCATGGACGTTAATCGGGGCGATAAAGGGGGACACGTCCCCCCTCCTCCCCCCAAAAAATTAGGGGTGGGGACATAAATGGGTATGTCCCCCAATTTTTGATTTTTTTATTTTTGGGGGGGTAAAAAGACACCTGAAAAATCCAAGTGGGTACATGCCCCAGAAAATTTAGAAACCTAGACACTAGAACAAATTCGTCAGCAAATTTGGGGGTTATGTCCCCTGACCAATTTTAAGCTGAGGACCTTCCTCCCCCCACCTCTTTTTTGCTTGTCACTGTCAGCAAATTTTCGGTGTATGCACCCCCAAATTATAAAATGGATTAATGCCTATGTCTGTCAAGCGTTTCTATCCATTTCTCTCCTCTCTTCTCCCCCATCTCTATACTCCTTCATCTATACAGGACCTACACAACTCTTTCCTCCACATCACTTTTTTTCTTTGTAGTAAAAAAAAATGAAGTCATATCTTGATCAATATTCTCTCTCTCTCTCTTTCTCTGTCTCTGCTTAAACATGATAACTCATGCCCCCAAACCGCTTTTTATATTGAGGTATATCTCTTATTTAGTATCTATTCAAGTTTCAAGTTCAGGTTTTATTTCCAACATTTCATTTCATTTCATTTTTCATTTCGTTTATTTTCCATTTCCAACATAATATAAACAGAATACAAAGTATGCATCGTACAAGGTAAAAAATGAAACTTAACAGTGGATTCTTAAATATAAATAGTTATATATACACGAGACAGAATATCTTCTTCTTTTTTTGTTACAAAAATTCGTAAATTAAAATTCATTATTTCTCTCTCTTTTTTAAAAAACATCAATACAAAAAAAAACAAATCGAAATAGATGTCTACTTGACACTATGTATTAAGAAAAGATTCTCTCTCTCTCTCTCTCTCTCTCTCTCTCTCTCTCTCTCCCTCTCACTCTTTTTCTTGTGAGGCCCCCTCCCTTACCCCCATCCATTCCCCCGTGTGCAATCGCCAAGCTCTGAGCTGAGAGGAGAAGCAAACCCGCAATCGTCACTTCCGCCTGTCAACTCCCGCGTTCAGGGGGAACTTCCGACATTCGGTCCGTCGCCATGGTAACGTCACTAGGGAGTCGCTGAGTGGGCAACTGGTCGTCATCGCGATACCATCAACAGTGTGAGCCGCCTTCTTCTCTCACAAACCATCACACTTTCTAATTTCTTATCACTTACATCATCAAGATAATTAATAAGTACGGAATTGATTATATTTATATGCCACACGTCTACAATTCATAATTTGTCGCCATCCGCCATTTTCACTTTTTTCTTTAACTTTTAATTTCTTTCCTTTTCAGAGATGTTTAGCGCGAAAAAACAAAAACAAACAAACAAACAAACAAACAAAAACAAAAAGAAACACAAAACGAAAACAAATAAACACACCCAAACAAACAAAAACAAACAAACAAACAGCCAAATGTGTTTTTTTTTAGGGGAGGGGGATATTTTGATTTTGAAACTATAATGACAAATACAGATGTATGTTTGACAGTTAGTAGGCTACAGTCAGTCCTTGACATAGATGTATCGTGATTCAAATGCTTACATCTGCCTAAATTTTGCAAAAATTATTGTCCACTGTGACAGCCTGCGTATCACCGGAGTAAATCCGTTTCCAGGAGGGGTGGGGAGGGGGATGATTGAAATCTTTTGCCGAAATTTCTAGCACGAACTCACAGACGAGTATACAGGCACATTCTCACTCACTCGCACACACACACACCCATTAGCTGGACCTATTAATCCTATCTCTGGGTTTTAATATCATTTCAAATAGAAATTATAACTGCCGTTTGTGATAGATTTAGCAAAAATTTCCAAAACTGACTTAATAAAATGAGGTATTATTGTACACGCCATCTCTAAAAAGTGGGGGACATATACCCCCCCCCCCGATTTACGCCAATGCTGAGTATATTACTGTTCTACTAA